>JAHHFK020003085.1:0-464379 GCA_024533555.2 Aedes koreicus
CTTTGTTTAATAGGACTTTATAAAGGTAACTGCACTCGAAAATGTTGATATTATTGCTTGAATTAGTTGAAAATGGGATTTGAAAGAAATAGAACAAATTTTCGCATTATTTTCTGCCGCACCCCGTACAATCATACCCTATGCCCAGAGAGTTGAGAAATTTTCCTTAACGAAAAATTCCTAGACCAGATCGGGAATCTAACCCAGCCACCTCCAGCATTGTGTTGCTTTGTAGCCGCGCCTTTACCGACTGAGCTAAGCGAGGACACGGCCACACATTTTCCTTAAATTGAGATCGCGTTTGACTCACTTAAGTCAAAAGTAGAGTCATTCAAATTAGAGGAAACGTAACTGGAATTGCACATTCGACAACTAAAAATTGTTAAAATTTTTAGCCGTGTATGTATGATGCAATGTGAATTCAGTCAACTATACACAAAATGGAAACATATTCTATTTACATTCTTCAAGGATGGAGTGGTGCAAAAATGAGTAAACTTTGCTGGGATTAATAAGATAACAAACAAGATTTATCTAGTTGTCACATTTTTGAGTGACTAGAATTTTAACAACTTGAGTAGAATTAAACTCAATTTTAAATAAATTCCACTGACCATGTGTATGTTCATAATCATAAGAAACAATCTCTAAGAATATCATGATGTATCCGCTTGAACATGTTTCTACAGAGATTTTATGATCTATTTACTTTTTAAATTGATTTATTTTTATAAAGCACACGTGCCGAAAAGCTTAACGATGCTGACAGTTATGCATTTACATTTGTCTATAAGGATTGTAATAAAAAAAAATGAAACACATACTTTTGTGTATATCTTTTTATTGCATGGGTATGAATTGATGAAATTTTGGGTAAGACTAGTTTAAAGTGCAATGTTTACATTTGCACAATCTGTCAAGTGGTTATCGAGATAGCTTCCAAGCAAGATGTGCTTTGACAAAAAATTATGGGCGCTGTCGTAGAAAATTCAGGCCAGTCGCACAGGTGGATCGCGAAACAGTTGGGAATCGACAATTAGACTGTGTCTCTGGCAGTGGAAGAAAAGCGAAGGCGACCGACCCCGTGAACGTAAGAAAGGTGACTTCAAGCTCAATCCGAACCATTCGATTCGGGAATTTTTCGGGTAGAATTGACCTTGGTGGCCAAGACATTTCATGAATTCAAGGTAAAGATGGCGCCTAACCAAACCGATAAACAGAATACGGTGGCCAAATCCCGCGCCAGGAAGCTGTACCGCAAGTGTTTGGTGCAGCCGAAATCCATCGTAATTGACAACGAGACGTACATTAAAGCGTATGCCAAGCAGATCCCCGGCCTGGAGTTTTTCGTCGGCAAGTCCTGCCTGGATGTTTCGGAGAAGTTCTGGAAGATGAAGGTCCACAAATTTGCCAAGAAGTACTTTATATGGCAGGTGATCTGTGGGTGCGACAAATCCAGCAAGACGTACATAACGAAGAATATCTCCAGAAGCCTGTTGCCCTTCCACCGGTCCCACCGGAGTGGTACGAAGTCAACGATGTTATTTTTGTGCCGAAGGAGGCAAATCCGCCAAACTCGCCAGAATTTCTCGCAATAGAAAAATTCAGAGCGATTTTGAAGGGCAAGCTCCGGAATACAAGTGTGTTTGGAAGCACACTTGATGCAAATTGGTTAAATTGACTTTCATGGGTCCTCCCTTAGCTCAGTCGGTAAGGGCGCAGCTACAAAGCAATACCATGCTGGAGGTGACTGGGTTCGATTAGATGGGCATAGGGTATGATTGTACTTGCCACACAATCATACTAATGCAAAAACGGTACCTGGCATCGAAAGCTCTTCATTAATAAATGTGAACGTGGGTTGAGAACACTAAGTTGAGAGCAAGCAATAAGCAAATTGTGAAAGCCATAAGCAAATTGTGAAAGCAGTAAGCTTGAAATGCCAAAAGATGAAGAAGAACTTCAATGTAACTCAATTAAGTCACAATAAAGTTGCTTCTACCAAAAATTACGGTTTTGTGCTGCTTGGGTTACCTTTTGACACCAAGAAAATTTGACGTAGCTAAGAGCAGTTATAAAGCACTCTGCACTTGTCTCAGTAAAAAAAAGTGCAACAGATTAATTCTGTCAAGTAATGATATAACCAGTCCATTGTTGAAATGCATTCTACCTCATTTAATCAAATGCCGATAAATCAGATTAAATATCTTTCTTAAAATATTAGCGTCCTTCAAAAAAAATGGAAATTTCCCACTAAACCTTATGAACGAACCGCATGAAAGTCGACCCCGGCGAAGCATCAAACAGTCATCAATCCAGTCGAACGATAGTTGCTCCTAACAAGGCGAAAAACACCATTTTCCATCAACCACCAATCGCACTGTTGTTGTTGTTGCTGCTGTAGGCGGAAAGTGTCACACCGGCAATTTCATCAATCCCTTAGGAAACAGTTTCCACAGCAAATGACACTCTCTCCGTCAGTGCTGCGGGCCGTCATCCATCACGGATACGGGTTGCTCATTTATTTCCCTATCAGGCAAAGATACCCCACCGTGCACCCTGCAAACGTTTTGCGGTGTTTTGTTTCCCCCTTGCAGCCATTCTCGAGAAAAAGAAGAAAAAAATACTTCCAACATTAAAAATGTCAAACATAACCTCAACCTCTTGTAAATGTATATTCGTTCGAGTCACACGCTTTTTCATGACGCACTAAACCGTGCATGCCGGGACAGTAGGATAGATTATGCCATTTTGGAACAGGATAAACTTCGAGTCGGCGACGTCCTAAGGATATATCGATCAATCACTGGCCTCCTTCGGGGTTCTTTGACTAACTGCCTATCCTTGGAGAGAGAGAGCAGGGGACGAAAACCGTCGGCTAAGTAAATGCTAAAACGCCAGCAACTTCACCATTTTCGAGCGAAGCTCACCGTTCTTCACTGTAGCGAGGCCCACCGCGTGCCATTCGGTTTCAGTTTGAAGAATTGTTGACAGTTCAACAAAATGGGAAGGACAAATGTGGTTTTCCGGGGTTTTGTAGACGCATGCTGGCACCAACGTACACACGCAAGCAACCCCGTCGATTTACGGAAATGGGGAAGAGTTTGGGGGTATCCCGATAGGTTGGATGATTGAGATCAAAATGGAGATCTATATTGGGAGTTATTTGATCATTTGTAAAAAAAAAATGTTTGTGGAGGAGTCGCAGTTTATAAAGATAAACTAGCAGTAAATTACGTAGAAGACATTCTTTGTTAGGTGATGATATTGATGACGAAGCAAACAGGTTTCTGTTACCGATGTGAGTGAGAACGGTTTAATCGGTTACTTTCAATGGTACATTGGTTATTGTATGAAAAAATACTTCAACATATCAGATTAATTTTTAAATCCCCTATCTTCATGGATCATGGATCTTCAAATATATGATTCTCTTTAAGTTTTGTACAGGTTTTATTGCAGTGAAAACTGTTTCCTTTGGTTTTATGACGTCTTTGAAAATACTGACTTTGAAATACTACAACATAAAAATCCCTAATGACCTATTTAAATTCCAAATGTCGTAAATGAACTTCAACAACAGTATCTAATTGCTTTTAAGTGTCCAAAAGACTATTTTGACAGCAATTCCATGTAAAAAACACAAACACAAACAAATTACTCATACCATGTATTACCGGAATGTTATAGACCCATTTTTTAATTATTATTTTGCTTTTAGTATGCACCTGGGTGATTCGAAAATTCGACATTTTAGTTAATTTTGGAACTAAATAACTTTTCAAGTTAATTCTTATTCCAGTGATTGTGGCATCAATACAAGTTCAATGATTATGTCTTCCTTCGGAAGCAGAGGCGTCTCTTAATCAAATGTTCAAGCTGTTGAATGAGTTCAATATTCAATAAGACTAGCTTAGTTAAGTATGAATAATTATTTTATTTTAAAATCATATCATTTTTTCCTCACAATTCCACAAATTTTCTGCTCAAGGTGTTGAAAGGGAAAATGAAGAAATTGAATTTAATCGAATAGTAGAGCTTTGTGAGTCCATTCCAATCATAAAACATATGTTCAAGTTCATTTCGATCCACAACTACTTTGTTGTCGTTGACAATTTTTCTTTTCTTTTTTCTTTCTGCTCGACTCCAAGGATAACGCTCACGAATATCAGCATCTACCACCTCTTGATCTGTTAACTTTTGGAATTAACAAAAACAAGCGTGTGCATCGTGAGAGTTAGATAAGCTCTTTGGTTCTACTGTTGATTCCTCGTAGAATCTTTTTGAATGGTGGAATATCGTTTTTTCTTCTTCTATTTATTCTTGGACCTGGCAAAAATTGACGCGTCTCGTTTTTTACATACCTATAGCCTACCCTAAGGCGACTTATACTATTGAAATTAGAGCAACCAGCAGCCTAGCGTTTCGCTTTAATTTTTTTTTTTCAACTCTTGATTTGTTCCAAATTTATAAATATTTACATTTCATGTTAATCTTGGTGCTCCAACTACTACCGTAACGTATCAACCTTAATTGTTAAAATATGTACCTAATTTTGTTTACATTGTTCATGCCTTAGCAGTTCAGTGTTTCGCTTTAATGATTCATTCGTGAAGTTGAACAGGTTGCGGTTGCGGCGTGTTTTAGATGATGTTTACTCATTTTATAAAGGAATCTAATAAACTGATTGCCTGTTTAATGAACAGGTTTCACTTGCGAACAAGACGCCACTGCTTGGAAAGGAATAAAGCCGTTAGGTTTGGACTGAAAATGTACAGCTGTAAAAAAAAATCTTGTGATTTTTTTCCTTAAATACATTTCTATGAAATAATTCTTAGAAACTGTTAGTAGACTAAAACAAATACTTAAAAATTCTTTCCATTATCATTGGAAGCTCTATGATCAAAAAAAAATATTAGGGAAACTGGGAGTAAGACGAACAGGCTAACCAGAGCTTCAATTTCTTTTGTGCAGTATGTTGCAGTCTAATGTTTTATTTTTAAATGTACCTGGTTAAAAATTTAACATAAAGCATTTTTCTATGTTTTATTGATGGCATCAAATATGTCCAGAAAAAATCATCTGCCATTTTATGCCAAATTTCACTGTGAGTGAAACGGACAAATAGTTGGAGTAAGATGAACAGTCATTAACAGTCATAAACAAATTAATTCTTCTAACCTACATGTTCTTCTTCTTCCTGGCTTTTTTCGACGCTCATTAACGAGCTTTTGCCTGCTTCTCAACTAAGTGTTCTAAGCGCACTTCCACAGTTATTAATTGAAAGCTTTCTCTGCCAACACAAATGCATGAGTTTGTATATTGTGTGGCAAGCACAATTATGCCTTATGCCCATGGAAGTCGAGAAATTTTCCAACCCGAAAATTCCTAGACCGATCGGGAATGGAACCTGCCACCTCCAGCTTGGTAGACCGTGCGTTTACCGACTACGCTATCCGAGGCCCCACAATAACTGGTAACAATACCAGTCGGCGCCGTAAGATTTTCTGAGAAGAGAAATCTCTGATCACGTCGTCCTTCGGAAGAGAAGTAAAGCCAATGAATCTAATAAAGTAGATGTGTTGATGGGTTCGATATGTAGATTCTTCTCCCTGGCGTGAATAACTAGCCTTGGGCTGAATGTTACGTAATACGAAACAACAGTAACGATTACTTGTTTAATTTGTGCCAAATGAGAGAAGTTCATTTTAAATGTTGAAGCAAAAGGGGGTGGGACGTTTGTATGGACGTTTGGCTATGGATGTTTTGCCGAATGGACGTTTGGCCGAAAATTGTCTATTAGCATAAATGTATTGCAGAGAAAAGGAAATAAGAATCTAAAAAAGTATTTTCAAACGCATTAGATCTAAAAAAGGAACCAAAAAAACATTCTCGAACGCATTGGATAGCATCCCAATATTCTAGACTTAATAAACTTAGAGTTTATGAATATGTGTGCGCATTTGCAGTAATAAGCATTCTAATTAAGTTTCAACTATATCCATTAACTAAAAAACGAAATTTTTGTGTTAAAAAATGCAAAAAAAGGTATTCGGCCATTTGCCCATATACATGAGAAGTATGAATATGTTTTGATAATATCGTAGACTCCTGATTTTAGGTGGAAATATGTATTATGTTAAACCGCTAGACAGAATGGGTCATTATTTTTTACATTCTTGAAGAAATATGCAGTTCCTCCGAAAGATACTTTTTTTTTGATTCTTTGCACATGGGCCTTCTATGACGATACATATTCCTGTATCCAAAAGCGAACTTTTGATTCAAGCGGTTGCCCGGTATAAAACTCTTCTAGTGAGATTTTTCCTTCTGTCAAACATGAGCAGTTCTTTGGATCGAACAAATGTAATCTCATGATTTCATGCATTTCAATTTGAGAAATTGAACCGACTGGTGAATCATGTGAGAAACTAATATGTGATAAATTTGAGCTTTAATGAAATTGCATTTTTCTTATTTTACTTTTGAGACGTTGTTTGGAATCATATGATTAAAAGTTATTTGGCTAAATGGCTTCGAACCCTAAGATTACTTGGCATGGCATTTCACAGTAGAATCTGATTTTAAATTTCGACTTTTCTCAAATGAGTTATTCGTCCTTTTGAACAATAGTTACAATAAACTTTCTCAGGAAAAAATCTAGCCTAAAAATGACTGACGATTATCAAAACATGGTGAGAGATAATATGACCAAACTCAAGCAATACAAACGGGACCAGTATATGAGAATTTCACGATTTGAATTTAGAATACACATATATATACATTGACCTATTTTATTTCAATATAACGATCAGATCCATCTAAAAACTCATACCTGCCATGCATTAGACAAAACGAGAAATGTTTGTTCTGCATTTCACCTGGCGCAGAGTAAACTGAAAGAGATTTCAGCTCTGGTTCATAACAACTGAAAGAAGGTCCTTTGATGCGCACCAAAACTCGAGCCAACCGTCACAATCCAGGTATCCGTTGACCCAAAAAAAGGTTGTTAGCTTGATTCTCTGCGCATAACAAAAGGTCCGGGATACGATAATATTCTTGATATATTTCGGCCACTTGTAGGCTATACTGCAAACATCTTGAATTGTGAAGAGAATACCTGTCGAATATTGATTTTCCCGATATATTTTTGAGAGTTGCTCTAGTGGATTATTCATTTCAAGAAAATTCCAAATTTTGAGCTCTAACACAACGTCAACAGTTCATAGTTGTCATGGAAACATTTTGCTGCTTGGAATGGAGTAGACTTTTGAATGATCGAAAATGTTCGTGCTAAGGGTGCCATGCTTTTGCAGAACATGATTCTGCCACTGTAAATTAATCATTTCATTGTTCGGTTTTGTTTTTGCAATTTTTAGATCTAATGCGTTTGAAAATACTTTTTTAGATTCTTATTTCCTTTTTTCCTCAATACATTTATGCTAATAGACAATTGTCGGCCAAACGTCCATTCGGCCAAACATCCATTCGGCCAAACATCCGTATATTAAACGTCCGTATGCCAAACGGGGTATCATCGGATCAAAAATCGTTGTTTCTTACCTTTGATAGGTTTTGTACGTTTATTAAAAAAAAAAATTAAATTTTAAATTTTCATGAAAATTATAAATAAGCCAGTAAATACGTAAGGGTTTTTGATTTTTGATTATTTTGTAGTTTTCCCCTTAATTTCTGTCACTGAAAATGTTTGGCAATGTTGTGTAGTCCTTCTTTTGGTTTTAATGAAAACTAGGGTGTTCCATATTTTCATATAAATCGGAAACCGAAGTTATTCGACTAAAACGTTCTTTATTGACGGGTCATTGATTGAGGAGTCCGCCTGCTTTGGTATATACAATGAAATTCATGTCGCCAATCGTAAACCTTGTTCCGTGTTTGTAGCTGAATGCGCTGCAGTACACTTTACGCTAGAAATGATTGCCTCACTAACACCGGCTCAGTACTTCATTTTTACGGATATTCTCAGTTCTATAGAAGCTATTGGTTCTATGAGGCGGGTAAAGCACTTCTTGTATTTTATCATGAAAATACAGGAGAGTCCAGGTACTTTATCTTCGCGTCTTTACCTCGAGACGGCCGGAAATAATCGGTTCTTCCTTTCTTAACTTTATTTCTAAGATCATTAATGTAAATTGTATATTAAAATTAAACTTGGCTCTCTGAAGTTAATTTGTTTGAGCCTGTACATTTTTTTCTGTAGCTTCTCAAACGATCAAATAAGACAGTTATTTTGCGCTTATTTTTCGCATTCAAATACTCAGCAAACTATTATTCTTACGGTTTGTAAAGTTCCAAAATATGTAGCTCACAATGTACTGAGCTTTTCTCTGTCAGTTGCAAAATAAAAGTTATGATTTCTTACCTTAAAGATATTAGCCCTTTTCAGATATTGGTTGCGGCAGATAGAAATATTTTACAATGGGGTTTGGAAAGATTTTCGCTGATTGATAGAATATCTTGAACAGAAAATAGGTTATTTCTTATAAATTAAAACAAAAACACATTTCAAAACTCCCGACCGGTAATACATATCAACAAGTTTAATATATCAAAAGGTGTGCCTTTCAATGCTTTGAAAGGCATGTCATACCACTTTTTTATATGAAATGAATGAAGAAGATCCCATAAACTGTGAACCACATTACATACTGGACAATAGGGCGAAAGATACGTTTTTAGTCTTACAGTCCTGGAAAAAATAACGTGCTCACCAAAACGAATAATCTTAAAGAATCATACCATTTACATTTTCAGAGACAACTAGGGACTGTATGCGACAAAATTCATCATGCTTTTCGATGCATAGAAATGAGTAAAATTCTACTACTGAAAATATATGTTAACTTTTTTTGAAATTCTTCTGGTATTGATTAGAGTGCTCAAAGGCGGAATTAAAATGAAAACATAGTAAAATAAGATATCAGTATTTAGTATACCCACCTTTCGCCTGAATCACTGCATGCAGACGTCTTGGCATGCTTTCGACGAGGTTGTTGAGGCTTCATTTAAAGCTGTGAACAGTTTGGATTTGTTCGTTACTTCACCTATATTAACCTGTCCATCCAAAATCGACCAGAAATTTTCGATAGGATTGAGGTCTGTTGATTGAGGTGGGCATTCCAACAGTTTAATGTGATTTACAGTTGATTACCGAGCTGTGTTCTTTGGATCATTGTCCTGCTGGGAAATGAAGTTTTCCTCGAGTCCCATTTTAAGCAGCGATTCCTCTAACTTATCATTGATTATATCAGTGTAACGATCAGTAGTCAGACGGCCTTCGATTTGTACAAGATTTTCGCCCAGTTTTCCGTTTAAATATAAATGAAGGGGATCCAAATGCTGCATGGTTTTTATTGGATTTCACCTGGTGTTGTTTTGAAAATGTCGGTAATACTAATTTCCTGAATTGTTTGAATTTGTTTTTTAATAAGCTCAGATTTTTTATCACGAAAATTTAAAAGATCAAAGTCTCCAATTATATTTGAAATCGTACAGCTTTATATACATTACATATACAAGATTTTCTTATTCAGTAGAATACTATGGAAATTGTTCTTGAACTTCACAATTGAATGTACCTTCTTACCAGTTCTCACAATATGTGACCGTATTGGGAGAACAAAAAAGGACTGCCGATAAAATTTTCACGATGTTCAATCGATCGACTGTCGTGCCTCGACTCCAATTGGATTTTTCGCGTAAAAAATAGAAATCCCACCCAAATAAACCTTTCATTGGTACGTGCCTATTCCTTTATTGTCAGCACTCATCCAACCAACCAACCAACCAACCAAACACCGATAACCGAATACGACGGAACGGAATGTTTTATAAATTCGCGTTTTTATTACGCCTATTTGTTTTATTGCTCCTGCGTATCTTACCACCTTCAGTTGGCCGGTTTCCCACGCTGCCTCTCGACGACGACCACGAATGCCACCAGCTGTGAGTATTTGATGCAGTGCACTGGATGCTGCAAGCCACCATTGCATATGAAATCTGGTCCTCTTAATATGCGTTTCGCTTATACTTGCACTTTGTAAAGCGGTTCGGTGTTAGGTAGAGTGGTTGTCGTTGAAATTGAGTGGATCTTGTGGAAAGTGGCATATTTTTACGAATGAAATATTCTATGATCGGAGAACTAATCTCCAGAAATCTTATGTTCTCATGCTGCTCACTAGTTGATGCTTAGTAATCCTACATCCTGCTCGTAGTAAAAAAATCAACTATTTTTTTCTTGGTCGGTTGTGTGTAACTACTTGTATCAAATGAGCGTATTTAATATGCCTTTAACGCCGAATCAGGACTCCAATAATTCGGTCGGTGAAGGCACAGTAAAACGATTGAGAACAGGTAAAACGTACACTCCGGAAGTATAATAAATCTAGAGGAATCAAGAAGAAGAAAAATAATCCACTCCATTAAATTTCAGATCTTAGAATTCGTAAGATGACATCGACCATAGAAAATAGTTACCTAGAATCCATTCAAATTAATGCATATTTATGTTTCTCAGGAAAAAAAATTGAGTATCTCCTATTCTATTTTTCTATCAATTTTCCTGCTGTGACCACCAGATGGACAAGCATTTTTTTTGTATTCCGTTGAAAAGAATGCTGAGCATGGTCTGATTTCTTTTTTCCTTTAAAAAACATTGAACGGACTAGTGCAGTTAACCAGTTGGTCAAAATATGTATAAAGCATGTGTATTACCAAAGTTTTGCGACGTCAGGTTCGCGATGCTATTTCAAGTACGGCGTAATTGCCTGAAACCCCAAAAGTAATATGAAACAAACTTGAAAATTGAATAGAATAATTTACCTATATTGTATGCTATTTATGGTAGAGTTAAAACACGACAAACTGGTATTCAAGCTTAAGGGGAATTGCTGCTCCATGTATTTTGTCCTATCTTTTAAGGTTTGTTCGTGACAAAATCTGGACATATTAAATTTGGAATAAAACAAACTTGCTCTTAGTTCAATCTAAGATGCATTTTTTCATTCAGTTAATTGTGCATATTAGTCATCTTAAAACTGATTATAGTTACTTAATTAGGCTGCATGAAGAAACTACGAACTTTTGAGTTTACTCCAGCCATTATATTAGGGTCTGTGCAGACTTCTCTGCAACCGTTTTAGCTGCGTTGGTCCAAGATTTTCGAAATGTTTCTATAGTTGTAGCTTGTATATATTGAGAGAGTTCTCTCTTCACGAGAGCCCAATACCGCCCGATAGGTCGCAACTCCGGGCAGTTAGGTGGATTCGCCTCTTTCGGGACAACATGGACTCCATTCGCTTTATACCATTCCAAAACATCTTTGGCGTAGTGACAAGATTCCAAATCAGGCCATTGCTAAATGGAGCGTCATGGCTGCGTAGAAATGGTAACAATCGCTTCTTTAGGCATTCTTCACGGTATATTTCCTTCTTTACCGTTCCGGTAGTGATGAAGCTTTGGCTTGCTCGACCACAGTGAAACTTGGCCTTTTTCTTCGTCCTGAAATGCTCCTCTACGCCGTTCCGTTGCATGGCAGTATGATAAGACATTCCGGGAAGCTGCTTAAAGTCTTCCAGCACATAAGTTTTATCGTCCATTATCACGCAGGAAAACTTCGTCAAATATTCGCGATACAACTTACGAGCCCCGGCCTTCACATTCTGTTTTAAATTACCACGTCGTAGTACGTTTATTTGAAGGTACTGAAAGTAATGTGATACTGTTGGGTTTAGCCGCAATTCACTCTTAGACGAGGCTAAGGACAAATACCTGATATCAAATAATTTAGGGAAACGACAAAAAGGGCACTTTTCATTTGCTTGACAATTCTTTCATATTTGTTTATTCTCTAATTGTTATTGATTAAACGTCAAATATACCTATACAGTTGGTATCATTTAGAATCTTATAGTTCGCTTCATTATCGAAAATGGTGAACGTTTTGATCATGATTTTGAACGATTAATAACATGTCGGGAGAAAATTCTACATTCAAATATATATATTATAATTGAAATGTGCATTCTATATGACAGCTGTGATCAAAGCACTAACTCCAACAACATATTATTTAGCTAGGGATCAGATCTTTTAAATTGAAGAAAGGTCCTCGAAAAGTGTTACTTAAGACAGACACCAACAACGTTTTAAAGGCTAAGGGTTTATGAAAAAGTAGGACGCGGAGGGTCCGCTTAGGGTGGTGAGTAGCTTTGAGGCCATGGAATAATTCTTCTCTATATCGGTTAGTTTGCTTTAATAGTCTCTTGAATTAAAGTCATTATATATAATAACCCAGACTCACAACTAAATCAATCGCGACAGTAAAATGTAACGTGTAAGATTCATACATCAATTGTGAACCATTTCTGTTTTAGTAGTTTCTTGTATTAATGCAGAAGGATCAAAATAATGACTTTATTTAAAGTGTGATTTTAGAATTCACGATCTTACTCTCATTTTTCTGGATATACCATATTTCATTGTAGTGCGGTAATTTGATTATTTTTGCAGTATTTTCTTACCACCATAACCTATCCTTGGAATTCATGTGGTCTAAATAGTCTAGTTCACCGTCTAGTACCCTTCCTTCATTATTGGCTTTGAACTGACTTGCGCTCTTATTGCCTCACCAAACGCTGCAAAATGAAAATGAAAGGATTTTATTGTAAAAGAATAATATTTCCTCAGTGTTTCTTTTATTTTAAAAACCTCCATTGATTATCTACATTTTCATTATGAACAACTGTTTAGGAGTTATGATATTTTGATGATTACACATAATACAGCACATGCGCCCTTGTGAAAAAAATTACTTTTGAGTCAAAATACTGTTTTGACCATGTGGATAATCTTGTTTCCTATACCGAAACCATGTGCAAATTTTCTGCTTTACTTCACCTAGAAACGATGATATTCAATCTACTAAAATATATACTGGCACTAATTAATGAACATCTAGGATTGAAAATTCAATAAATTATTAAACACTGTGCCAACGAAAAAATAACAATTCGCACTAGAAAAACTTAAAATAGCAATAAAACATTGATAACTCACTTTCAATCATTCAAAAGTGACCGGTAAAACTTTCAAAAAAAGCAATAGAAATTAGTATAAACGCAATAATAAGCTGATAGTTTTCCGTCATTATAAGTTATAGCGCTATACATGTGACAAAAATCTTCAAATATTTCAAATCTTTCCAATTTAAATCAAACAAATGGCAAAAAAAATGATTTGTTTCGTTCATCATCATGATCATCTTCAAATAAATAGAAAACTGTACGCCTTGTTTTTCTAATGAAATGTCCACATTTTCTGGATTTCATCCTTAGTATTAAAGGGTGTTCCGATGAAAATTTGGTCAAACAGTAATGTGTGTCAAATTCTTTTTCTTTTTCAAGTTCAGTTATTACAGAATACAGGAGAAATATTCAGCTAAGCTTCCTTTTTACCGAATGCGAATTGCCGGGTCTTTCGTTTAACACCTGCTATAAGATTTTGTACTGTTTCCTTGTCCACTTTATTCGCCGCAGAACGCCAGTTTGCCTTGAACTATTTCTTGCTCACAACAGCTTTTTGAGTCTTCTTAAGGTTCCGCTTGACGATGGCCCAATATTGTTCGATTGGGCGGAGCTCTGGCGTGTTGGGAGGGTTCTTGTCCTTGGGCACCACTTGAACGTTATTGGCAGCATACCACTCCATGGCCTTTTTTCCGTAATGGCAAAATGCCAAATCTGGCCAAAATAGAACGGAACAATTGTGTCGCTTCAGGAAAGGCAGTAGACGTTTTAGTGGGTACTCGCTCAGATAAATTTCCTTGACGCTTCCGGTCGCCATGTAAGCGTTGCTCTTCAAGCCACAGGCACAGATGGCCTGCCACACCAAATATTTCTTCGCGAACTTTGACAGTTTAATGTGCTTGAAAAAATCTGCCACTTTTCCCCGTCCGGTTGCCGTATAAAATTCCTGTCCAGGAAGCTGTTTAAAGTCTGCAATGACGTAAGTTTTATCGTCCTGTACCAAGCAATCAAACTTCGTCAGCATCGTCGTGTACAACTTTCGCGATCGTGCTTTGGCCGACGTGTTTTGTTTATCGTCCCGATTTGGAGTCACCACTTTCTTGTAAGTCGACAGTCCAGCTCGTTTTTTAGCTCTATCCACGGCTGAAGGCGCCACTCCCAGCTTCTTTGCGACATCTCGGGCGGAGAGGTCTGGGTTCCGCTCGAAACAGTGGGCAACTCGTTTTGTCGTCGCTGTGGCCTCCGGCTTTCGATTTCCCCCCGATCCAGCTTTCCTGGCTGTCGACAAACGTTCACCGAACACTTTTAATACGTTGGTAACAGTTGATTTAGCCACATTCAATCATTTCGCCAACTTGGCGTGAGAGTAGTTTGGATTGTCGCCATGCACGTGCAAAATTTTGATGCGTTGCTTCTCTTCCTTCGGCGACATTTTGATAACTGAAGTGCTAATCTCAAAATCAAAATAGAGGCATGATGCTACACGCACACATCTTCAAAATGAGGGGTGTGCACAAATTTTTAATGCATAGTGTAAAGGAGTACAAGCGGGTACTTCAAGCTGTCAAGAGTTCTCGAAAGAGGTTTTGGAGTGGTACAATGCAAAGGAGGTCAATTTCGTGCCGAAGCATCTCAACCCTCCGAACGAACCGGAACTGCGGCCAGTTGAAAAGTACTGGGTCATCATGAAGCAGGCACTTCGGAAGCATCCTAAGGAAGTGAAATCGGAGGAAGATATGAAGAAAAAATGGATTGCCACGCAAAAAAAGTTGGTCCAAATGTTGTACAGGAATGAGTAGTGTAATTAAGAAGGTTCGTGCATTTGGATATGGAATTGAAATTGAATAAAACAAACATGGGGAAATATTCATAACATGTTTTATTATACTCTCTGACAATTTGAAGATGATTGGTTGAACGGGAGAATTTTGCCGAATATTTGTGTGTGTCGCAATTCGATTCCGTACACCCTTTATATTGAAAGTTTTACGCTAACCAAAGCTTCTTCTCCACCAGTGAGTTGAATCTAGTTACTCCAAACAATCGCCTTCTTTAGACCCAAAGGACCCCCCGAGTACATATGTCACTAACTTGACTTGTTTATGCGTTCATTCTGTTTCAGATCAATTTCGGGTTCTTGGGATTTGTTCGGCTGGAAAGGAATAATTTGCAATTTAAATTAAATTGCTTCCTACGGAACGCCTGGCCTAACGGCATTTTGTTTTCATAAACCAGTCGCATTCCCAGCTTGTTCCGAAAAAAAAAACAAGTGGAAGCGTGAACCGTAAATACACCTTTGTCGTCTGTCTTCGCTGGACTGGAAGAGAAGGAGTTCGCATCTAATTAATTAATGCTTTTCTTCGCACCTTTATTGTCGTTTTTTTCTCTCTTGCTCTCGAGGATGTATTTTTGGAATTGGTCGGTCGTGCGGAGTTCACTTCATTCGCGAAGAGCAAACACATCATCCCGGCGAAATGTGGGTGGCAAGGACGTGTAAAACATTCTAATTAGCTCTAATGGGAACCTCGTTCGATTTGAATCTTTTTGCGAAGCAGTGTAAAACTGACGGGATACGATAGAAAATGATACGGGAAAATAGGATTAGGCGTTAATTTAAATAGCAATTTGCAATTTGTCTACCAGGAAGGCAGTTGCTGGGAACTTTCTTCATCCTTGAAAACTACGGCTAATTACCTGGCACAACAATGTGTTGCTTCCCATCATCACTTTGTTTATTTCCTCAGCTAATCCTATTCAGCGTTTGTGCTGCGGTTCATGTTGGCAGTGCGCACCGCAGGTTTATTATAACACTGTACAAAGTTGAAGGAGAAAAATTAATTGCATAGCTCTAGGCGTAGAAAGTTTGCATTGCACAGCCGCTACGGCCAACTATGGTGGTGTCCCGAGTAGAGAATCTTGTTCGATGCGATCCATTTCATTTCAATAGCTAACATTTTTATGATTCCTCTCTCCGCATCACCTTCCGTTCATTTTTCACTGAGAAATGTTTTAATTAACCGTTTTATCAACTTTTTTTTTGTTTCTATTTTCCACTTTCATTTCAGATCAGGTAGGACGAGCTTCGACCCGAGTCCACGGAGATTGCACTGCCAAGTGGTAGATATCGATTTTCTGTTGGGTTGTTTCTTCAGGAACTGAAGCTGCTGATAGGTTAAGAGTTCTCTGCCAGTGCTACGAGAAAACGGAGCCGATGGAGATCTAATGAAATGCGATTTATACCTCGATAGTCGAATCGAAAAGTGGTGTAATTAGATTTTATTGAGTGGCGTTTAATCCGGATTTATCGGTGAGAGATGTAATTGCTCTCTTTTGGAGCATTTTATTGGCGGTGGTTAAGTGAAAAACCGGACTCAAAGCAGTACTTTTACGAGCATACGTGATGCTGATATCTTGGTGGCTTTTATCGGCTTATCGATTCCAGGTGATGGAGAGACTGGGATTATGAAACGTTACTCGGGAATTCACCCTAAAAAAATGACCTCCTGACATTCGTCGGAAGAGGTAATCCTATTAATTTAGCAATGATATAGAAGCAATTTCAGTTATTTTTTACAGCATCAAATTGGCCCCCTCGTTGCCCTCCCCGTCCTCTTGGTGGAGAAATTTATTGCTTCATTAAATCTTTGCCGGGACGAAGAAACAGCGACCGATTCAACTTTGTCGTTGGATATTTTCGCCGGAATTCGCACTGTCGTCGTCGTCCGTCGCAGTAACGGGGTGTGTTCAACAGTACGCTGTGGTGGCCGCTCTGTGGTTGACTGGCGCAACAAGATAAGGCTAACGATGGATTGCAGCAATGTCCTGGCTATCTGGTTTAGAGTTTTTTTTCTATGTCTTGTTTCTTCTCCTGCATGAATCGAAGTTGTGTGACTTTTGTTCTCGCGAGGATTTTTGTCCACCACCATGCGGGAAGCGAAAGGCTAACAAATCGAAATACAATAACACTGACTGATAGGGCTACCGGGAGGTGTGTTTTGTGGAAAGTTATAAATGTTTGCGATCCTGATTCTGCATTGGATAGAGAAAGCGGACATTATTTCAGCCACGGTTTAAGACGGTCTGGAGAAATGAGGGAATACGACGGTGACAACTCATTCATTTGTTATGTGACGTTTATAAAAGATAGTTGGAAACAGTTCAAATGAGATGTGATAGTAACGTTCCAACTGAAAGTTTATCGAGCTGTACTGTAATAAACTGTGTGAAGTGGGGAAAATTCTAGAATGCTGAATCAGGTGATAACTTTTTTTACGATTCTACACACGCTAAATAAGCAAACGGGGGAAAGGATCACTTAATACTAGATTTTCTCCACACCTTCATCAGGGAATTCCGGTAAAACAGGGAAAGCCTATCACACTAAACTGCTGAAGAAACCTGAAATAAAAAAAGAAAAAGGTTTTTTTGATTTTCAAAACTTAGTATTTACACACTTAGAAATTATGAATATTACAAGAGACGTAATTCGTCTTTGACAAACATCGAGGAACGTAAACATAGGTTTGATGTCTCCCGAAACCGAAACACAAGCAAGTCGGCAAAAATGTGTTTGATTGAATTTAGTTTCTCGCCTCTTTCAACTCATTCTTATGTTCTAAAGGACGCTTGCAAGTGTCGGTCTCATGACATTTTGGTAGTGTGTATGTATGAATAGGCGCATTTTAGTAATCAGCCATGTCATGGAAAATAGAACTAAGATCGCTCAGAATCTCGTAGTATTTGGTAAGATTGTTGTTTATTTAGTTTTTGCATTAGACTGGTGCAAAATATCGAGATGTTTCAGAAAAATACAGTTTTCGAAAATCCATAACTCCTGAACCCAAAAATCGATTTTTGTGGTTGACCCCTTATATATAGGATATGTCTTATTTTGTTTTAAAGAATAATCCAGAACTCTGAAAAGAATTTTACATTGATTGAAAAAAACAGAGATAGTTCAACTAAAAATATAAAAACAAGGAGTCGTTGAAGTTCCTCGCTCTAGAAATCAAGGCAAACCAATTGGGTGATATTTCTTTTTACTAAATCAAGTGTTTTCCCTTATCTCATAACATCATTTAAATAGCCTCGAATTAAAGAATCATCCTAAAAAAATGATCCAGCGATCTATAATTAAAGATATTTGAAAAATCTCAATTTTTTGGACCAGTGGAAAGAACTACTTCCATGACAAAATACGGACCGCTCATTAAAGCTAATGAACACATGTTTCTCTAAGGAAAATATTTAAATTCGAACAAATTCATAAGCTTGCTTTATATAAATGAAAATCAACATATTTATGGCCTTATTCACGTGGGTTTGAATTTTTACTTCTCATTTCTGTAGAACACTTGGACTTTTCTCTTGATACCTCCCATAAGATTATGCACAACTTTTTCCGTAAATTTTCGTTGTGCTGCAGACCAAATTTTCTTGATGCAGTGAACAGAGCTTGCTTCTCTTCCATTTTTCTTAAAATGTCGCTTAATTATTGCCCAGTATCTTTCGATAGGACGCAGTTCAGGGCAGTTTGGGGGATTTTGGCATTTTTCGACAATGTCGACTTTTTCCTTCCTGAGCATCTCCAACGTAGCAGAAGCATAATGAGCAGATGCCAGATCCGACCCAATACAATGGAGGATCCGTATGCATTCGGTAGATGGGTAGAATCCGTTTTGTGATGCATTCTTTTCTGTAATTTTCACCGTTGATTTTGCCCGTTGTGAAATATGAAGAACTCTTCAAGCCACTTGAGCAAATGGCTTACCATACCAAAAATTGGAACAACACTTTCACAGCAAGGCAATCAAAGCGGTTCATTACTCCAAATATTTCTATGACTCGCAAAATACTTGATCTTTCTAAAAAAGATCTTAGCGTATATACTGGTCTTTTAACAGGCCATTGTCCGAGCCGCTATCACTTGAAGATGATTGGAAAACTTCAAGATGATTGATGTCGCTTTTGTGGTATGGAAAAAGAAGACTCGGAACATTTGTTATGCCACTGTCCAGCAATTTTCATTAAAAGAAGTCAGTTCTTCGACAAAGGGCTAATAGAAACCTTTGATATTTGGAGTACGGTAGTGCAATTCTTTCGAAGTGTAATGCCGTGCTGGGATAATGCTTTAAGTCAAGCGTTGACGACCACTCCTAACAATAGTGGTACGTCACCTGGACAGAGCTAATGAAAAGGGGGATATATCTCAATAGATCTAAAAAATGGTCGCCAGCCTTGGTGAAAACACCAAACCGTTCTGCGCGAGAGCTGAACTTGACTGCATACACGCCACCATGTGGCTATAATTTACCACTTCAGTTTCGTGCTTATAGATGAACCCGCAACGCAATGGACGCAACACGAGTGTACGCGCTCGTGTTTTGCTTTAGACACCGTGTCTTGATTTTTGGGAAAACACCCGAGCCGAGTGGTCACGATCACAAGAAAGCTCCCAACTTACACCCAGTATGACACTGGTTACCACGGATAGAGCATTGCTCGTCGGATGATTCTAAAAATTTGATAATTTGACTTATAGGTTTGTTTTCTTGGCTGTTGGGTGACAAACGCATAAAATGATTGAGTTTAACAAGCACGCCACGGCATGGGTAGAAAAGAAATAAATTAACCACGCGTGTATTCCGAAATCGGACGCAATCGGAAACACTCGGCTGTGGTGTTTGCCGAAAAATCATACACGATGTTCGAAGCCAAAACACGAGCACTGGCATTGGTGTTGTACCCACCGCGTTGCGTGTAAGTCTGGAAGCACGAAGTCAAAGTGGTGAATTTAATACTCGCGCTAGCGTGGTAAAAATAGCTCGGTGTGCAGTGTAGTGTTTGGACATGGCTGATGGTCGCAGTGATGAAAATACCCGACAAGGAATAAAAAAAAAATTTCCAAATTTTTTCGGTTCGAATGTATTGCACATCATCATTCACATCTGTCCTCTGCTTAGCGTTGAACAATTGTGGCCCCGGAAGTGTACTGGTATCCAATTTGACGTACGTCTAGTCGTGCATCAAAATTCACCGGTTTGGCTTTTGGAGGAGAACATCATACAAGTTCCGTGACCGTATTTTCGAAGATGCTTTCTGTGAATCCGTCCTTTTGGGTGCTTTCTGCTTCTTGTAGGTTCTGATATTGTAACGCTTTTTGATATTCTGCACAGTTCCGACGCTAATGTTCACCTTTTTTTTGGCAATTTCACGAACGTTACACGGTTTATGCGATTTCAAAAGGCGTACCGCTGCCAGCTCATTTTTCTGATCCGATGCCCCCTTTTTGCTTCCAGATTTCGGCAAATCTTCAAGAGAACACGTTTGTCCAAACTTCTTAACAATCTTTAACATTACAAATTAAGTGCACTTCACGCTTTTGCCAATTTTCGAAACGACAACTTTTCGGAAAACCATTTGTTCAGAATTAATCTGCGAGTTGATAAGCTGATCGTTCGAAAGTTCTCACTTTATTTTCGATTTTTCAGGTGTGTTGCCAAAGTAAAAATTTTTTATACACACTGAGCTGCTGTTGCTGCTGTTGTCGTCGTCCTGACCAGAAGGGTATATAAAACTAACAAAATTATAACAAACTTTGTTATGACTTACTGATTATGATATAAATTTGTAAAAGATGTTTTCATCTGGATAATTGTATAACACACTTATAATAAATTAAGATAATGCCCCGCGAGGCACAATCTGCGTAAAAAAATAAATTAATTCTTACACTAGCTGATATGATTTTGCTACATCGTAACAAAACTGATACAAAGTTTATTTTGTTTATGTTATATCTATATCAAAGTTTGCTATAATTTTGTTACCTTTTGAGGACTTCTTGTTACAATTTCGGTTATTTTAACTACATCCACGATCTACATTCTAACAACCTCTGTTCTTAAAACAGCGTAACTGAATAACAAAACTTGAAATAATTTAGTTGTTTCCTTTTGGTCGGGGTTGTTGCTGCCGCTCTCCATCAAGTCGTTCTCTCTCCAATCTCTCTTGCTCGCGTCTTCACGCTCCAGTCGTTGCAGCGCTTCTTGCGCTGCTTGCGTCATCGGTGGTGATCTAGGTAGACCTTTCTGGGGGAATGGATTCGCCAAGCTTTTCCTTCAGTGCTGTTGGGTCCCCCTTCAAGCCGCTATCCTCGCCCGTTGTAAGTGTCGCCTTCGTGATCCCTTGGTGATGTTTGCAAGCAGTGATGCCACGCCAAAGTTGGCCCGGTCCCTTATAGGGAACGGAGTTCAGAGCCAGATCAGCGCACCTCATAACTGAGTCAACTGAGTCTACTTTCACCGACCAAGGTGGCGGGTTTGGAACGTACTTGGTAGCCTGCCAAGTTTTAAACGGGATAGGGACAACCGTACCATTAGCCCATTCGCCATTTTCGGAAGGTGTCACCCGTCCATTCTGTGGGGTAGAATAGTAAGGCTGTCAGGTTTGTGGCGTGGTACTGATTGCTTATGCGGATAATGGTTGCAGACTTGTTGGTTTTTTTTAGAAATTCAAGAAAGCCGTCCATTGAATCCCCGCCCCATCCTAAGCAAACTCCCCTGAGGCTGTCTGGAAACCGGTAAACCGGATCCAGGGCGGATTCAATGTCGGTTTTTCTCTTTGAGGACTTGTATTGAGATATTTTCGGAAAAATGCAATCAATAAAATAACGACTCCGTAAAACTAACCCGGAAGTTAGTCACCCTCTTGACATAATGTATTTTTATTATCTAATATCTTCCGGTACAAGTCATCAAATTTTACGAAAATCGGAGAGTTTGTATATTCTTTTTTCCATGGAATGATTGAATTTTTAAAATCATATAAAATATATTTCCATGTATGGAAAACCTTGGCTTCGGGTATCTTGTTAATACTCGGCAACCAATTATCGAATCTTTAATTCAGTATATTCTTCCACCTAATACTTTATGTTCACAAGAAAACTTAAAACTTATTTACCTTAAATTTGATTATCTTTCTAAAAGTGAGCCATTCCGTTATTTCTCTTCAAGTAAACCTGTTTAGTTCATAGAATAGAACAATTTGTTCACTCGCAGTTCAAATAGAATGATAGCCGATTAAAACAGGGGCTGCCGACAATAGCTACACTCACTCGAGAAGCTTGACGCTTTATAAAAACACTTCGACTGGTGTCGACTTTCTAGCCCTCGGAGCGTTTCGCCCCTTCGACCCATGGTACCCTCCTCCCTAAACAGGAAAACCATTTGTAGCCTGGAAAAGTTTTCGCGCTCATTTTTCATTAATTTTCCTGCGTCAGCTGGCGATTGTAAGATATGAGAATTGTGAGAAAAACGATCGTGGAACAAAAGTTTCGTCCAAACCTAACATCCACTGCTACCACCGCTACTGTTTTCGTTGTCGAGGAAATGTCTTCACATGCTTCGAAGTTTCAAATTGGTGGAGGGAGGCGGCAACGCGCTGGCCAATTTCAAGCCGGAATTGTGGATTAATAGGCCCCGAAAATTGGTGACTTATTACGGAGGACAGTAAATGTGCGTCGCTTTGCGGATCGTTGAGGCGTATAAAAGAGGAGGAATCAAGATTCTGGCCGGGCTGAGACTTAAAAAAAAAGCAAATAAACAATGAAGGGAAAAGTTTCAGATGGTTTGCGTTTCTTGTTGGGTTCGTCCAGTCGGTGGCGTTCAGTAGTCAATTTAGATTGGCGAGATTGTTCTGTACTGCTGCTTCTTTCGAGTTGTGTTGGCTCGTAAAAATTTGTGCTTTCATTTTATGTCCCTCGGAAGGGAGGGTAAAAAGGTTGTAGCTGGGAAGAAAAGTTAAATTTAACTGCCTGATGTCTTGGATGAACTTTTTTTTTCAATTGCTCTACTTCACAGCTGAGTAAGACTGAGTTAGGGGTTGAGTTATCTATGTAGAACTGAGTTAACATAAGCAACTTTGTTGCAAAATGGGAGATTGAAATGTCGTTTAGATTGTGATTGATTCAATTGAAGTGAACATAATAGAGGATTTATTCCGTGACAAGTCACGTCGTTCAAAGACGTCAGTTCAATTTACGATACCGGAACACAGACAAAGTCATTATAACTGGTGAAGGATCAATCGATTATATCAATTTGAGGTCAGATACACATCAAATATGTACATTCTGGTAGCTGGAATACAAAGGAAGTTTCTTGGTCACATGACAGATTTACTGCCCTGTACATCTTATTGTAACCAGTCAATGTACTTCTGGGAGCTCGAGGACCGTGTAGCAGCTAGAAACATCTTCAGGGAAATGGAAATGTCTAATCTTTACACTCCGAGCTCATAAATATAAATCCCACATCGAAATAGCAGTGACTGCCTGTCTGGCCTGTCTATCTAGTCTGCCAATCTACACGATTGAGGAGAAGAAGGATGCCTCGAGCCGCCACTTGATTTCCCATAAGTATGTGTGTGTATATCTGTTCAATGCATAGATACATGAAGTGAATCGGAAAGCAGTAAGATTTGATCAGAAACGAGAATTGAAAACGTCAACTTTTACCAGAACTAGATTCAAATACCTAAATATAGCTCCGTATAAGATCCTGTGTAAAAGGACGAGTCAGTCTCCGTGAGTGCATAACATGAAAGACAGTTCGTTCCACCGATATAGTACAGAGATGGAAATCAATGAACCAGCTCCACCACTAAGGCAGCCTTGATTCGAATTTTTGGATTGTCGTCGTCTTCCTCCCTCTGCTCACCTTGCTTCCACTGCCTTAAAAGCTGTAGCTATGGTTTCTAAGAAAGGAAAATCCTTAAACTACCCTTTCCCAATTCGATTTTATGTGAGACATGCGAAATTTCCTTCTATCAGTAGCAGCAGCATACGGTTTTGCGAATTCAAAGACGACTGGCTGAAGGAAGTTGCTGCATTAAAGCCTGGCTGCCTGGCGAGCTAGTTGATTTATTCCGGCAGCAACCAACCATTCGTGCCATTTTCCATTACGACCAACCACCGCCGCCGCCATGAAGAGTTTACAATACCGGGCTGAGATTGTGCAGGTGAAGCGCAGCAGCACTTTATGGTTAGAAGAAGAAGACAGGAAGCACTGACCGACCGGCGTTGGTTGCTTGATGCGGATTCCAATTTTCCGTGACAAGCGAGTATTAAGGGCTGAAAAGGTGCAGATTTTTTTTTCAAAAAAAAAAGACTACTAAGTGGGTGCGGGGTAAGAATGCTGACGTAGCATAAAGAGTGTGCTCTAGATAATGAAATTTAAATATTAAAATAGGTTCTAGTTAGCCGGTGGTGATGCATGTCTTTCTCTGCCGTAGTTTGTGGGGAGTGTTTAAAGAATCCACAAATGGCTCCCATTATAGTTATTTTGTTTTGTCATTATGAAGTTTTGCCTACAAAAATCTAATAAATTATAAAAAATTGATCTACTACCTATATTGAAGCAATATGCTGGGAAAAATAAGATTTAATATCCTTGTTTTCACAGAGTTTGAACAATCGGTGAACAGCCAAATATTGGGTAGTCCATCCAGTAGTTTTTAATTTACTTGATAACTTAATTTCCTATTTCCTATTACAAATAACATGGTACCTTACAATTTCCTAAGAATCTTTAGTGGTAATAGTAGCTTTTTCGCAATACAATATATTTAGTTGGCAAGCTTTATACAATGCAAAAATGCAACTGTAGATTTTAAGGTCTGAACTTGACCTAGAGTCTAGATACCTAGGATGCTTAAAATGTCTCATAAGCTTTTAAAAAGACTCTGTCAATTCCATATGATTATGCACCGTAAACTACACAGAAATAAATAATGAAATTGAATAAGCACGTAAAATTTCTCCTCGTTTAATTCCAAGCCAAAGGAGGCGTAAACAACGAAATTCTTTGCCATCTTTCATGCGCCATACAACAATGTTTGCAATCTTTCATACAACAGACTAGATTCAGGCGTTATGTGGCTTGAATTTACATGAAATATCCCATTATTTTCTGCCAAATCTAGATTTGCCATTAAGCGCATTTTAAATAACGCATAAAATTCAATGTTTCTTTTTATCTGTGTAGTCAAACCTATGTTGTGGCGTAAGATCTGAAATCCAAGACAGTTAGGATTATCTAGATCACCCCGTGATAATCTCATCAAGCCTGTTGAACTTCCAGAATTATCAAGTTTCTATTATGACAGTAATTTTGAACTTGCGAACTTCAACTGTTTGGATGAGCTAGAATAAAGACTGTATCGAAAATAAACTGGAAACGCTTATGATGCGCTCACACAAACATGCGTAAGACTATCGGTCTTAGCCTACCTACATTCGACGCGTTCATCCGTCAACAACTTGTTCAGCTGCTGAACTTTCGGTAAACAGTGATCGTTTTCGAGATGCTGCGGATCGAAAAGAGGCTTCGTGACAAGAATGTCTCGATGGACAAAGTAGCGAAATGCTTCGAAATTCATCACAAAAGCGTGAAATCTATCATCAACAACTTCGGGGAACATTACTCGTTCGAAGAGCTGCCAAGAAAAGGAAGAAAACCAGGCCCTGCTGACCCAAATGCAGATCAATGTCGATTCTTAATTTGGCAATAAAAGGCTGGTATCTCCGTCGGAATGGTCCAAATAGTCAAATAGCGCAATAACCTGAAGACTTATAAGAAGCAGAAAATAGCAAAACAAAGTGCTGAGCAAGAATCCAGGGCACAAACCAGAGCCAGAAAATTATACAGCCGACTTTTGCAACGACCGTCTACCTGTGTTTTGATGGATGTCGAAGCATATGTGAAAGAGGACCCCAGAACGCTTCCGGGACCGTAATTCGAACAGCATCTTCGAAAGGTCGTTTGAGGTGGAAACATTCGGCCAGGAGGTTCTCGTATGGCAGGCAATTTGTTCCTGTGGCTCCAAGTCATCAATGCTCTACATTAAAGGAACGATCAATGTCGAAGTTTACCGTACTGAGGGTTAGCAGAAAAGAATGCTTCCGTTATGTAGAACAAGGTTCCTCTTTTGTTTTGGCCTGTTTTGGCGGCAGCCCATTCCGCGAAACCACAGTACAATGGATGCGATAAAATGGAGTAGATTTCGTTGAGAAAGACATCAATCTCAAATGAGCGCTACTGGGTTATCGTCAAGCGCAACTTCAAGAAGAGTGGCAAGACCATGGAAGAGTTCAAAAAGAATTGGTCTGCTGTTTCCCGAAAATGCGACAAAACTACTGTCCCAAACAAGTGGAATCAAACCGAAAATCAGAAAATTCAGGAAATAAAATTGCTTCCATTAATTTTTGTGATCAAACTAAGAGAGCAAGACTTGAATGAATTGATACAGTTGTTTTTTATTTCATGCTTTGAGAAAAAATGTGTTGCCATTTTGTTTTCGATAAAGTTCATATTCCACCCACTATATCACAAAACATTGCGATTGGTTGAGCGAATTAAAAATAATGAAGTCATTGGGAACAGGCCCAACACCATCTGAACTTGGAAATTAATAGAAGCATAAAGTTCCCAGAAGTTACGAATTGCTTTTGGAGACTCTAATTACACCAAATCCTACAATCATAATTTTAGTTGCATTCGAACAGATTTCTCTTTAGAACGTTCAACTTGCTTGATGTAGATTTTAGTTACTTACTTTACTTCTGCGGGCCTAATTTCGCTTCAGGACCGCAAATGTGCCTCAATGTTCATCAAGAAACTTGGTTGAGGACTGCTTGTCTCCAATTTCCCGAGCATCGTAAACTTCCTAGGTTTTGCTACACTTGGTATAATCACCCAACTCGCTGCGCTCTCCTACGTATGGTAACGGCCGGATTCGAGGCAAACACCATTTCTGCGAGATTGTTATCTGGAATCCTTACAACGTTTCCCGCTCATTGTATCCTTCCAGCTTCTGGATACTGAGTTCTGCATAGAGTTGCGCTGCGAGCTGCGTGGTTCATTCTTCTCCCCCTTATGCCGTTTTCACATAAACCGCAAAAGGTTCTAAGCACACGTCGTTCAAAAACTCCAAGTGCTTGCAGGTCCTCGTCAAGCATAGTCCACGTTTCGCGTCCGTAGAGAACTACGGGTCTTATCAGCATCTTGTACATGGTACACTTAGTACGGGGCTGAAGTTAAACACACCTCAGACTCTTGGGGAGTCCATAGTAAGCACGACTTCCGGCTATTATGCGTCTCCGAATTTCTCTGCAGCAGTTGTTATCCGATACGTCACCAATGATCCGAGGTACACAAACTCATCTACCACCTCGAACTCATCTCCGTCGATAATCACACTTCTACCTGCGTGAGCTCTATCACGCGTTTTCTACTTCACGATTCAGCCTAGTGCACTGCTCAGTAACCGCCTCTAACGTTCTTCGGACGTTGTTCACGTCATCAGCGAAGCAAATGAATTGACTGGATTTATTGAAAATCATGCCCCGCATGTTAAAGCTCGCACGCCTCAAACACCGCAATGTTTAACGGGAAACAGGAAAGACCATCGCCTTGTCGGAGTCTTTTGCGTGTTTCAAACGAGATCGATAACGCACACAATATCTTTACACAGCACTGTACAACATTCATCATTGGCTCGATCAGTCTAGTCAGTTTCGAGGGAATACCGTTCTTGTCCATAGCTCATCGCAATCAATAGTATCATATGCGTTCTTAAAATCGGTGAATAGGTTGCGCGGAACTTGACATTCGTGACACTTTTGAAGGATCTGATGCAACGTAAAGATTTGGTCTGTTGATCGCCTGTCCACAAAACCGGCTGTCTAACTTCGTACAAATCTGCTTACTAGCGGCGATGAACGGCGGCAGACGATCTGGGAAAGCACTTTGTAGGGCACGTTAAGAACAGCGATCGCTCGGTAGTTCTCACATTCCAACTGGTTACCCTTTTTGTAAAATTGGGCATATAACTCCCTCCTTCCAATTCTATGCTGACTATTAGTCGGTGCAGACAATTTGTTAACTTATCCGGGCCAATTTTTATAAGTTCCACTCCGATCCTATCCTTCCCAGTTGCCTTGTTATTTTTAAGCTGTTTGATGGCATACTTAACTACGCTTATCGTGGGAGTTTGCCCTCGTCCCCCGCGCGGCGGTGGGTTTTTTTTCTTTTTTTTGGGTTTTTTTTTTTCCCCCTGGGCGGGTTGTTGTTGCTCTTCTTTTTTTTTCTCCTTTTTGTCGTGGGGGGGTTTTTTTGGGTGTTTTCTCCTGGGGGGGGGGGTGTGTGGTGTGGTGGGTTTTTTTTGTTTTTTTTTTGTGGGTGTTTTGTGATATTGATATTTCTTTTCTTTTTTTCTTCATTCTTTTTTTTTGGAGGGTGGGTGTTGGGGT
This sequence comes from Aedes koreicus, assembly GCA_024533555.2. Classification (NCBI taxonomy): domain Eukaryota; kingdom Metazoa; phylum Arthropoda; class Insecta; order Diptera; family Culicidae; genus Aedes; species Aedes koreicus. Next base: position 28,360 of record JAHHFK020003085.1, read on the forward strand.
GGTTGGGGGGGTTGGGGGTGTTTTTTTTTGGGGGTTTTAATTAAAAAGAAAAATGCAACAGACAAAAATGATCACCAAAAATTCATTTTAAGTCGGATATTTTTGAAACTCTCAGGGAATAAATAAACACATATTAGCTATGTTTTTGCAAAGTTGGTTTATTCAACCTCCTCTCCTAGGCTAAATGCCCGCACCTTGGACTTAACGCTACCCATCAAATCCTGTGCAACACTTGCGCCATCTTTCTTACACACTTTCATCCACTCTTTCTTCAAATCCTTGTCGTTTTTGAAGACCTTCCCTGTTTTCCGGAGCTTGCCCTTCATAATCGCCCAGAATTTTTCTATTGGGCGAAGTTCTGGCGAGTTTGGCGGATTTGCCTCCTTCGGCACAAAAACAACATCGTTGGCTTCGTTACCACTCCATCACCGGTTTCGCGTAATGGCACGATGCCAGATCCGGCCAAAACAGAGTGTCACCTTCGTGGGACCGGAGGAAGGGCAGCAGGCGCTTCTGGAGGCATTCTTCTTTATATATTTGGCCGTTGATGGTGCCGGTCGTTATGTACGGCTTGCTGAATTTGCCGCACCCACAGATCGCCTGCCACACCAAGTACTTCTTGGCAAATTTGTCGACCTTCTTCTTCCGGAACTTCTCCGGAACATCCAGGCGGGACTTGCCGACGAAAAACTCCAGGCCGGGGATCTGCTTGGCGTCCGCTTTAATGTACGTCTCGTCGTCCATTACGATGCATTTCGGCTGCACCAACCACTCGCGGTACAGCTTCCTGGCGCGGGATTTGGCCACCGTATTCTGTTTATCGGTTCGGTTAGGCGCCTTCCTTACCTTGAAGACATGAAGTCCGGCCCGCTTCATTGTCTGCTGGACGAACCAGACGGAAGAATTGACCTTCTTGGCCACGTCCCGAATCGAATGGTTCGGATTGCGCTTGAAGTAATCCTCACCTTCCTTGCGTTCACGGGGTCGGTCGTCTTCGCTTTTCTTCCGCTGCCAGCTCGCCGCTGGGTCGTCTGGGTCTCCTTGAACGATTTTACCACACGGGACACGGTCGAATTGTCGATTCCCAACTGTTTCGCGATCCACCTGTGGGACTGGCCTGGATTTTCACGACCGCGCCCATATTTTGGTGGGCTGGGCCTGTCGTAAGGCTTTGAACGATCCGACAGGCCCAGGAAGCAGAGGCGCACAACGAGCAAGTTGGATCGATCAAGTAGAAGGCCACCTGCGGACCTGATTGGTAAGCTAAGAAAAATTCGCCGCATGCTTCATTCGCTCGGTTATATTCGAGCTGACAGCAGCGATGAGAAGCCAGCGCTAGCCCGGGTAGCCTATGATCAGGCAGCCGATGGCAAGGCAGTCGTTTGCATGGTAATTGAAGTGAAACAATCTGCTTCCAAAGAAAACCGAGAAGGCTTAAATTCGGTCGCGGACATATTCACCATTTTAAATCCGTCGTTTTCACGACGACTAATTCGGTTTTCACTGATTAAGATTTTTTTTTTTCTTTATTTTTACGTCGGCCTATTTCCTCACATGGTGACAATCACCGACGCCAGGAAGACGAGACTCCACCATCTGGACCCTACCTAACGACTCATGAATATGAGCCGGGACCTACGGCTTTACTTCCCTTCCGAAGGAAGACGTGACCAGATTTTTTCGCCGCAGAAAAACCACCGACGTCGACTGGGATTGAACCAAGACCCACTTAAGATTTTGTTTGATTGAAATTTCTCCAACTTATGGCATATATTCCCGTCAATTGTACTGCATAAATTGCTGTCACGAAATGACTAAAAATAAGTTATGTTTACAATAAAATAATAAAACAAGACAATTAGTCAACGTGCGTTCGTGCCTTGCGCACAACACCTCTGATTTTGTTATGCGGCGAAGGTTCACCTCTATATATGTCGTTTGCTACTTCATATGAGACCTCCATTGCTCGAATATGTAATCTGTGAAAGGGAAATTCTGTGAATTTGGTGGATTTAGTTTAAAAAACCTAATTATTAAACATGACCTCTTATTTGTATTCTTTTCAATGGTTCACTATCTTGAACAATGATAATTGAATGGTTCAGAAGATGCGTAGAAACATTTCCATTCAATTGATACAAAAACTGAAGAGAAATGTAAAGACTGTACTCGAAAAATGATCAAGAAGGGTCGTCAAAAATTGCTTTTTAGTTGGATTTTCTCCAAACTTTCAGCGAATAAACAACATAATTATGGTTAGGTGACTGCTTCATTGGTTAATTAGATCTCTTCTCCATGACTGAATGCCTGCACTTTCCCCTTGACATTACTCATAAGGTTTTTGTGAAACCGACTTCTTTTGATACTTTTATCCACTGTTTCTTCAAAGCCAACTTGTTCTCCAATAATTTAGGTGGTTTACGAAGTTTGGTCTTCATGATGGTGCAAAACTTCTCAGTCGGACGAAATTCCGTCGAGTTCAGTGGATTGAAGTCTTGTTGTCTCTGAACCAGTCTAACAACGTCCACGCGTAGTGGCAGAATGCCAAATCCGGCCAAAATAGCGTCTCGCCGTGAGACCGCAGGAAGGGCGCAGGCGCTTCTGTAGGCGCTTTTATCGGTAGATTTGCCCATGCATGTTACTCGCGTCTTCGGTTTTCTGCCGCTACCTAACCGCTGCTGGATGGTCTGCGTCTCCTTGAATGACTTCACCACCCGGGACAGCGTCGAATGATGGAATGCCAGGTGTTTTCCAATCCATATGTGGGACGTCGGATTTTCCACGACGGCGCACATAATGTTTTGGAGGATCTGCTCTTGCTCCGATGTCATCTCGATATTTTGCCAACGTAAATATTACACTCTTAGCTAGTTTCAGTCAAAATTTCGTCAATTAAAGTTACTAGCTAATCATTGTGTCTCATTTTTTTTGAAGTACTATCCACCTTAGTTATTAACGTTCAAAAGCTGACCAGTCTCGAGCCGCTCCCAATTTTAGATTTCACAATTTGTACCCCCAACATCAGAATAGACAATCATGACTGATAATCGTTTCCTTGCCTCAATAAATAGTCCGTACAATATCATTTTCCAGTTGATTCACGCGTCCATGGAATCAGTACAAGCACCTGGTCTGCAGTTATTACATGACCCACCATTCCATCTAAATCAGCATTAAACCAATCAACAAAGCATATTCACTTCCTTGATCAGCGTCGTGTCTGAGCGCCCGTAGTTAAAGTTGTCTCCAACATCCACTTACCCAACTATGGTTCTCTTTATTGACATCGTCAAACATTTGCCTTTATGTTTCCAAGTGATCTCTCTACCTCCTACGCTCCTACGCCCAATCTCGTAAACCGTCCCCCACCATATCGGGCGGCTTGGTGGTGTGGTTGAGGCTGCAGACCCTCAAGGGAGACTCTCATCAACGATTTAACTGCCAGCTACCAGCTAGAGGTGCTTTTTCAGCTACCCGCCCACCTGTGTCATAACGGGCACCTTCGACGCCGACATAATCCGGGAGATAGGGTAGGCGAAGGTCACCTTAGCGACCGACCAGAGTAGTGTGTTAAAAGCGTCGAAGATGATTTATTTAACGGACACGAGTGGGGTCCATTGGATGCTAAAGTCATCACCGTCGGTCGTCGGTCCCCGCAGGTTCAGATCTACAACATGACTCATAAAATATTTACCGTTCCATAAGTGAAACGGACGGCGCGCGGTCGGCGTTTGACAACCAGACCTAAGTAAAGAGAGAAAACCATCGAGCCGCGTGCGATTGGCGAGGGGCGGTGGGTGTATTTAGAGTGAAAGCTTCTCGCACAAGAAGTACCTATACACACACACTCGCGCTGCCGCAACATCCAGAAGACGGTATCTTCCTCACTTTAGTCATTAACTATTTAACGTAGAGGAAGAGGTAGGAAAATAGTAAACACGAGCCATCAGGCCCACGACTGGAGCAACATCATCAAAATCAACAACAACCATGGAGCAGTTTCCCTCGCCTAGCCCAGCTGAAGGATGAGTTTCAAAGGCGGGCGCGATTGCTCTAATTAGACTGAAGTACCTCCAGTTCACTCTCGGTTGGGTGTTTGTGAAACGACGACGACGACGACGACGACGACGATGGTATAAATTACATACACATTCAGTCATAAAAGCATCTCCCGTGCCCAACCGCACACGCAGCCCCAACAACAAGCAGCAGTCCTTTGATGCGGTTGTTGTAAAGGAGCACCCGATCTGTGAAATTACGTGAATAAATCTCGTCCTACCGACGAACAGGGAAACCCTTTCATTCTTCATTTAATTCCCGCATCCTTCCCCATTTCATCGAACCTCAGGTGAATTTCAATAGTGAGAAATTAAATAATTGAGTTAACATCATCATCGTTGAAAAACAGCGACTTTGAAATCGGAATTATTTTTGATTGATGGCGTATCTCGTTCAGATTTTCCGAAATGAACCATGGACAATTAACCGAAACTCAGCAGCATTTCCGAACACGCAACGTTCATCACTCACTTTATTTTTGCTCGTTTGCTTTCAACAAACCAACGAAGAAAAAAAATGGCAACAGAGGCGAAAATTTCAGGTGTCTAGTTGTTGCATGCTTTCGACCAGTTTCAATCGAACAGAGCTACGGTTTTCGTTTATTTTTATTGGACCGAAATATGATTGGTGTTCACCGCAGCTCCAACAGCCGTGATCGTCTAGTGGTTAGGACCCTACGTTGTGGCCGTAGTAACCCAGGTTCGAATCCTGGTCACGGCAATGTCTCCGAACATTGTCACGGAAGGAGTGATTTTTTTTGTTTTCTTGGATATCGGAGATGTTTGGAAAACAAAACCGATTTATTTTACATCTTTTTCAGCTGTTCGCTGATTGAACAATCAAAAGCTAAATTTAACCACACCGTATCACAAATGCTGATTGGACGAGATAGCTTTTCCAACCGGTTTGAATTTTGCATTACAATTTGTTTTCTGTTGTGGATTTGATGTGTGGAAAGCATTATTGCCTTCGACAGGCGTAAAACCAAATAAGCGCTGTTGTCGCAGACAGACTTTTATTTTTGTTAGCGGCGATTGTGGTTTTGCTTTCATCGACATAATTGGTTCACCTCGTTCGCGTTGAACTGCATCTGATGGAAAATTTATTGCAGAAAAAGGTCTGTGGATAACTTGCAAGACATATAGCCCCGATAGCCGTGATCGTCTAGTGGTTAGGACCCTACGTTGTGGCCGTAGTAACCCAGGTTCGAATCCTGGTCACGGCAATGATCTTGAAATATGGTCATTGTCACAGATGGGATTATTTTTTCATCATTAGTGCAATTTTGAGCATTTAAAATTGTGGTCTTCTTAGAACTAATTAATTAGAAAAATCTGCATCTTCCGCTTTCTCTGCTACATTTCTATTACCTGGTTGCCTAGGATCCTGGATTTCATGGAATTTGAACACAAAATATGCACTGCACAGTGGTTTCAAAGTCTTCTATTGGCTGAAACAACTTGTATGTGCTAAAACCATCAATTTAATCACGCAACTTTGAGTAACTCCCCTCAAACTTTTCACATTTTCGAGTTAAGGCCCGCGGCCGTGAGAATTGATATCATGAATTAAACAAACGTTACTAATGCTCTTTTTGTTGAAACTTTTACTAGGAATTCAGAATTTATACTGTTAGGTTAAGAGAGTCTTGCTTTGAATTGCAACTGTGCAGATTTTGTTCTGAATTATAGGCAACTTTTGCTCTATATTCAAGATAACCATAAACTTGTTAAATATTTAGAGTCATGTTCAATTTTCGTAGAAAATAATATATAACAGGATATTGACACATCTTATTCTAAATTCCAATTGTGTCATGCTAAAACAAGTTAGGCGTACTTCTCAGGATTCTGAGTGAATCCTGTTCTGGAATATGAGAGAAACCCTAGCAGCTCCCTTGTTACAAATCTGCGAATGTTACTTCAATGAAACTATATTAAGTCTCAATCTAGTTGCTTCAACCACTTATGACAGTTTTGTGTTGCCTGGGAACTGGCTTGGAATTGCTTCCGTAATTAATTGTGCTGTTAAAAAACGACACAAATCAGTTATCAATATTACCTCCAAACCTTTTGAAAAAGTAGTCAGTATTAAGGGAAAATTTTCTTATTGATTGTTGTGTGGGAATTTTATCCTTGTAACTGAGCCAGATTTCTAACGCATTTTGTACAGATTTCCGAACTAATTGAAAAAAACTCAGAAAAATTTGCCAGGATTTTAAACTTAATCGACATTCTGAGCGCATGTTTTGTGAGATTCTGTGAGAATATTTGTTAAGATTACACATGTCATTCGAGGTCCAATTGTATCAGGATGCTTGCATTTCTGCAGCATATGAAAACCTTGCGCGGGATTATGAGCATATTTTAGAAACGATTCTGAGCAACTCTTGGGTACATGGGATCTCAATTTCATTATGCTGGAATATTTTTGCGAAATTTATTGAACAATTTGAGCGTGTCTTATTAAAATTCCTGGGAAATCTCCAATTGAGTTCAAATTGTTGTAAGGATTCTAATCAAATCCTGCTTGTGATTTCAAATAAAAGCGCAGTCAGATCTTTTGCGAATCTCACTAAAGATTTTGGGTGAAAATGTTGTGAAAATATTACCTGTCCCGTTGAGCAAATCTTCGTCACGGTCTTCCGGTTTTATTGTAAGGAACTGGGATTATATTTGAATCATGAGAACATGTTTATGAATCTTACTATTCATTTTAAAAACGTCTTGTTATGATATAATCTTTTAGGTTTTAATCGAAAACGTACTACAAGTTATGACAGTATAATTCTAATTTTTTATTGAGGATTTTTCTTACGCTTCGAAAAATTTTGGCTCGGTATTATGATTCACCCCGATACATGTGACACCTTGATTCTTTCAAAATAGCAATACGTTCTTGACGATGCTTTTATTATATGTTGATCATGTTGGTTAGTCAAAGTATTTGAATTCTAGATACATCATCCGTTAGTCTCAAATCAACCTTTTTCTTTTCGACCTTCTGTCCTAGCGACGTTTTGCTTAGTTGACATTTTGGGTCCCCTTTTGCATCGTTCGTCCTTTTGACCATTCTACATTTTATCTCTCTGCTTGTCATACGACATTCTGTCCATTCAACCTTTTAACATCCCGACCTTTGTCCTTTTACCCTGTGTTATTCGACGTTTTGTCATTCGACCTTTTGTTGTTTGACCTTTTGTCATACCATCATTAATTATATGCATTTGTATTTTATTTTATGCATGCATATATTTTTTTCTAGTATAAATGAAATATATAAAATCAAATATCGGGACTAGGGAGGGACCATCACGGCACCCGATTAAAAGCCCCGATTGGGTGGGGAGAGTGTGAATGCCAACTCCTTATTGCTAACAGTTCCTGTCAGTGCCACTATTGCATCTTATTAGAAAGCTTAGATTTTCGATCAATTGGTTGGATCTTATTGTTGGAAGAAGATTCTTTATAATCCCGTGGATACGTATAGATGATGTTACCTATCAATCCACCCAACACGTATTTTGCAAGGGGTGAGCCCCTTACTGTTGGACTTAGTTTCCGTACTACAATGAGTGATAGTTTATAGTATACAAAAAATTACAGCCATATCTCTATGTTAAGAAACATCGATATAACATAACGCAATATGAAAAAAAAACTTGGTAAATTTTTAAAAACATTTAGAAACAAGCTTAAGGTTTTTTAAACGATTTAAGATTTTTTGAACAAATTTTAACCTTATTTCTCATAAGGAATAAAATTAATAATTGTAAACATATTTAAGAACAAATCCGAAACAGTTCGCGATTTGGCCGTTGCTGTCTCTGTGGGCAAGCACTTCTTTAGCTGAAATAGGGATCAAAAGGGATCCAACTGTAACAACCGATGCTATTATTAGGTAAACGAATGATTTGTCTGTATTTTAGTGTAATTTTGTTGACATATTCCCAACAAACATTACACGTTGTTCAATAGCTTGTTCAATAAAAAATTAGCTCTTTAAGCTAGAAAATAGCTTATACAGTTTTCAATCAACTCAAATTGTTCGTTGGGTTTCCCTGAAAATAAGCCGTTGAATTGTTTGCTTGTGAGAGCAGCTGCTTCCAAGAAGAACTCATACAACATTCCATATTGGCTTTGATGATATTATCGACCAGCTGGAGACTTTGATAACTTTTATAACTCGCGAAAATTTCCACTTGATTGAGGTAAAAATCTCGAAAATCTATCGAGAAATGCTTGAGTTATCAGTGTTTAAATTTTTCGTAATTGTTTTTCTGTTAAAAAATTCCATTTGACATGGTATCCTTGCCGTAAGTTTGCTAAATGATTATATTAGTGCTTCGGAATTATAGGTATAGAGACCATTTACATTTCCGAGCCGTCTTTGAAATTAAGCGGTTTAAGGTATGTGACAAATGAAGAGAAAACTTAAATAATTCCTTAGCCACTGGTTGTCACCTGACGAGAATATGCATCGGTAAGTAAGCTGAGATCAAAAGAAATTCCAATAGAACACTCTTCTGCTGGTAAAATTAAATTGGTCGTCTTGAAAAGGACAAATTCTAGATGACGAACATGAATTTAAGCCTTCTTCTCGGACGTCTGTGGAAGCAAACCCTGTAAGGGTTGTTACGGCAGCGCGGATTTGATGAATTTCAAGAATTTCGCGATTTTCGCGGATTTGACGCGGATTTGTCCATAAAATTCGTTCTGGCGCGGATTTGGCGCGGATTCGTTTAACACCATTTCGATATACCAAAAATGAGTTGAATAAGTTATCAAAATGAGTAAACCAGAGCGTGTTTATTAGAGAAGGCGCGGAAGATAAGGCAGTACTTTAAGAATAACCCGAACCTTTCCACCCGAGACGTGGCCGAAAAGGTCAATTCGTCGTGGTTCGTCCAGCACACCATGATGCGGGCTGGGCTACGTGTTTTTAAGGTTAGGAAGGCGCCAAACTGGACTGACAAGCAAAACACGGTGGCCAAATTGCGTGCGCGGAAGCTGTACCGTGAGTGGCTGGTCAAGCCAGGCTGTCTCGTCATGGACGACGAGACATATATCAAGGCGGACACCTAACAAATCCCCGGCCTCGAGTTTTTTGTCGGTACGTCCCGCATGGAGGTTCCGGAAAAGTTCCGGAAGAGAAAGATGGACAAATTCGCGAAGAAGCTCCTGTTGTGGCAGGCGATATGCGAGTGCGGACGGTTCGTTACAACCGGCACCATAAACGGGCAGATTTATCGAGAGGAATGCTTGCAGAAGCGCTTGCTGCCCTTCCTCCGCTCTCACCGTGGTCCCACGCTGTTCTGGCCGGATCTCGCTTCGTGCCATTACGCCAAGCCTGTAATGGATTGGTACGAAGCGGAGGGCGTTAATGTGGTCCCGAAGGAGGCGAACCCGCCAAATACACCAGAACTTCGTCCGATCGAAAAGTTTTGGGCGATAATGAAGAAGAAGTTGAAGAAAAGCGGAAAAACATTCAAAACCGATGAAGCTTTGAAGAAAAACTGGGAGAAATTGTGTAAGGAAGATGGACAAAGCCTCGCCCAAGATCTCGAGAGCAGTGTTAAGAGAAATGTAGGAGCAGTCAGCTTGGAGGAGGAAATTCAATAAATAAATTATGCCAAAGCATAGCTAATACATAGTTATTTAATCTCTGAAAATTTGAGAAGTATCCGATTTAAAATGAATTTTTGGTGATCATTTTTGTGTGTCTCATTTTTTCCGAGTCCAGTCTTTAGACAAATCTTAAATTTACGTAGAACTAGTACTTGGAAGTGTAAGGTTGTCAGGTAAAACGGTTAAATCACAGACGGATTTGGAAGTACTTGATTTTTTATTTCAGGATGATAGTTTCTCTGAAATGAGAACATTGTTTAACATAGTAACTTGCGTATCTCATTCTAATGCAAAGGTCGAAAGAAAATTTTCACTATCCAAGCATTTAATGCCGGAAATCCGATCTATGGTCATTGAACAGCATTTCAATAATCGTAAAAATATTTTGAGTGGCATGCATTTTTTTGAAAATGATATAACCTGGTTTGTTGTTTCAAAGGACTTGTTTTTGAAGCCCAAATTTGCGACGCATTCTTACGAATCCAAGCAGAAAAAAAAAGAAAGATGTTGAATTAGTGAAGGCTCAGAAAAAGAAGGAAAAAGAAAAGAAGGAAGTAAGACACCAGATCATGAAGCAAGGAGAAGTAGTCAGAAACGAAATTAAAGTTCTAAAAGAAAGCTGGTCCGCACTGGCATACTGAACTCCGATCTCTCTTCACATTAGTTAATATTTCGTTGTGATCATAACGACGCTTGACAGTGACGTTCTTATTGCAGTGAAATCGTCTCATCGCTGTATGTTTGTCAAACCGAATGCCTGTACCTCTTTGGAACAAGTTGCAGCCTCTGTCAATTTCTTGGAGTCTACGATTCGTCTTTGTGGTATTTACACAACTTCCTCGTCTCTTGAAGGCCTTGACACCACTCATCAGATTTTGGGCAATAGTGGGGCCGACTTCTTTTGATTCTTTTACCCACTGTTTCTTCAAAGACAATGGGTGGCAATACTTTAGCTGTCTGACGAAGTTTGGCCTTCATGATAGCCCAGAACATCTCAATCGGACGAAGTTCCGGCGAGTTCGGTGGATTGAAGTCTTTTGGTACAAAAACAACTCTGTTCTAGTCTAACACCGGCCGCGCGTAGTGGTAGGATGCCAACCCGGTCAAAATTGCGTCTCGCCTCCGTGAGACCGCAGAAAGGGCAGTCGTCTCGGTAGTTTTGCGGTTGCGGTTTGGTGCCTTCCTGACCTTGTGGACGTGGAGGCCGGTACTTTTCATCGTTTTTTCGACAAACCAGATGGAAACCTCCGCCTTCTGCGCCACATCGCGGGTCGAAAGGTTTGGTCGACGCTTGAACAGATTCAACATCTTCCATGCCTTCACCGGATCAGCTGTCTTCGGTTTTCTGCCGCTGCCTGACCGCCGCTGGGTCGTCTGAGTAACTTTGAATGAATTCACCACTCGCGACACCGTCGAATGATGGAATTCCAGGTGTTTTCGTATCCATGGGGGAGTTACGAATAGTGGTTCGGGGAATGTTCACTGACAGCCAGGAACCCTGGTTCGGGAGTAAATCGAAAGCCGGAAACCCTTGCGATGACAAAAAGAGTAGCCAGTTGATTTAAACGGAACTCCAACCTCTTCATCCGAGGCGTCGCAAACATGTCGAGAATGTCGTCTACAACCATACACTAAGCTTTAAAACGAGCCAGGCGGTCGTCTCATAAGAAGGTATTTTGGAGCAACGCGATTGCTACGTTTGTTAGCCAAATATGCCATTTCACGATTACTGAAGACAACCCGAACAGGAACGAATAACTTAATAACTAGCCAAATCAAACTTGATAACTAGCCAACCTTTTTCAAATATTACGAAGTAGAGATACTTTGATACAATAAGATACAATTTTGGCTTGAAAATGATCCTCAATTCACGCACTGAAAAAAAAACATTTTTTGATCTTAGTTGGCAACAAATACGTTCGCAAAATTTTATTGTTGGCAAATGGTTGGGACAAACACATATTGCCTATTCTTTTGTTGCAAGTTTTTCACGTTTTTTTAAGAAAAATGGATTCCTTGGCCCTAACACAACGACATCGGAAACGGAACCGAATTTAAATCATACTTGTCAAGCTGGTGTTGGTCACTTCCATTGTTAAGCAGCTCAGACAAGACGATGGATTGATTTATTACCTAGGTAAAGATTGACGGAACTAATTCAGTTGTCGCACATTTACCGCTTCCTTAATTTTTTACTGAGATAAGCATTCTAAAACTACGCTGTCGTGCTGTTATGCACATGGTTCTATAGGGTTCATATTGATCACCATTATGTTTCAGTCTTCAAACTCGTTAACCATACTCGTTACTCGTGACAAAGTCATAAATGAGTAAACATTACTGTCATCAGAAGTTAAAAATGCGTATATTGTGTTGGTAATATTGGCGTCAACGTCAGTGGCATCAAAAATGCGTTACTAAATTACCTAAAAAATAAAATTATATGTATTAGTTTCAAAAACTAATACAGATTGGATAAAACTATTCTTGTTTCCTGACATTGCTTCATTAAAATGAAGAAAAGTAATTCTTTTCTAGGAGTAAAAAAAAGCACAATTTGACATATCTGCGTTATTTTCAAAAGTGCTCCGAGAAAAATTATATGGTTGTACCGATAATTAAATCATGGTCAAGATCATCAAGACTATTGCATATACTGGTTACAATTACCATGAAAATGATCGAAGACATTTATTCATCATCTTATTTTTGACTATGGTCATGGTTACAGGGACTATTTTTTTTTCTCAGTTCATTTATTTGTACAGGCTCAATCGATTTAACTTTACAGAGCCAAGCTTTCATATTTATATACATCAATTAACTTAAACCTAACGTTAAGGGGATAGGACCGATTACTCGCGGCCGTCTCGAGGTTAATAGGAATAACAACTGAAAGGATGGGAAGGTGGGCTGGAATTTGAAGTGTGGTTTATATAACAAATTTTTTTTTAAATTTTCTAAAAAACTTAAAACTATACAACTTTTGGCTTCTTTTGAATTGAACATTTTTGAGTAAGAAAAAAAAACACACAAACACAGATAAAAAAAAAGATAAAAAAAAACTTAAAGTAAACATACAGGTTAAACTAACTACAATCTAAGGCTTATGTTAGTCAAAAACACATAAATGAGTTTCATAAACTCCAGGTCACGTACAGCCAAAATATCTCGAACTGGTACATTGGGTTGTCTACCTCGAGCCCGAAGGGAATCATAAAGCTCAGATCTGACTGCACGATGCTCAGCACATGCCCAAATAATGTGATCTGCGTCCTGATAGCCTTGTCCACATTCACAGAGATTGCTGTCACTCAGCCCAACACGGTATAAATGAGCGTTCAAAGAATAATGATTGGACATGAGGCGAGACATCACACGAATAAAGTCTCGACCCACATCCATACCCCAAAACCATGATTTTTTCTACACCTTTGGGATGATAGAATGTTGCCATCGCCCCAAATCTCCTTTACTCCATTTATACTGCCAGCTAACGAGTGACTGTTGACGAAAAATAGCAAAAAATTCGTTGAAGGCGATTTGTCGATCATAAATATCGCCTTCCATAGCGCCCACCTTTGCAAGCGAGTCCGCTTTCTCATTGCCCGGAATTGAACAATGAGATGGGACCCATACAAAGGTGATGATAAAATAACGCGAAGATAAAGCACTTAGAAGCTCCTGTATTTTCATGAGAAAATACGAGGAGTGCTTTACCGGCCTCAAGGAGCGAATAGCCTCTATAGAACTGAGACTATCCGTGAAAATGAAATACTGATCCGGTGTAAGTGAGGCAACAATTTCTAGCGTAAAGTGTATTGCCGCAAATTCAGCGACATATACGGAACAAGGAGCTAGAAGTTTACGATTGGCGCTATAAATTTCATTAAATATACCAAAGCCTGCTGACTCCTCTATCAATGATCCGTCAGTGAAGAACGATTTAGTGGAATCAACTTGGCCAAACTTTGCAGCAAATATCACCGGAGCAATCATAGGACGATGATGCTCTGGAATTCCACGAAGCTCTTGCTTCATGGATAAATCAAAATGAACCAAACTGCCGAAGTTGGAGGAGCAAACACGATTGGGAATATTCGGCGAAGGGCTGACATCCTGTGTTATGTACAAATGGTACAAAGTCATGAAGCGGGTTTGAGGATTCAACTCAAGGAGCTTCTCAAAATTTTCGATTACCGGAGGGTTCATGACTTCACACCTGGTGAGGAGCCGGAGAGATAATTCTGTAAAACGATCCGACAGTGGCAGCATGCCAGCCAGCACTTCAAGACTCATGGTGTGAGTCGAGTGCATGCAACCTAACGCGATACGAAGACACCGATACTGAATACGTTCCAATTTAATGAAGTGCGACCGAGCCGCTGACTGAAAACAAAAACTACCGTATTCCATAACCGACAAAACCGTTGTCCGGTACAACGTTAGAAGATCTTGTGGATGCGCTCCCCACCAGGTCCCGGTAATTGTGGAGAGAAAGTTGACCCTTTGTTGGCACTTTCGCTTCAGATACTCAATATGGGATCTCCAGGTGCACTGAGAATCGATCCAGACCCCAAGATATTTAAAGGACATAGAATGAGTTATCGGTGTACCCCAAATTTGAAGCTTCGGTTGTGCAGGGTTATGCTTCTTAGAAAAAACTACCAACTCAGTTTTCTCCGTAGAGAATTCGATACCTAGCTCTAGAGCCCAAGTAGACAAATTGTCTAAGGTATCCTGCAAGGGTCCTTGCAGATCGACCCCATTGGGTCCCGTGACGGACACTACGCCGTCATCTGCAAGTTGTCTCAACGTACAGTTGTCACTTAGACAACCGTCAATGTCTTTGACATAAAAATTATACAAAAGGGGGCTTAAACATGATCCCTGGGGGAGACCCATGTAGCTAAATCGAGAAGCTGTAGAGGTTCCATGAGAGAAGCTCATATGTTTCTCTGACAGCAAATTGTACAAAAAATTATTCATTGATGGTGAAAAGCCACAAGCGTGGAGTTTATCTGAAAGAACTTCAACAGATACTGAATCAAAAGCCCCCTTGATATCCAAGAATACAGAAGCCATTTGCTCTTTTTTAGCAAAAGCTAACTGAATATCTGTGGATAGCAACGCGAGACAGTCGTTCGTTCCCTTACCCCTACGGAAACCATATTGAGTATCTGAAAGCAGGTTGTTCGTCTCAACCCATTTGTCCAGACGCAAGAGGATCATTTTCTCCAACAACTTTCGAATACAAGATAACATCGCGATGGGTCGATAGGAGTTGTGGTCGGACGCGGGCACAGGGACTATTTTGCCAGTATAGTAAATATTGAATTAACTATTTTGATCATGATTATAGTCGGTTGAAAATCATTATTTTGCCCTCGTCATCCTAATCCCCAGTAATGGTAAAATTGACTATCAAACTTTTCTCTGTGTGAGCAAACAATACTCATAAAAAGAGTGTATTAGTTTTACCGTTTATACACGGTAGAATTAAATAACCAAATTGAAAGTTAAAACAAATTTTGATTGCCTTTTTCACCACCAGATGGTTCTGTTGGCAGCGCTACACGGGTCGCCTAGCATGTATATGTGAAAAAAGGAGGTGACTTATATTGGTAATATAGTATATTTGATTACTCGCAAGTACTCAAGAATTCCTTACGCTCTAAGTTCCACGATGATAAAGAAAACCACAAGACGCTCTTAGCTCGCTGCAGCGAATGCCACACTTTGACTGATTCGCCAGTACACAAGGTTTTTTTTACTCGGGGGATACGTTCCACTTTTACTACTGTAAAAAAGACAAAATAGAGTTGATAAATTCTCATGCATAAACATTTTTAATTGCTTCAATTTTGATGGCAAGTGTTACCTTTCCATGCAATGGTCAAAATACAGTTTTTAACATTTTGAGCATTCACACCAAAAATTGAGAATTTTTTTTTAAAAACTGCCATATGATTACTTTTTGCCCAAAACGTAAAATGTGATTCGAATTAGGTCGAGTTCTGGAGTTATCGCAGAAAACAAACCGTGTTAAACCTTTTAGTGTATTCCTGTATTGAGAATCATGACCTAAAAGCATTCCGCTTAAATATTAATGGCCCTTTGCTAAGTTTCCGTAACCTTTTTCAGTTTTCAGATAACCACATGGTTACGTAACTATCAATACTTTCTCTAGTGAACAAACTTACTCTTTAAAAGCCTTATGTTTTTATGTAAATCGTTCAATACATTCAATTATATTGCAACCTCGTTTCCGCCAGTTGAGACTTTTTAATTCAAAAGATTCCCGGCTTTATAATTGAGGGGTACTGTGGATGATACCAATTGAAGATTTTGTGTCTTTTACACCAAAGCATAGAAAACTCAATTGTCCGAAAACGTCAATATATCATTCAAATTGCCCTACTCTGATACCAAGCTCATTTTTAATTTAACCTTCGCTGCTCATCAGTCCATCTTCCAATCTGTCTCCCTCTCTTGCTGCGCATCCAATAAAATCCAATCGTCCCTGCCAGCACGTACCAACTACCCCTCACCCTTCTCCGACCCTACTCGATGGGGATAGTCTCAAGCGCCACTTGAAGCTCGTCTTTCTCTGTACTTGACGCTGTCGAATCACACGTAGGCCGGCGTAGGCCGCACTGCAACCGTCTATCTGACGAGAAGGCAAATATCACTGCCACCTCCATCGATTTCTGAATCGTAAGACAAACAAAATCAAAATACCGTTCAGTTTTTTTCGTTTCGCGCTGGAAATCGACGTGCGTAGACGTGCGTTTGTTCTTCCACTTGAATTCGGTGTTTTGTTTTGTTTACTCATTGAGCATATTTGAACATGTTCATCTTCACGGAATCAGTGCTATTTCCTCGGAAAGCAGAATATCGGTTGTGCACGTGCCTTTTATACGGGAGAGCATTTTTTTTCGTGGCGGATCTGTTCCGGAAACGAGTTCCAGTTCAATGAAGCTTTTGTTCGTCGAAAATTGGATCCTTTAATCGTAAATTCGTCCCAAGCATTCGGCCCCACCGTAGAGTCCAATTCGCGAGCCAAATGCCAGGACCAAATTGATACACCATTGTAAAGATGTCAACCCCTTTCTCCGTCGTATGTATTCCCCGATGAAGATTACGGTCCGGAGCCATTTTCGACCTCGTAGCTCGTTATCAGCGAATGGCACAAGGCACAGGGAAACCTGCCTGGCGAGGGTATATTTTATGATTTCCGGCTGCCTCTGCTGCTGGGTCGTTCGGCGTAGGATTTCAGCGACGTAGTTAGAGCACGGTCCAGTCGATTTTTACCTAACGACAAATCCAGCTACGTGACTCCTTCGCGGTAAATACTCCCCATTCGAAAGGAAATTAAGCTTCTTTCACCCTTTTCGCACTATCTTCAAGTGGCGCGCCTATATCTTTGCAGCACAATCTTCAATAGTATCGTCCTCAGGGTGAACGCAGCACCTTCTTGTCTTACAAAAGCGGCAACAAGCAACGGATTCCACCCGGAGCCAACGCGATTCTTCGCCGGAAAATGGGGCGGCAAACTTTTTGCGCCCTCTGGAGGCGATATTTTTCTGCTTCCGACCGACTCCCCTCCCAACGGATATCCTCACAACGATAGACGCTACCCGTCCCAGGAGAAAGGAGCTTATTTCGCACTCTTATCTGCTGTTGCTTTACACTACCGAGCCTCCGGGGCATCCGTTTTGAATATTTGAAATTGAGAAACAATGTGAAAATCATAAATTAAGTTTTTATCCGTTCCGACATACTGGTTCTGCCCTCTTCTGTCGGAATTTGTTGGATTGGCGGACCGATACCAAAAAACACGAACAGCGCAGAATGTGCGGAGAAAGCAAATTTTCTTACTGCTTGCGAAAGATGAGCCGAAGTGGTTTGACCGGAAGCGAGAAAACACTTTTGGAATTGCTTTTTTCCGGGGCAGCAAAAAAAAACTGACGACGACCATCATGGGCGATGATGATGAAGATGATGTTCTAGGGCGCGTGGTTCATTGCGCTACCTGACTGAGACCACCGCAGGCCATTGCTGCTTGGCGGATCGAAATCGGTAATGATGGCTTTCAGATTGAGGCTGGCGGAAATCGAATTATGCGATTGGATTTTGATGGAGATTGGTTGCAATATTCCGAGGGAAGTATTGTTTGGTCGTAGGTCGTATCATTTGTGATTCCGATGTAATTCATGGTGGTTTTTATTTTTGTACAAGTTTAACCGACAAGAGTCATTTTTCGAATAATTTAATAGCAGTTTGTTTCATTCAGTATTGAGGTTCTGATAATGAAAATTGATCACTGTAAAGGGTGAGTCGATAATGTAACCGTTTGTTACAGAGTTCAGGTGATTTTTAATTTGTGCTTATTATTTTAAATGTACTGTTACGTCTTTATACATTTGTTTGGTGTTGGTTAGTAGGGTTAAGAAAATATGTTCAGTAGTGTAATTTGTTAGTAGGGATTCAAAAAAAAAAAAAAATCAAATTGTATAACAGTAAAGTCGGGAGAGGTTCCATGTCAGTGGGTAACTATTGGAAGATGATTCAGGCGGAAAACGAGAAATGGAGTATGTAGACATACAGGGTGCGGCAGAAAATAATGCGAAAATTTGTTCTATTTCTTTCAAATCCCATTTTCAACTAACTCAAGCAATAATATCAACATTTTCGAGTGCAGTTATCTTTTTAAAGTCCTTTTAAACAAATTTATTCAATGTGTCTTCCATTTTTATTAATAACATCCTCGAGCCGACGCCGGAAGCCAGAGCATGCCTTTTGGACGTAGTCCTCCGACATTGACTGCCATGTGCGTGTTATGGTTGACTTCAGGGTTTTCACACTAGGGTGTGATGTTTTGCAGGCTCGTGCTTCAACATATGCCCAAATCGAATAATCCAACGGATTAAGATCTGGACTGCTAGGGGGCCACAAATCCTTCGGTCAAAACTTCATGTTATCGTTCAACCATTGTTGGGTTCGATTGGACGTGTGACACGGCGCTCCATCCTGCTGTAGGACAACGTTTTGGTCCTCGGAGAAGTTGGCCTTCACCCAGGGAAGCCCTTGGTCCTTTAAAATACCGATATACACTTCAGTATTGATTTTAACTCCAGCATTAATGAAAACAGGTGGCATTTTCAAACAGTTGGACGTCACAAAGCCAAACATCATGACACCAGCTGGATGTTTGGTTTGAAATTTGAATTTCACTTTTTCCGGAACGTTCTCCATTTTCTGCGGTGAAATGAACCGGTCCGTACGGCTGTTGGCCACAGCATCGATGCTGAAAAGCTTTTCGTCGGAGAACAGGATTATCATTTTTTCCTTCTTCATCAAGGAAAGCAACCTCTTGGAACGAGTCACTTGTAGTTCCTTGACCCGATGTGTAATCAAGTGGAGTTTCACTCTGGCTCTGGAAGATGCATGCAGGTCTTCTTTGATGATTCTCCGCATGGATTTCTCCGAAATATTCCTTTGCAAGTTTTCTTATGGAACGCACCGGGTTGCGAGCAATTTTTGCACGGACCGATTTGATCACGTTCGGCGTGCGTGCAAAGCGCGGACGTCCGCTTCCCGGCTTCCGCTGCTTAGGACCATCCTGCAGGGACTTTTTTATGCGGTAAACTGTTGCCAAATAACACACTACCACCTTGGCAATCTCTTTCGGCTTCTTCTGGGCGAGCAACAAACTGGTGATCACTTCTTTCGCGAACATTTTGACGAATTTGCAATAAAACAAATAGAATGTTTGGGTGCAGCACTTGAAAGTAAACATAAACAAATACACTTTCGACAGAAATTAGTTACTAGCTACACGAATTAACCCAATACTCAAGTTTGAACATTTTCGCATTATTTTCTGCCGCACCCTGTAGTAGGAAGACATAGTAATGCTTAGGGTCAAAGGAGCCACGAATGTTCAACCATTGCTCAGAATTGTCCAGGCGTTCGCGTGTGAAAGGTGTCTTAGTAGTGTCTTAAAGTAGTGAGTGGTTGCTAATACAGCTTCGAGTGAGATCATTTCAAAGTTCAATTCAGGTAACTTAACAGGTGGATTGCCTTACATGAGCAGAATAATTATACAGTTGAGCTAAATCCACTCGATACCCTCACAGGACCTTTTGTGTTACCGTTTTGGTAGACACCGCTATCTGCTCCGTTGACGAGGTCAACCAACGCGCACGCGATACGGCTTAGTGACCCCAGTGGTCGCTAAGTCTTAAAGCAAAGGATATTCGCTTCCTCTGGCCGACACAATTGAAGCGACTTGTCTCGGGAGTCCTCCCTAACCGCAAAGGAGACTTCCCCTCTCGGCAGAGTCTCTCCGGCCTTGCCTGGGCTCTGCCGATTTCAGCCTTTGAGGGACGACGCCTGGGAGGAAACAGCACCACCTATCAGCCAACTTTGACCCCAATCGCCAACCGAATCCGGATAGTTCGTGGATCGATAAGTCCGCCGTGCAGCAGCGAGCACTCGCCCAACGTTGTGAAAGCAGTCCCAGATCATCATTTTCATCATCGACTCCAGTCATGACCGGTACGTTTGAAGAACAATAAAACCACCCACTTTACACCACCTCGGCAATAATAGCCATTTTCCACCAAACCAAGCCACCCAATTTTAAAAAAATATAAATTAAAAAAAAAAAAAAATTTTGGTTTTTTGTTTTTGGGGTTTTTTTTAGGTATGGATGTTAACCACTACGCTGGGGTCGCCCCCCATGTGATGCGATGTTCATTTTTTATCCAATGATTCCAATGATCTTCTTCATCTACATATAAAGGGTGTCCACGATAAGATTGCATCACATAAAATAATTCAAGCTTTCAACCGATTGTCACAAAACTTGAATTTCAAATGAACTAGAAACCACCAAATGAAATGAGTTATCTAAGCCTAGCCGTCTTTATTTTGTTCAATTTCGCAGGCAAATCCGAATACCTGTATTTTTGCTTAAACAGCATGAGGTTTCGTACAACATCAGATTCAACTTTTTTGCATGTTTGATCATGTTTTCTTCCTTTTTTTTCAACTGTTTTGACTTCTTTAGGATGTTTACGAATATTCTGCTCACAGCCCTTTATTACCTTTAAATTTGAAGAAATGGTCCTCGAAAAATTAAAAATCGTTCCATAAAAACGCATTCTTAACGCATAAGACTCTGGTGAAAATTCCAAAAAACTGGAAATGATACGTGAAATTCATGAATATGATCTATTTTTATAAAATTCAGCAATAAAATTTCATAAATGTACCGTTTACAAGGGAGTTCCGATCAAAATTTGGTCGAACAGTAATGTGTGTGAGTCGATCAAAGTTTTTATTAATAAGTCATATTATTTTTCTTTTTCAAGTTCAGTTAATACAGAATACAGGAGAAATATTCAGCTAAGCTTCCTTTTTACCAAATGCGAATTGTCGGGTCTTTCGTTTAACACCTGCCATAAGATTTTGTACAGTCTCCTTGTCCACATTATTCGCCGCAGAACGCCAGTTTGCCTTGAACTGTTTCTCACTCACAACAGCTTTTTGAGTCTTCTTAGGGTTCCGCTAGACGATGGCCCAATATTGTTCGATAGGACGGAGCTCTGGCGTGTTGGGAGGGTTCTTGTCCTTGGGCACCACTTGAACGTTGTTGGCAGCATACCACTCCATGGCCTTAATACCGTAATAGCAAGATGCCAACTCCGGTCAAAATAGAAGGGAACAATTGTGTCGCTTCAGGAGCAGTAGACGTTTTTGTAGACACTCGCTCAGATAAATTTCCTGGTTGACCGTTCCTGTCCAGGAAGCTGTTTAAAGTCTGCCTTGACGTAAGTTTCATCGTCCTGTACCACGCAATCAAAATTCGTCAGCATCGTCGTGTACAACTTTGGCGATCGTGCTTTGGCCGACGTGTTTTGTTTATCGTCGCGTTTTGGAGTCACCACTTTCTTGTAAGTCGACAGTCCAGCTCGATTTTTAGCTCTATCCACGGTTGAAGGCGCCACTCCAAGCTTCTTTGCGACATCTCGGACGGAGAGGTTGGGGTTCCGCTCGAAACAGTGGGCAACTCTTTTTGTCGTCGCTGTGGCCTCCGGCATTCGATTTCCCCCCGATACAGCTTTCCCGGCTGTCGACAAACGTTCACCGAACACTTTTAATACGTTGGTAACAGTTGATTTTGCCAAATTCAACAATTTCTCCAACTTGGCGTGAGAGTAGTTTGGATTTTCGCCAGGGAAAATTTTGGGGGTGTCTCTTGGAATTTGAAAGAGTGAATCTAAATAAAAAAAGAAGTGGAATTAAGGGGGGGAAATTTTTTTGGGAAGGGTGTGCATTTGCTATTAATGAAATGATCGATTAAATTGTTCGGATTATTCTTAAACATCTTGCAAATGATCCATAAAAGGTTCAATAACTTTCCTTAAACTTGCAAAATTGATCCACAGAATGTAACCTTTATGCAATAAAATATAAAATATAAATATCTTTGACATTTCACTGTTAAATTTTGTACAAAGTGTGGATCACATTGATGTATTTTATAGATAATTTTAGTTTTTTTTATATGTTCCAGAGTCTTATGGGTCAGGAATGCATTTTTCATGACACGATTTTCATTTTTTTATGGATCACTTATTACTTTTTGTATGCAAAAGTATGTTTACCTATTCTGTTTCACAATGGCTCAGTAGTTCTGCTGTATTATGGCCTGGAATCTGATTGTATTCCGCCTTCACCTGTGTCTCACCATTAATGCAAAGCATTAGAGAATATAACATTTGTGCACAGCCGTATTCTACTTTTTGTCGCGATTTGGAGCATTCTGAATCATTAATGGCCGTAATCCTTATATATGTTTAGCCTTTTGGACGAAACGTTTGCTCATATTCAGTATTTTGGAAAAGTTTGTACGGAGAAGTTTGTTTTTCGATCGAAAGGCCCAACTACTCGACTACTTTGTTCCCACATCTTTGCTTACCACCCAGAGTCAGGCGTTCTTCAATCCATTTTACGTAAAGACTTACAACAAAAAATTTCACTGTGATAAAAAGTTAAAGCAATTTCCAAATGATGTAATAAAATGGCTCTACCATAACCTCCTAAGCATGTCCAACGGATTTAAAGAAGGAAGGATAATGCTTTCGAAGTTTAGAGATTTTTGTTGTCCAAGTGGTGTCGGTCAAAATAGTCATTAAGCTTGCTGATTACGAATCGCCTCACCGAGGTCTGTGCATTCTACAGTATGCGTCAGAAAATCATGAAATTCAAACATTTTTAATTTCATTCTAGCTTAGCATCTTTATTATCAATTTTAAACATATCCAAACATATCCTGCATTAACATAAAATGATCGTTGCTTTGGTATGGAGGTCCGTAGAGAGTTAAAGTTCAATTGAGGATGTTCACTTACACGTGCTCCAATGTTCGTCCATACACTGAAATCATGAGGATTTAAGTCACATCTCTTTGGACCAGAATTGGGGCATGTTGTTCTTCAACCACATTTATGTTTTCTTTGACGTGTGGGCAGGGGCTCCGGCTTGCTAGAACACAATATTCGTATCCTTGCCATAAGTAGATTTAATCCAAGGCAAAACATGATTCTTAAGTACACATTTGAGTTCACTTTCAGGACTTCTTGGATAAAAACGGGATCCATTTTTTGCCATCGGAAGCAACCAATCCGAACACCATCACCCTTACTGGATGTTTGGTTTGAAACGTGAATGTTGAATGCTGATCAGATGCTTTCTTTGAACTTATATACCGGTTATTGCGAATGTTGGACATGCTGTCGACAGTAAACTGTTAGGAAGTTACTTTTCCTAGAATGATATAATCTGGATCTCGAGATTATTGACGTACAGCAAGATGGCATCTTCGAAAAATATTTTCGAGGGGTCATGGCTTTTTGAATGGTGTACACATAAGATCAAAATTCGTCCGCTACGTGGCGCTAGTGCTCATGTGAACTTTTTTTAATATCTGTAGTTTGGTATTAAGATTCAGGAAAATTTTGCAGAGAACATCAGGAAAATTCTGCAAAGAACTTATTTGATTACGGAAATATAGCGAAAATCCAGACGAGGGCTACCAGCTTAGAAACGAGCTGAATCTGCCAGGAACATAAGTCAAAACTAAAGGAGAGACAGGATGAATTGGGTGTTGAAGTACATCCATTGCGGATACTGGGAATGTCTCGCTATTCATTCAAGGAATAGGTATACAAGCGTTAAAGCTTAAGTTAGAAAATTGTTACTATAATTTTCTTGTTTATTTTCTTACATAATTTGAATACAATGGATATGGAAGGGACTATCAGGGCACCGGATTGAAGCGTTTTGTATGGAGAGAGTGAAATTGCCAACACCTTGTTGATAACAATGCGTGAATTTACGGTGAGCTCTTCTCCACACTCAGTAATTCGTCGTAATTGTAGTTGGTCTAGATCTCAAAAAAGGGAAAAGGAGTAGCGAACGAGTTCTGAACTAATGTTTAAACCATCCAAAAGGCCTTGACCACTCGAACATATTTGTCTAAGACGGCATCTTGAAATATGTCAAGGATCTCGAGAAACGAGTTCTTCATTAATTTTACATGCACACTAGCGTAGCGTAGTGAGGTTATTCTAATTTATTAAGTCGACCGCCTGGAAGGTCATGATTTCCCGAATAACTTTCCCGAAAACAGTAAATTCATAAATTATCTAGATCTCAGAATACAGGCAATACAAAAAGTTCACATGTATGGGGGTGACGCCGGCGTAGTGGTTAGCATCCATACCTCTCACGCCAAAGTCACGAGTTCGAATCTCACCCCCGGCCAAGTTACGAAAATAACGAAAATAACCAAAAAGGTATATGAGTAACTACGACGGGAGATGAACCAGCCTAGGGCTGAAAATCTCGATAATCAAGGAACAAAAAAAAAGTTGACATGTACACTTGAATCACGTAGCGGACGAGTTCATGACTAATGTTTACACTTTCCGAAAGGTCTCAATCAACCAAACATCTTTGACGAAGACGCGAACTAGCTATATGTCAAGAATCTCTAGATTCAGGTTATAAAGTAAGTTTACATGCACACTTGCGCCGCTTAGTGAGATATTTCTGAACTTTTAAGTTTACTATCCTGAAGGCCTTGATTTGTTGAACAACTTTGCTGATTAAAGTAACTTTCTATATACGATGGTTCGCGAGATATTCTTTGATGAAACCAAGAAGGTCAAACCCCATATATCACCCGAGACCCTTCTCAAGGTAATCCACGTTAATCGAGGGGTTGATTGTACTTTGCTGAACAAAATGCCTTTCAAGGGTTATAACTTTTTCTGGTGAAGTCGGATTGAAACATTTTCTTGGGCAAAGTTGCTCGTTAACGTCTGCTTCTAAAGCATTTACATTTAAGCTGAGGCAGTTATATAAGTGGTTCTCAAAAAATATGATATTATATATAATATAATTTTCAATTTATGATGCCAATTTGTGAAGAAAAATGCGATTCGACGGAGGTCAAAATACGATTTTCGATGGTTTTGATCTAGTTAAAGGAAATTATGATAGAGCTTTGGGTCTCAAGACTTTTTTTTTTATTTTGTCGACCAGTGTAATCTGGGATAGCACTTTGTAAGCGGCATTTAGGATAGTGATCGCTCGATAGTTCTCACACGCTAACTTGTCGCCCTTCTTATAGATGGAGTTTATAACTCCTTGCTTCCACTCCTCCGCTAGCTGTCCGATTTCCAAGATTCGGACTTTCAGCCAATGCAGCTTCTCCGGGCCCATCTTGATGAGTTCAGCTCCGATGCCGTCCTTGCCAGCCGCCTCTGCACCATTCAGGTATTCGTCGTAGTGCTTCTTCCACCTATCAATCATTTAACGTCCATCAGTCAGAATGCCTCCTTCCTTATTTCTACACATGTCGGCAGAAAGCTTTTGCGAGACGTGTTTAGCCTCTGACAGAACTTCCGCTTTCATGAGTGCGATGCAGCTGCTCCATTTTCTCACACTCCGCTTCTTCCAAGTGGAGTTTTTTTATTCTCGCGGAATAGGCGGATCAGCTGTTGCCGGTTCCGTCTATAACACTTCACGTTATACCGGGTCTTGTGCTTCAGCATAACTGCCCGGGTTGCGTCCTTCTCCTCCAAAACCACCCTACACCAATAGTTCCGTGGGCTCTGTTCCACATACCGCGTTGATGACTGCTTGGATGTTATTCCAGCAGTTTTCAAGAGATTGTACCGTGGTGAGCGACGCTACCGTACATTGTTAACAACGGATAGTTTTGGTCGCAGTTTTACCGTCAACAGGTAGTGGTCAGAGTCGATGTAAGCGCAACGATAGGTTCTGACATAGATTATGTCGGAGAGGTTCCAGCCGTCAAGTCAATCACAACATGGGCGATTTGCAATTCTGTCTGCCGCAGTGAATTCCATGTTATACAGGAGGCTATGCTTGAAGTAGGTGCCATATGGCCATATTCTTGGAGGCGGCTAATTCAATAATTCCTAGGCCGTCGTATTTTGTCCGCTGGTGGGCGCTGTCATTTTCAACAGCCGGCCTAAACTTCTCCTCCTGGCTGACCTGAGCATTCAAGTCTTCTATGATGATCTTTAGGCCATGACTTAGGCAGCGATTGTATTCACATTTAAGCTGCGCGTTAAATCAGTGCTTTCGTAGAGCGAGCTATGCACGTTGTTTGTACTGAAGTTTAAGAACCGACCCTTGATCCTCAACCTGCAAATCCTTTCGTTAATCGGTCACCAGTTTTGCATTTTGCCCATCACTATGAAAGCTGTTTCCAGCTCTGGTAGATGGTATGATTACCACGAAACGCATCTTCCCGCAATACACCTTCTTCAGCGCTACGATGCCAAACTTGTAATCCTTCAGTACATCGTACAATACGTGGGTGCTTCCGACGAAATTGAGGGATCTACAGTCCCACGTATCGAGCTTCTAATCGCTTGTTATGTTTTGTCGCTGTGGTCGTCGCCGATTTTTCCGCTCCACATTCTACTCCGTTTTCCGGCTGGCTTGCAAGGCTTGACGCCAACCTACTAGCTTTCCGGAGGGCCACAGTTGAATTCAGAGTCCCACACTGGCACCTGGACGTTGATATAGCTTGGTTTAAGCGCCACTGCTTACGTAAAGGGTGGAACGGTCAAAAATTGGTCGACTCTTCATTACGTAGTGTTGTAGGTACAGAATGGTGCCTCTTTTTTGTTTTTGTTTTTTCATAGTCTATTCACTTTTTTCTACAGCCATTAAGCAAGAGAAACAACGTATCCAAGTTGCTTACCCTTACTTGGAAAACGTAGACAAACCGTCTGTGACTTAAAGTTTAAAAGGTTATTAAAATATTCAAAGAACGTCTGATTAGTGCAAGAATCATGAGGAAATTTAAACCAGGACACCGCAGCGCCCGAAAGAAGAGTGACTAGCGTTTTAAAACGAAATGAGCAAACATACAAGGTAACAATTACACTTCAATCCAATTAACAATTGACAATGTTCCATACGTTAAGGTGGATCTCAGCAACTCCCAGGTGTTTATTCTGTGCCCTTTTAACTGGGTCTCGATTCCAGTCACTACCGGAAAATGGCTCAGGAACAGTTTTGTTGAGGCGTTAGATGTTAAACGCCTGTTAACGTCTACAATGCAAAGATGTTAACACGAACGCGCTCATATGATAACGATTGACATCCCTGCACAGGAACGGTATGCCACCAACAACGACTCAAGGATAAAAACCCCTGAAACTGGTCGGAGTTACACCCAGTAAAAAAATATTGGGCAATCGTTGAGTGGGACCTCAAGAAAACTCAGAAGGAAGTTGGAATTGAAAACCAGTACAAAGCAAATTGGCGTTCAGCATGAAACAAGGTGGATACAACAGCGGTACAAAGTTTGACGGAAAGTGTGGAAGCCCAACAGTTCGCATTTATCGGAAGTGTAATCAAATAATTTTCGTGTATTTTGTAGTTCTTTGAACTTCAACAAGAAATAAAGTTCGATCAATTATATAAAGTGTGCAACTTAATCAGTTTCTGACCAGTTTGATCAGTTTCTGACCGTTTCACCCATTAATACACCTACAATAAATAAAGACTGAGCTATGAATCAGGGTATTGAAAAGCAAGACAAGTAAGTCATATTCACGTTCTACAATCCTGCTAGTATTCTAATACTCAATACAAGATAAAAATGTTAGCACTTCATGCACTTTAATTCAATCCAACACAACAACTGCTAAACCCCGTTGAGCCAAACACACACACGCACACAAGCCTTAGACTACCGATTACAAACGCTAGGAAAAACATTCAACTGCTCCGGAGCGACCATCAAACGATTCACGTAATTGGAAAAGTTTGAACACCCATTCGGGATCACCCCACTATTGTTGTCATAGAATGCTATCGTCCCAAAAGCCGAAGCAGCAGATCCGGTCGAGTTTCAGACCTGGGCTATATCGCGTAAACTACTCTTTTTCGGCTGGACCTTGCTCCTCCGCCGCGGCGCTCTTTTCGATCATCATCCAGTATCACCAGTGGGAAAACGACGGAAGTTCTATTTCGGATACCCAGCCAAGCCGGGAGTTGTTGTCACAGTTTTCCGGAGGTCATAACTCTCCGGTTCAGCGACCACGGCCACCACCACCACCTGCAGCATTGCACGGCAACCATGCGGTTTCGTAATATTGTAATGGAACACACGCTGGTGAAACTTTTAAAATGAAAATTGTCCTAAAATGAGATGAAATATAGTTTCGGTTCTTTCTGCCGCTTCATAATAGTTGAAACTCTGGGAGGGTGAAAAATAGGTACAAACATTTGCAACAGCTCTGGGGTTTTATTTTGAATTGGACCCGGTGAAAGTTGGTCTTTCACCTGAAAATTCAGTACGCTTAAACGGGGATGTGCCAACTGCAGTGTGGAAATTGAATAAAAATTTCATTAGCTTCTTGTTCAGTTTTTTTCTCTAAATTCTGTTCTGACGTTTTTGTTTGCCCGTGTAGATGTACATGGTCTCAACCAAGTGTTTTTTTGAGTAACTTCTTGGTTGTCAAATAGTAGTAAACCCAGGAAAGGGAAACACCGTTATTTGTTAGTTTCAAAGCAATATTCAAACACTTTTAACTAGGTATTATCATTGTTTAACAAACCAAGAATCATCTTTTAGTCGGTTGATATTGCACCCTTGTTTCCAGCTTTGCAATACAAAACGAAACGATGACCTTATCCCTGGTTTCCTATAACTCACAAGAAGTCTATCAATCTGCCTCGAAGAAGAAAAAATAATTCACACATCGTTTCACTGCATGGCCCTGTTTAAACATTTCCATCTACGCCCTCCCCCCTCTCCACCATCCTTTATGGGAAATTGCTTATTGATCCGTTAAAAGATCATACTCTGCCGGATGGAGGGATATTTTGCTCTCTCTCTCTCTCTCTCTCTCTCACACACACACACACACACACACACACACACACACACACACACACACACACACACACACACACATACATGTAGTGTGACGGACGAACACCGGAGGGACTTTTGGGGCTTACATCCATCATAGCAAGCGAGTCGAAGTGTAAAAGGCTTCACAAAGAAGCAAGAATCAGCAAAATTTGTGTTGGAATGGGCAGATGAGAGGATGAGGTAATCTGGAACGCATCTTATCGGAGCATATAACGATCCCCCGGAGCCCCGAACCCGGAGATCGGTGAAGGCGAGAAACGTAAGATACCTTCCAATCAGAGAAGCAGAAAATGAAAGCACTGTGAGAAATGTTCCAGTATGCAAGCAGAAAAGTTGGATGGTTCTGGCCCGGCATCATTTCGGTCATAGGAATTTTTCAGTGTCTCCTCA
Source organism: Aedes koreicus (assembly GCA_024533555.2). Classification (NCBI taxonomy): domain Eukaryota; kingdom Metazoa; phylum Arthropoda; class Insecta; order Diptera; family Culicidae; genus Aedes; species Aedes koreicus. Next base: position 57,943 of record JAHHFK020003085.1, read on the forward strand.
ACTTCCGAAAGGGGATTCGCGATAAAGGCAACATAGGCTACAGAAGAAAATTGATTTATTCATTCAATTATCGAGTCCTCGCCATCATCATCGTCATCGTCTTCTTGTTGTGATAAAGAAGATAGATTAAATATCTTCGTTCGTTGTTGTAAGGTTGACGTGTGTTGTCGTTGTTGCTGTAGCCATCAAGGACGTTGACTGCATTGTCATAAATCTCAGCACCTCCGTCCCTTTCCACAACCCGATCGATGCATGAAAGTTCCGTTCGGGATTTGAAGAATGAACGATTTATGTGAAGTTTATAAGACGTACATTATGGTGGATTCCCTTTTCTGGTGGAAAATCCCGAAAACAGGACGATAGCGAACACACACACAATGAAGCTTGATACGATCCAGTGGCGAGCGACCGACTGACGGCGATGTTGGTAGGAGAAGTTTTCAGTTCATTAGTTGGAAATGATAAATTGGATGAAGAAGTGCAACCGGGTAGAGGAAGTAAATCATGTTGCTGCCGATAAAGTCGATTTGGAAAAATTGCTGGGAGAGAGGGGATGGTTCGATTGTACCACGCTAATGGAATCTATTTATCGTTTGCTGTTTCGCATTTTTCGCTTTGATAATCAGAATTGTTTGCTCAATTCGGGGGCTTTTTTTGTCGTTACTCAATTCATATTAGGTTGTTTATTTTTGCAAGCAGAAATTTAAAGCTATCAGGTATCCTTTAATGTAGACGAATTCAGTGTATGACACAAGGGATTTCAGTTTTAATATTGTTTTGAAATAATCGCGGAGATTCTCCCCTTTGATTTCCAGAGTTAAGTCACTGTAAAATCTGGATGGTTTTGGCTACGGGTTATTTGAAACTGATAATAAAAACTGAGTTTTTAGGGGATTCTGAAAAAAAAAACTGGGAATTTGTCCTCTGCCAGTGACCGTACAATCGTCACACATCGTAAACATTGAATATTTAAGATGTAAACCGATGGAAAGCTCTATACATAAATTTGACGCCAAGTCATTCTTCGAATTTGTAACGTTTTAAGGGGGGGGGGGGGCATAATTACTTTTTCTTTCTTTAGCATTTCAAGCTGATTGCTTTCACAATTAGCTTATTGCTTTCACAACCAACGCGTGACCAAAGTCTACGCTCCATACAAAATTTTAACAAATTGTATGGAGAAAAGTCTACAAGGGGGGGGGGGGGTCTGAAATGAGTCTACGTGGTTTATGAACCGGCCCTTAGATGTAGAATGCTCATAAAATACTCAACCTGTTGTTTTTGTTGTTTCGTATTTACGTGACTTTTAGCCTGAGGCTGGTTCGATACGCCACACAGTGATTGGAAAAGCCTTTTTTCACGGCGATATTAATAACTGCTAAGACTTACGTTTCCGAATCATAGTATTTTCTACAAAATTGTACCTAAACAAGTTGTCCATCTTGTGATGATAATTTCGTAGTTCCAAACTTTACCGCTAGGACAGTGTTTTAGCTAACTTTTGAACGAAACACAATAGAAGGGTGATGTAAAAAGCAAGTTTATAGGGAATATAATTTCAATCAGCTTTGCTAAGGATACTATTTTTCTAGCTCTGGATTTGACCATGATAGAGCTATTTTTCTGCTTTAAATCAAGGTGTCTCTAAAGAATTTTTTAGTTGAGAAAATCAAATTGGTTTTCCTAAAAAGGACGGATTAAAAATCCATGTCCATTGTCCATGTTTGATCGATCTTCTTAGGACATGTCGTATTGCCCATTCACATCTTTACTAATATTGTGCAACAATTAATTACCCAGCAATACTAGCGCCATATTTGCAACAGTTGTTAGCAGATAATTGAAATCAATAATCTAGAAAATAAGAAGAATGATTAGTAATTTCCATTTAATTCCAACTACCTTTATTGCTTATCTTGACAGATACGCGTATTTCGTCTACAATGTGCAGACTTCTTCAGTGTCGTGTACTAATACTCGACTGAGTGGAGTATTAGTACACGACACTGAAGAAGTCTGCACATTGTAGACAAAATACGCGTATCTGTCAAGATAAGCAATAAAGGTAGTTGGAATTAAATGGAAATTACTAATCATTCTTCTTATTTTCTAGTTACAGGTATTCCACTAAACAGCTCACACTCTCCATAATTCATCAATAATCTGCTAATTACTAGTAACTGGCCATGCCAATGATGCTAGTTAATGCATTTTCTGCACACATTAGCGATGATGATGGTGGCTGGCTTATACCGTCCATACCACTCAACCGCCTTACCGAAAGATGGCTGCCAACTAGATCACACTTATTTCGCTCGTGGTTGCGCCAACCGGATGGCTACAAATTCATAACTGGCTTGGTTAACCGACTGCATAACCAATGGCCGTCTAGCCAAAGGCGATAGAGCCAACAGCTACCTATCCAATGGTTACTCACCAGAGCACCCTCCAGGGTACTTGTAATCGCTAGCAGCCAATTCGATACTAGTTTATTGTCCCACTGAACAGCTCCAAGGCTGCCGAGCGAATGAAGCATTTTGCGAAGTGTACCCCTTTTATATCGTTCACTGCGGCATATGAGATCTCCCTTACTTATATTTGAAGTCTGTGATAGGAAAATATTTGGCATTTGGTTAATTTACTCTACAAAACGAAATTATCAGACCTCACCTTATATTTGCGTTATTTTCAACAGTTTAATGTTGAAAATCAATAGTTTTCAATATTGGAATCGACGCGTAAAAATATTTCCGATCAATTGGGGCAAACATTTCGAAAATACTCTAATTGTTATGTTTGTATTCTCCGAGCGTGGAGTAACGATGTAGGAGCGTGGAGTATGATGTAGAAGAAGATGTTTCGCTCATCGCCATGAGAAATGGGAACTTAGTAATTATTAGTCGTTGTGTACCAAACAAAAACAAACCCCAAAAGGAGAGGGTTTCCTCTCCCATGTACGCATCAAAACAGAGTGTGTACGAACTACCGCTAGAAACTGTCACAAGCTATCAGTGGTACATGAGCGAAATCCAACGCGTTATTATTGCCAGTTAAGGTGGCAGATGTATCTGTGCCTCAACCTACCCCGCAGTGGGATGTTTGGCAATGATAACGTCCTTGGTTCGAGTACTACTTTACCCATTCCCTTTCGCTCAATTTTCAATACTTCTATTCTATTTCCAACCTACCGTACACTAACGGAACTTTCAACACTTTCTCTTCATATCTTTCATTCTAGCAAACATGACTGTCTTCTCTTGGTACCTCACGGCGATGAGCGAAACATCTCCTTCTACATAATTCGAAAATGTTTTGAGAAACAACTGAGATTTTAACGCTCAAGACCTGACCACTTTTCGTGACGGTCTCATATAGTTTTTTTTTTAAATTGTACCCCAGTATAGAAAGCAAAGACGTAGTCCTACGTCGGAAGTCTCTGGTCTTGTCTTCTTCTGGAAAGTAATTAAACCGTTGGTCCCGGTTTATGTATTGATTAGTGCGATATTAGGGTGGTGGTGCCTACCTTCGGTGGCAAAGGTGGCTCAAAGCCCCTTAAAACGTAAAGAAGACGAAGAAGAATCAGAAGAAGAAGAAGCATACTATATTGTCGAAGCAAACGGCTTTCGACATCGCCTTGGTTCCTCCAGCAAATTCTACTGCAACCAATTCAACTTCTGTCTTCATCCAACAACTGCGCAACCGAAAGCGCCGACGCTATAAAACTATATCACCTCATCAAAGCGCCCTGCTCAGGTAGATGGTGTGCTGGTTACGAAAGTTTAAAGTTAGGGGGACGTCCATACTTAGGAAGTTGTTACTGGTCGCCTTGAGGTCGAACCAGTAATCGTGGATTGTTTTCCCTCAAAATGATGGATTATACTGGAATTTGATAGGCAACTACGAGTGCAGATTACCAGCAGAAGATTCTGCTACCTGAAGTAAACTCTATTATATGACTACCACTGACAACTTGCTTACCAGTGAGGCTAAGACCTGAGTGTCCTCTGCGGTGCACATAAGTCGACTCCAAATCGCACGGCCTATGGCTCAAACTCGCCAGCCTCGCAGCGTGAAGAGGGTCCACAGGTCGTTTTCTACTTCATCGATTTACCTTGCCTGTTGGTTCGTCTCTTTTTCTTGTACTAGTCGGTTCGTTTTCGAGCACCATCTCCACCGGGTTGTCTCTGAACCCTTACCGTTCTTGACAAGCTTGTTACCTTCGAACGAAAGAGTACGTGAAGCAGACGTTTTTTAATTTTCTGCGTAAAGGGATCACCGGGAAAAACTCTATAAAATCCAACAAATTCAATGCAAGGTGCGATAAGATAGAGAAATTCAAATCAAACTAACTCTTAATCAAAGAAAATAGAATTAGTCTTCCTGAAAAGGACGGATTTTAAATGATGACTATGCCCGCGACCAAAAAAAAAAAAAAAATAATCAGACTTCTGAAATCTCTTGGGGTTAAACGAAATTTTGTGTATACGACCACAAGAGATACCAGGAGACTTCGCCATCAAGATCGTGAAGGGAACGAATCGAGCGCAAAAAAAACCGTTTCAGACGGAAACTGGCTGCTGATCTCGACATTCCACGGGAACCGTCCCCATAAATCTCAGCAAGGACCTTGAATGTAAGGCTTAACAAAAACGTAAGGTCCATGGCGTTTCGGAAGCTACCACGAAAAAAAGGTTGGATAGAGCCAAGTTTATACTCTCTCGGCCTGCTGGTCACGATTTCCTATTTTCGGACGAGAAACTGTTTGTGCTGAAGCAGCCTCACAATGCGCAAAATGATCTAAACGTAGGTTTCGGTGAAGGTTGTTGCCTCAAGTCTACGGCAACTTAAAGGAGATGACCAATATGTGTTACAGCTGGACTGTAGCCCATACAACGAATATGGTTCAAGCCTGGTGTTGGGACAATTTGACCTAAGATTTAAATCCATTGGACTTTTTTGCTCGGCTTTTATGTTTTGAAAGTGTATCCGAACTTATTGAACACCGTGAACAACAAGAACGCCAGAAGTTTTTCATTAAACTTCCACGGAAACCTTGATGGAGTGTAATAGCAAAAGGCAAAAGTGCCAGGAAAAGTCTATAAAAAGATATGAAAAATTCTGAAAGTTGTTCTATAGATGAAAAATTATCCAGAATATCTGGTGAAAGTCCGCGCGTTATTCTACAGGATGTACGAAAATAGTCTACTGGAATTTCTGGAAAATGTTCATAAAGGCATCTGTACTTCCTTCTATGGTTTATTGGCTCACTTTCCATAAAGATTGCATAGATTGTCCAGAATGGATCTTCTCAAAAAGAGAAGTAACAAAAGAGAACTCTCAAATAAAACACTCCTGAAAACAGAAGGGGGAGGGGGTGAGAAAGACATAACAAATAAATATGAAAACACTATCGCAAAGAGAACAACGCAATTATTAAAGAGTGAGTCTTATGGCGAACCAGCAAAATATGGTGAGATCTGTCTAGTTGTAATATTTATGTATTATAAATTCGCGCCAGGTTTGATTATTTTTTAACCTCGAGGTGTGTTTACTTTACCGTTATCCTCGTGAAAATGGTCATGTTCACATGCGGGGCTTATTGCATGTGAAAGTAATCTCGGAATGGGCGTGACTCTCCAGACATTCTGAAATGGGTTTGTGAATTTGTAATACAGCTCTACTAATTCCCGGATTGAAGTTGCTTTCAATGGTCACTAAAATGATAGTTGCAAACAGATTTCTTCCATAACAACAGCCGGGGTGTTAGTTTGAACACACACACATATCCCTAGCAGCACACTTGTTGCAAATCAGAAAAATTAACTTCAATGTGACCCAATTAAGTCACAATCAAGTAGCCGAAACCAATTATGACAGTTTTGTGTTGCTAGGGACGCACATACATCATCCATAAACATTGCATAGAATATTGGACAGTTAAGCGTAGATCATGTGGATCAATGAAGGCATGTTCCACTTTGTACTCATATTCGGTATCTTGTACAACTTCGTGTAAGCTGGGTTGGCTCAACGGCTTGGAAGTGGCGGAATGCTGCTACGAAAGGACTCTACTTTCTTTTCTTTACCGGGCAACTAACAATCTTTCGTCTAGAACCCTAAACAGGAATCAAGAATGTAGCAAAACACTTTTAGATTCTTGAGGAAAACAGTCCGCATTTCTTGAGCTGATGATCATGAATGAATTAACTCTAAACTGCAGATACATACCGATTCCAGTTGGAATACACAGCTGATTTCATGTGATTGTATCGATGAGAAAACTTTTAGAACTTGCTGACCTTATTCATATTGATATTAGATTCTGTAACGATATTGTGTAACATACAGTTTTGTATTTGTTTTCAATTTTTCAATTTTCAGTTACAAGGTTAAAAATCTGAATTTATCCTCATATGCTGATTGATTCATGATACGATTTACGGTCACTAGCCACATCACGGAAGATTCCGGCAATTTGTCCATATATGAGCAATGTGATCCTGCGCATTTGAATGAACTGGTTGTTGGAGTCTCATGTGATTTAAGGCGTCAATTGAAAGTTTTGATAGATTCAACGGGCTAATTATACTCTACACATTTAGAAATCATTAATTTTACACGAGACCTAATTCATATTTGTAAAAAGTCGGGGAACGTAAACAAATATTTTGTGTAAAATTATGTCTCATGAAACTGATACGTACGGAAAACGACAAAAGGTGTGTTCGATTGAATTTATTTTCTCACCTCATTCTTATGTGCTAAAGGACGTTTGCATGTGTCGGTCTCAGGGAACCGACATTCACATGTCATTTTGGTAGTGTGTAATGACCAATGTAAATCGGAACGCGTTCTTGAGATATTGGCTTAAGATTAATTTAAAATTCATTCTTTTATCAGCTTTTTGATTGTTTAAAGACCTAACCTCAAATTTTCTATTCTTGTTCCAGGTAAACAGCTTCTATCGGAATACTCCCTCAATATCAACCAATCGTTTGGTTTCGTCCAGTTCGAAGTCTATTAAATAACACAGGTAAAAACACAATTGTTATATTTTCTTCATAAAATCGCATACTAGGTATCATAAAATTGCAATTAAACATCAATAGCCGTTCCTTTTGCACCCGTTCACAGATTTGTTTCCAATCTCACAAGTGAGAACTTTGTTCGAAATCGACTCGACCTAATTGAAATCTCGTGCGCGCGTTGCAATTTTGAAATTCCAACGATCCCTGCGTGTACATCGCATACCTTTGAAATTTACATCGTTCGCAATGTAAAACTTTCCTCGCGGGCATCTAACCATCTGCAACTAGTTGAGCGAACTCGTTTAAATTGGCGGGAACCATTGAAATTTTAATCTATTTCAGTCCCTTAACGTTTCGGACGTGTTTGACGTCTGCTAGTACCGAAATTCAGAAGTCCCTGGTCCCGGTCAGAGAAATGATTAACGACCGAACCGGATTGCAGCTGATGGCTTCTGGTGCTGCTGCTGCTGCTGACCAATGTTGGGTGTCATGTTCTACACCCGTGCTCTTCGCGGGCATTCGATAGTGGCTTCTCTGGGTCCAGAGAAAGATTCAATCAAAAAGGCATCTTTTTTGCACCACCATCACACGATGCTATCGGTACGTGGATCTGTATCGGTCCATGGGCTATGGTTCACTACTTGTTGGTTGGCGGATCTCTAGCATCGCCAGAGTGTGGTTGTCAAAGCTTAATTTATTGCATTTTAGTTTTTAACGGACCATTGGTGGGTGATCTCTTTCGCCCCACGCAGCCCCGCACAGCTCAGAGGAGTGCATTTGGTCGTAAAGTCCGCCTCGACAAGTGTACCGAAGTGGTTTTTAATTTAGCGCTGGGTAGTTGGTTCCGATGTGATTTATGATAGCAAAGCGATGGGAGGTTATGCATATGATTTGCTATTCTCTAAACGGGAGTGTTAGAAATTTACACGATTTGTGCTGAGCCTGACGTATACAACCCTCACTTTTCACATAAAATCATAACAGACCGGAGATGTATTGAATTTTCCGGTTCCTTTTTTTTCGGTATGTGTATCTCAAGATGAAGGGCAGTGAGAAGTAGAAATATGCTCACCTGTTGCTGTTTCATTACGCCAGTCAATCAACGGCTCAGCAGGTCGGTCGATCTGTTCATTGTAATTTCCCCACCAATTCGCCCTTTCAATCACTTCCACGTAGTTGGAGTCGAACCAAAATCACCGCAGAACCCAACCTGCCAATCGCAATTCCAACCTTCGGGCGATCAATATCGAAATCATCCCGAATCAAAACATCCACTTTTCAAGTATCCTTCTTTTTCGCTCTTGGCACCCGGAACAGCCAGACGAGAGGGGTTGGAAAAAGGGATGAATTTTATACGCGTTATTTCACCAATCCGCAGAGGGCTCGGCGAGAAATTTAAAATCAAATAGATGTCCGATTAGCTGACATGTTATGGCGGTGGCTAACCGGGAAAAGTCTGTTGGCATGGCGGTAGAAAATGGGATATCCTTCGATGAAAGTTTCGAATCCAAACCACGAACCCGAAATAAAGTGGGTGAACACGCAAGGATTTGGTTCGCTCGCAGTGGTGCTGATTGCGATCAAACAAGTGTAAATTGGTAGAGCTGTTGGAATCGAATTATAGAATTAGATATATTTAGTAAATATGGCTGTGAACTACACATCCCAGTCAGCCATCATGGCCGCCGCCAGAGAACTTCTTTTTTATTCATCTTTTGATGATGTCTCGCTAGATTTCGTCAGGTATTCGATTGTAATTGAAAAATCCTGTTTCGTTCGTTTTAAGTAACCAGCGTTAGGAAATTGTGGTAGATGCCTGTTACGTAACACAGCCAGATGGTAGAACTCAGTTACGTAACACAGATAATGAACCTGCATTAAGTTAGTTATGAAAGGGATGAAAGGGTAGCTTCCTTGCAGTACTGGAAAATGTATCAAAATAATTTACAATGGTTACAATCCTATTAGCAAGTCATGTAGTTATGATAGATTGGAGAAGTCAGCGATTCAAAATATTCACTGTTCACCAGGTTCAACTTTTCAAAAGATATACTAACATTGAGTAGATCAATTACAAAAGCCGATTTAAACTTTTGCTATTTACTGAGGACACTTCCAAGAAGCATAAAATTCCCCTTTTGAAACGACCATTATTCAAAGCACCGCCATCAACCACCTGCGTCCAGCACAGAAACCACGTCAATTCTCATCATTTGCCATCACCACTTCAGATCTCCCCTCTCGAATATGATTCAATTTCGATAGCACTCCATCATTCAATCAACCGGCTTGGAAAGTTTTTCACGCATATTAATTCATTTTCCTGTCATTCCACCATCGGCATCATCAGTTCCATCATCGGCATCATCAGTTCCATCATCGGCATCATACCTGATTGATTCCACTTGAACCGAAGAAGACCGGAAAAAATCTGCAGAAGACAACAATTTTCCCGCTTATGAATTCTCAAGTGCCACCCACCCCCTACTGAACCCCCTCCTCTTCGCATCGTCATTTTCCTATGCACAAGCACAATCCCTTCGCGGTGAAAACAAGTATTTGCATTCGCTTTTTTACCCCCTACTGGACCGAAAATCGAACACTTTATTGACATCGTCGACGTTGTCGGTAAAACGGTTCGTTTCAACTGATTCCGCTTTTTTTTCGGTTTTGATTTTCAATCGTTCCAACTTCAATGAAATCGAGTAAAAATAGGAAAGGGCGGTAAAAATCGGAACGTTCGTATCATCGATAAAAATCAATTTATGCATTTGATAGTGCAACCGCAACATACCGGTTGATCAGTCCCAAATGAAAAAAGGACAAGTTCTTTTCTGAGATTTCTTTTTTTTGCTTCAATTTTTCAACTACTTCATGAAATGAAGGTTTGCCTCTATCGATCCATCTATGGTGAGATCTGACTCTTCATATGTCGGTTTCAGTCTTGGGAAACTGGCATTTAAGGAGTGGAAGGTAGAAAACATGTGTGTTTTATTGGAATTATAATCTGCTTTGAGGTGTGCGCCCAACATTTTCTCGGCAGCGTAGACCGGTGTGAACCTATTATTTGTGTTATAAACCCTATTAAGTGGTGGAAATTCCCTGCGCTTTGGTCAGTGAGCGTGAGGGCGCTGCTGTGCCAAGTTGGTCGTGGCACATTGCTAGTAGGAGAGGTTTTTTGTCATTTGCCCAAAAGTGCCTGAGTCGACTGCAAGTGCTTTGAATGGTTACTCGTAGTTGCAACAGTGAAGATTTTATGACAGTTTCCTGCTCCTAAAAGTGATACTCACAGTAACAGGATAGTTTTATTTCATTTAATAAAATTTAGCTGTTAATTATTATGTGGATATTGATTCATGTGGTGTAAAACTCTTCACTTCACACAAATGAACCAATCAAACGATCCAAATATGTTTAATGTACGTGTGACTTGCCGACGAAATCAGGTTCTTTACTAATTTCCTTTTTTTCCTTCTTTTCTAAATTAACATCAAATCAATGTCGCACGATGTGCTCATTCGTGTAAAAAGCGCCCCTCCTCAAGAAAACTCAAGAAAGAAACCTAAAACAAATGAAAAGAGCAGATGTTTCAGGAAGGAGAGCTGCTGGAACTGATCTGCATCTGCAGAATTTGGTGAGATCATTCCGGTTAAAAATTTGTAACATTAATATATAGTTAAAACGACAGAACACAACATAACACCCAAACATAAACAAATGACGTTCTCAAACAAAACCATTAAACAACAAGGAAGAAGTATGATATGAAGGACAAGTGATTGATGAAACTTTTTTTTTTCATTTCTCTGAAACAAAGAACTTAGGAATGACGACGCAGCACAAGGTAGACAAAACTACATGAAAAATCTAAACTTTACCCCACTTTCTCACATTACCTTTTGAGTCACATCACAACAATATCTTCCTGGACCTCAGTACATCTGTTGGACTGCCTCTTAAGGACTGTGAAATCTATTCTATCCAAGGCTTAGCATTTCGACGCTATTGAGTGTGTAAGTAGTAACCTACAACAAGAAAAAAAAAAAACTGGGGGGGGAAAAATCCTTGTTTGAAAATACTAAAAAAAAAATTTTTTGGGTTGGGTTTCAGGGTGTCCGAATATTATCCGCACAACAAAATGGTGTTAAAACTATCTGTTATTGTTGGATTAAAAAATCAATATGTATTGTTTGTTATAGCAATATGTTTGCAAATTACAAGTTTTATTTGTTCATTTAAAAATGATCCCCTTGTGCTCAGATGCACGCCTTCAAACGTTTCGGGAAGTTATCCACGATGGCCGCGAGTTCTTCGTCAGATATTTGTTCCCAAACCTTTGAAAGAGACGATTTTAGATGTTCTAGTGATTTATGTGGTGTACTGCAGGCTCTTGACTCCAAGATGGACCATACCGAATAGGCCATCGGATCCAAATCCGGTGAGTTAGAAGGCCATTCATCTTGCGTTAAAAAGCTTGGGAAAATGCGTTCGCAAAGACTAATAGTCTTTTTTGCTCCATGAGCCGGCGCCCAAGTCTTGTTGAAAAATCCATTCATTTTTGCCGAAATGCTGCGATGCCTAAGAAGCTACTGTGTCAGTAAGTAGCTTCTGATATACCGCTTGATTCACTTTCACCCCCTTGTCGATGAAGATCAAAGGGGTTTTACCGGAATGAGTTATTCCAGCCCAAACCATGACAGAAGCGGGATGATGACTCCTTGAAATATTTCCACGATTTTTGGAAGCAGCAGGAAGCAACTGAAGATCATTTTGGTGGTTGTGATGCTGCTCGATTGTGAAAACTTTTTCATCGGTGAACAGCACTTACCGGTTCAGGAGAACCTTTTCTCAGCCGGTTTGCTTTGAGGGTGTCATTCGAGTAGTGATTCTTGCACAGTTTATATGACTGAAGCTTCAAATCGTCGGAAGATTTTGAAATTTTTAGTGATTTCGCCAACTTTCGGATGGAAATCGAAGAATTTCGCTTCATTCGTCGCCGGATAGTCTCGCGCATTTGTGGAGTCCGAACGGTGCGCTTTTTTCCTCTCCCTACGCGGTCATCTAGCGTTCCAAGCTGTTGATATCGTTTTATTGCGTCACTCACTGTAGATTGCCATATTCAGGGTCTTTGCAATCACTGAAACAGTTTTTCCTTTTCGAAAAAGTTCAATTACACCAACTCATTCGGCTTCATTTTGAATGAATTAGAAATCACAACTGTACCAAACTTACTGCGTATAAAGACAATGGGTCAAGATGTTAAACCATGTAGGTATGCTTAGTTTAATCCGCTTGGTTGTGTTGAGGCATGCTGACAAAGTCTGTACGGATAATTTGCAGACACCCTGTAGACCAGTAGAGTTACCAGAAGAGATCAGTAAGAGTAATTAGAGTGACTAGAAATTCAGGACATTTTAAATTGTGGAAAAATTAAAAATTATTGTTTATTTGGTGGGAAGAAATAATTAAGGGGTGTTTTGGTGGAAGTGGGTTTTTGTTTTTTTTATGATATATTTTTTTTTGATTTTTTTTTTTTTTTTTTTTTTATTTTGTTGTTTTGTGGGGGGGAGAAAAATTATTTTTTAATTTTTTTTTTTTTTTGTGAAAAGAGCATTTGCTTTAGTGGAGATGATGAAACTAAAAAAAAATGAGGATTTAATTTTCGAAAATCGCAATTCGTATGAACAAGGAGTTAGTTATAAACATTGAAAAATTTAAACAAAATTAAGGACAATTCGCCAATTTTCCAAGCAATGTATTTTATTACTTCTTAAAATGTTAAAATATCAAATAACTTGCGAATTAATCAGCTTGCTGATTTTGGTAACATGATTCTTCTTTACCTTACTTTATCCATTATTCCGTCCATCAAATTCTGTATAGTGGTTTTTGTGCACTTCCTGGACGCTGCTGATAAGTTTTTCTTGAAGTCTGACATAATGTGGGCTACTGCACCAGCCTTATTGAGTTTCGCTTGACGATTGCCTAGTAGCGTTCGATCGGTCGTAGTTAGGGACAGTTTGGTGGGTTGCTATCTATTTCAACTACTACTGTAGAGTTGATCTAGCCAAAAGAGAGGAGAAATTTCATGCTTCCGATAAAGTGAAAGCAACCTCGTCTGCAAGCACTCGTTTCGGTAAATTTCAGCAATTATTTTTTTGTGGGTGTAGATAATAAAAGATCGCAAGCCACATGTGCAAATTGTTAGCCAAAAAGCACCTTCTCACATAATTTTTCCAACACAAAAGCCGCTCCTGAAATTGCGAACCCCCCCCCACCGATTGCGGGGAAAATTAAGCCGGGGTGGGGTGGGGAACCCCTCCCCCCAGGCACCGGGGGGGTTTATATTTTTTTTTATAATTTGCCCCCACTTGTGCCGGGGAGGTTGGTTTTTTTTTATTTGTGTGTGTCGTATTTCTCCCCAAAACACAACAAATTATTTTTTCTCTTTTATAAATACGCACAGTGATTCCAAGGCGGAAAAAAAATCGAAAAATCAGCTTCCTCATTTTACAATAAATATATTTTTCTAATATTTTACACAATTTGAAATTTTTTTTTCCAAAATTTTATGGAGATTGGATGAACAATGTGCTCTCTACAATTTTTCAAAGTATGGGTCCTACATGGTCGTGGTTTTTTACTCCCATATAAAATGTATGGAGAATCGGAAAAAAAAACTTCAAGTAAGTTTTCAAATGTGAGCACACATGCGCACATACACCACAATAGACTTATTTTGAAGATTTTTTTACCAGCTTTCCGAAAATGTGAGTTTCATCTTGCGCAAACTTGCGCAACTACGGTTCTTGGAGGCCAGAGTCCTGGAATGTCTGGGAAACCCTTGGAATTGGTAAATACATAAATCTCATACTAGATTACCACGGTCTTACCCTTTTTACAAGGAAGTGTGTATATATATATAAATCTTGGAAAACCGACTTTTGATCCAAAGCCTGGAGGACCGAGTGTGATATACAACGAACTCAGCTCGATGCACTGAATATATGTGTGAGTGTGTGTATGTGTGTAGGTAGTGTATGTGTGTAACGAAACTTCTTTCCCAAGCAACTACTGAATCGATTTGAATGAAACAACCACCATGTGAAAGGTATAGGTAGTCCTATACTTCGCTTTTAAATTATTTGAATCGGTTCATTGGTTCCAGAAATTCCCCCGGGGAAGCGGCCAATTTTGGCCTAAGATCAAAACCCATCATGCGGCACCTCAAATTACATGCGAATTCAAAAATAAGTCCAATGGACATGATATCAAAAGTTCAGAACTACATTTGCCTCATCCGGGTTGATGTTCCGGCTACTCCCGATAAAGAGGCCAAATTCACTTTTGGATCGAAACCCATCATGTGACTCATCAAATAACATGAGAACTCAAAAATAAGTTCAATGGTGATGATATCAAGTTTCCAGGACCATAATGACCACATCCGGGTTTTTATTCCTAGTACTCCCAGGAAAGTGTTAAAATGGCCAGATCTCTTGATAGGTGGATAAATTTAAGTGTACATTTTTAAATAAATTTACATGCAATGTGAGAACGAATTCACTGTAAAGGGTGTCCACGATGAAATTGCCACACACAAAATTGATTCGCAAAATTCGAGTTTTCATCCGATTGCCATCAAATTTTCAGGGATTGAGAAATAACTATTAAACTTCATTTTACCATTTTACTCGTATTTTATTTACAGTCCATACGCAAATGCCCGCACCTTGGCCTTAACCCCGGCCATAAGATTCTGCACAACCTGTGAATCAACCGTTTTTTGCATGTAAACCCATACTTTCTTCAGTTCCTCGACTGTCTTCACTACCTTAGGTCGTTTAAGAAGGTGCTGCTTCATAATCGCCCAGTACTTCTCGATGGGGCGGAGCTCCGGAGTGTTGGGAGGGTTGAACATTTTCGGCACGAAATTGACCTTATTGTCCGCATACCACTTCAGCACGTCCTTGGAGTAGTGGCATGAGGCCAAATCCGACCAGAAGATTGTTGGGACGTTGTGGGCCTTCAGGAGAGGAAGCAGCCGCTTCTGGAGGCACTCTTTTATGTACACCTGTCCGTTCATCGTGTCCTGGGTCACGAAAGGTGCACTCCGCTTCCCGCACGTGCAGATGGCTTGCCAAACCAGGAATTTCTTCGCAAATTTGGACATCTTCTGAGTGCGGACATGCTCCGGAACGCTGAACTTATCCTTGGCCGTGAAAAACAGGTTGCCGGGGATCTGTTTGAAGTCGGCCTTCACATATGTTTCGTCGTCCATGATGCAGCATTCAACTTTCGTCAGCATGTTGAGGTACAACTTCCTGGCACGGGTTTTGGCGGACTTGTTCTGCTTCTCGTCGCGATTAGGGGCCTTTTGTACCTTGAACGTTCGAAGCTCAGCCTTAGTTTTGGCCTTCTGGACAAAACTTCGGCTTAGGTGCAGCTTCTTAGCCACAACCCGAACGGAGGCGTTCGGATTTCGGTTGAAGGCCCCAACTACGCGGTTGTGATTTTTGGTGTTGTACGGAATACTTTTTCCTTCACTTCTGGGCTTCCGATCGGTGGTCAACCGTTCCTCGAACCGCTTAATCACTCGCGACACCGTGGAATTCGCGATTCCCACCGTTTTAGCGATGGAACGATGCGAGAGATCTTTGTTCTCGTGATGAATGCGCAAGATTTTATCACGCACGAGCTGTTCTTTCGACTCCATTTCCGCGAGTTTTGATCACAGGACTTTAAAACTTGCAGGATGTAAATAATGCACTATAAACTAAATCCACCCAAATTTTCATTAAATTCTACCCAACGGTTAAAAAGTTAGAGCAATTTCATAGTGTGGCAATTTCATCGTGGACACCCTTTAGTAACCAATTTTTGATTTCGACTGATTACTGCATGATCTTCCGGATCATCCGGAATATGCGCAATATCGGGAGGGGTGGGGCTCCCTTTCGTTTTAGGGAAAAACGTTTTTTTTTTTTTTTTTTTTCAAAAGGAAAAATTTCGTTTGGTAAAAAAAACCGGTTGGTGGTGCAGGGAGCGTTATTATAAAAAAACCCCTACCGCGCCCCCGGGCGGGGGGGAGCGCCGCTCCCCCTTTTTTTTTTTAAAATATTTTTTTTTTGTTTTTGTGGGCTGCGGGGTGAAAAAAAGGTAAAGGTGTTTTTTTTTTTTTTTTTTTTTGGGGTTGATAATTAAAACCCAAAAAATACAATCTTGACTAGCTGAGTCGAATGTTATATGTCACTCAGTACTCCGGGCCTCGGACCAAAAGTCGTTTTTTCAAGCGATCTGTATGAAAATTCTTGTCGACAGTAAAATATTAAAAACTGTACATTTATTTAATTATTTCAAAGATTTTGTTATATTCATATTAATGTTAAAGCAATAACTCATTATTTTTCACTATACCTTCATCATATAGAATTGAATATCGGTCCAATGGTTCCAAAGTTATAATTCTTTGAGAAATATATATTTTCTAAAATTTCGTTTTTTGGACCACCCTATTTAAAATGGATCACCCTAATGACAAAATGAAAAATTCGAGTCATATATTTTTCGAAAAGGAACAAAGTATTACAGAATTCTAAGATACACTGCATCTTTTTGAATTCGAATTGCTGAAATATCAAATTTTACGAATGTTCCGGAACTTCCGGAAGACCACGACACGGCCACTTAGAGTCGTACATTGTTCTCCACATTGCTTTGCTTCTAACATATGTATAAATGGTTTTGGAAAGAATCGTATTGCTTTAGGACGAGACTAATGAATTAACCATTTTATCGGATGTTCCAGATGCTCCAGGAGGTCATAAAGTGGCCATATCTCGAAATTGTGACCTAATACAACAATTTAGATAACATATTTGAAATCACATAACTCAGCTATGTAAATTCAATTTTTAGACTTTTTTCCGCCTTTTGTATGGAATGGAAACACTGTGCGACGACTTGTTGGTTCAATTTGGGTTTGCTGTGACCGGGTATTCGTCCAAATTTCGGCAGATCCTGCAATGTGTTCTGCTCACCTTACTTTTCAATCTTCCGTTTTAAACTTGCTAGATTCACTTTGACCTTCTTGGCAAACTGATTGTACGTTACATCTTTTTCAGTACACCGAGTGTACAGAATTTTCTTTCGTACTTCAATTTAAAATCGCGAAATGTTACAAAAACTGTAATAATTAGAGGGAAACAAACTGAAATAGGCTTTTTGACATGTTAACAAAACGTTACACGAATACACGCTAAAATAATATGCACTAGTTTAAGCTCGATTACGTATCAAATGTTTACTACTTTTCGACAAACTCCTTAAAAGTGTTTCAGTTTCTGTTTTTTTTATAAAGTTAACAATTGTGGTATAGGTTTAAAGTTTCCTGGTTTTCCAATAACAATCGTTTTACTAATAAGCTCGATTTTTTTTTTTAACAAAAAGAGTTGTACTTTTCTAAGTGAAGACAAAAAAATGTTCGATTCCGATATTCATACAAAAATGACATTTACTTCTACCATTGGCATACACTTTTAAGGGTAGCTTAAAAATTCATTTTTAAACAATTTTTTTGTGTAGATCTTGACTGAAGTATGAATTTTCTATTTAAATCTTAACCAAATTCTTTAATATGATGGTTTATTCTACCTCTCATTGTTGCACGGAAATTAAGTCCGACAGCAAAGGGATTTCTTCTCTGAAATAGATTTAGCTCTAATAATCATATCATAGTATTCAATATAAAAAAAAAAAACAATTTGCGAACGTACATAGTAAATTATGGTTGGAAATATTCCAAAAACCATCCCTGAAAAGTTTAAGATTTTTAAAAAATTGTTTAGCTTGACGGCTATCGAGCTGAAGTTTCGTATGGGATTTTGATGTTTTCAGTATGAAGAAAGCAGTATTTTAAGTATCGTCAAAGAAAGTAGAAATGTTTAAGAATCGACACAGCCTAATGTCAAAGTTTGTAGGGGTGAAAACGGGTTGAATGGATCGATAAGCAATCACTTATACGTATCTGCGGGACTAACAACAAGAACAATTGGTCAAAAATATGAGCTATCAAACAAGAGGATGTCCCAATGAGTGGGGAGAAGAACCCACCCTTTGATGTGATCTGATGTGATGTGATGTGGTAGGAAGCCACCACCAGTGCAGGACTTGACATGGCATACAGTTCCTCCTAATGGCAAGATCAAACTGAACATATCTGTAATCCTCCCTATTCCGTTGTATGAAGGGCCAAAAAAGCAGAAGCACTTACACAAATGAACAGTAATCAATACACATTAGGATTTCCGTCTGGTGGTTTGTTAAAAATAGGGTTAGCAAATTAACTGTACACTGTCGGAAGATAATTCTGATCTCGATCTGACGATTTCCATCAAGGAAGGCACAATTGTCATCCATGACTTGGGCCAGATAACCACGAATCCCTCATCCAGCCTACACTACGTCTGGCAACCTGTATTCCTCCCTTACCCTTTGTTAATGATTGTATGTGTGTTATGTACGTAATATGATATAATATATGTATTTACAAAATATGACTGACAGCTTTCTTCTTCTTTAGCATTTCAACCTTATTGCTTTCACAATTAGCTTATTGCTTGCTCTCAACTTAGTGTTCTAAATGCACTTCCACAGTAATTAATTGCGAGCTTTCGATGCCAAGTACCATTTTTGCATTAGTATGATTATGTGGCAAGTATAATCATACTCTATGCCCAGGGAGTCGAGAAATTTTCCTTTACGAAAATTCCTAGACTAGACCGGGAATCGAACCCAGCCACCTCCAGCATGGTCTTGCTTTGTAGCTTTGCCTTTACCGACTGAGCTAAGGGAGGACCCATGACTGACAGCCACTGGATTGTTACTGCAAAATTAAAATTTGATGTGTATTAATATCCTAATAGTCCTGTAAAAGCTGAAAAGCAGAGTTGATCAGTCCTTTCAACGGAGATAAAATTCCAATGGAAAGATATTTGATTTGTTTAATTTTGAGAATCAACAGACTATTTAATAGGTCGAAGAAAGCAGTTTTAGTGATCGAAGAGCCCGGTTTGATGATTTCTGAAATAAATGGAATATCCTATTATGACAGCACTAAACAAATATATGTAAATACAATCCTATACTGCTTATAATCACATACCAGTCTTTTATGGAATAGCAGTTCAGAAATAGAATTTTAATGAAAATGTTATGCTGAAGTGCTGAAAAACAAATTTAGCATTGAAATGTAAAAGTAATTTGAAATGCAAAGATGTCCCAAAGCGTGCTGAAATTATTAAGTAAATGAGAATGGAAAATATACCCTGTTGAACACGAGCTTCAGTCGCAGCCACTCACTTCCCTATTGTCAAGTTGACAACATTGCCGAGGCTACGCCCCGGTTGGTACCAAATTAATGAGCGTAGGAATCAATAGAATCAATATCAGTTACTAATACTATGATGGGCCACCAATTGGAGGGGCGGTCTAACTTGTCTTTTCTCTATTTGCAGGATATCCACAGAAAAGAGGGCATGCCGCTGCTCATGCCTAACTATAACTATGTTTCCCAACTATTCTACATCCCAGTGATTTCTCATGGAAGTGCAAAGGATTTCTCGGCTTTCTTCAAAGGGCTTGTTCATAAACCACGTAGACTGATTTTTGAAAATCTCAAATACCCCCTCCCTCCTCGTAGACTTTTCTCCAAACATTTTTTTGAAATTTTGTATGGAGCGTAGACTTTAATCAAATCCCCCTCCTCCTAGAAAAGTCCACGTGGTTTATGAATAACCCCAAAGCGAGTATCACGTCAACACGTTTCTTCCCATTCCCTACTTGACCAGCATTCGGGCACGGCCGGCGCCGGTATTGCTTCATTATGGGTCACCAGTTTTTACACATTGAGGATGTATGTTAGTCCCAAACATCAGCTGTTGGTTCTTTGTGTAAATACATCTGGCAATAACGGAGTAGCATCCGTGGGCGGTCAATCATGCTCATGCTCATGCTCAAACTGTTAACAACGGGGAGTTGGCATTCTCACTTTACCAATCCAATTCGCTTCAACTGGGTGCCCTGATGACCCCTCCCATATCCCGTTTATATGAATTTATACGTAAGAGAATATAATATATGTTTGAAAAAAATGACATCCACTGTTTTGTTACTGAGAAGAAAAATTACTTATGCATTAATATCATGATAATCCTGGAAAAGCTGAAAAATCGAGTGCATTATGCCAATTACAGGTATACCTCGATATAAAGCAACTTTATTTTCTGACTGTCTTCATAGATTTGTCGTGAACTACTGCTTTTTCAAGCAATGTTGTAACGCCATTGGATAGATGAGACAATTTCCTATCTATTGATTGCAATGATCTGTATGAATAAACTCCCATTCGTGAGAAATGTACGATAGAAGTCGAAAAATAAAGTTGCTTTATATCGAGGTTTGCCTATTATCACGGATAAAATTTCAATTAAAAGATAGATATTTTTTCTGAAAATCCATAGGTTATTCTATTGGACCTGTTTTAAAGTTCTTTATACCGTTTTAGATACCTTTCCAAGATATCAATTTGAGTGATCATAGAGCTCGTTTGATGATTTCTGAAATGAACTGATCATAATACCATTAAACAAAAATATTTCCTAATAATCCTATACGGC
Source organism: Aedes koreicus (assembly GCA_024533555.2). Lineage (NCBI taxonomy): Eukaryota > Metazoa > Arthropoda > Insecta > Diptera > Culicidae > Aedes > Aedes koreicus. The sequence continues at coordinate 78,647 of JAHHFK020003085.1, forward strand.
TTATAAGCGCACATCAGTCTTCTATTGAACTAGTAGTTAACGTTCAGAAGTGTAATTTTAATGTAAATGTTATGCTGAAATGCTAAAAAAACAAATTGAGCGGTCAATGTTTGTTATGTTGCGCATGTTTTTGCCATTCCCAGTCATGTGTGTAACCTACCCGAGCAGGACCGAATAACTTGATAACTGGCCTTGGTTTTAAAGAGCCCAGATTAAGAGGTAAAATACCTGAGGATAATACCATAAAATTGTTCCCACAATGTTATGCGGATATCAAATTGAGATAAGACAATACCAAAATAATACCTCTCAGGTATTCCCAGGTATGCGAAATAACAAGTTTTGTTATTCGAGAGATATTTTGCTTGCAATTCTTAGGTATTTTGCTTAGGTATTTTACCTCTTAATCTGGGCTCTTTAATACCAAGGCCAGTTATCAAGATCAAAATTAGGTATTCATTTGTCGTTGTCTCCTGCTCGGGTAGTGTTATCGATTTCGCATAATACTTCACTAAATCTATAAAAAAATCACATTCAAATAATGGTTCGATATCGCTTAAATTACGGATATAGATTCTCACCCCTCCACGGAGCTAAGACAAAATTATTGTTTGACTTTCTTCCTGCACTATGATCTGGTTTCATTCTCCCAACCCACTGATACCGCAACCTTTGTGAGACACAAAGCCTTGAAAACAAACCAGATGCTTATTTACAGTGAAGCTACGGGGAAGGAGGAAGATCCATCGCCGCAAAAACTTCTCAACTAAAATTCAAGAACAACAGTTCAAACCATCAGCACTCAAAGTTCAAGTATACACACTTTCGGAAATGAGTTTCCCTCCTTTCTGCTTCGTCTTCGGAAAAGGCTCATCCTGATGGCACTTTCAATTGCTGTATTAATTGGTGTACCAGTGCAAAGTTCTTTCCGGAGTTCAGATGCACCGCCGGTGGAAACTTTTCCAAGTTTTCCAAGAGTTCGGAATGTAAATATGGGTCGTCATCACTGCCATTATTTGGCTCAACTTTGCAGCCTTTCGATGAGGGGAATATTGTTAGAATTGTTTCTCTGATTTTGTTGCGAAGCCTTTCAGCAACATAGTTGCCTGTTAATTGCCTAGAAATAAGTTACAAAATCTCATTCTGTTCATGTTAATGTACTGCAAATCGTTACAAAAGGAGGAGCAAATCAACCATGCAAGCCGTTGTTAATTCTTTTGTCCAAAGTGCAACCATGCAACCATCCGATGGGGAAGGCTGTGGGCGAGCAACACAAACAACACCTACGAACACGCCATTCGCTATGCTATTTTTACTTGATGGCGACGTCGACGATTCGAGCGTGCTGGACGGAAGGATAACAATTTCCCCGTATGTTTGCATACTGTTCTTCTGTTTGGGTGTTTTGTGTGTGTTGCTTGTTTTAGATTTTCCCTGCCTTTTGCCTGTTCGTTTGTGTACTGTCACCTGGACTAGTTTGCCCGGAAAAGATGGGCTCGATGCTATGTACCGTGTTAGACTATTTGTGCAGAACAATGGATAAGCTTTCTGTCTGTAGCAGTTGTGCACTTTTCCACAACCGTGGTCGGTTGGTGAAAAATAGCAAACAACAATCGGTTTCAATTGGATTGACGGAAGGCGAAGATGACATTTTTTTTCGTCGAATTTGTTCGGGTTGGATCGAAATCGAATGTTTCTGGTGATGTTTGAAGGGTTAAAACATTTGTATTGTTTGTAACTGCAACACTTATTCGAAATATCGTTGGAGTTGGGTATCGAGAGCCTCAAAAAACCCATCATTACATGCTCCGTCATACTCTGAAAAAGTTGCTGTAGCAATATATGAGATGCCTGCAGGGAGGGTTGACCACATATGTCTACGATATCTTTTTTCCTCCCCCTAACCCAGAGAAGAGAGAGGATAACAACGACAAGTTTCCCACACTTGAATTGGTAGACGGAACATACGTTGACAAACAATTGATAGCTTGGCACGATTTTTTTTTGTCCCGAACGGTAAGTTTGTGAAAAAGACTCATGATTTTCACAAGGACTGAAAGTGACAGTCGTACTACTTTGTAATTCTGTGTATAGTTTGGGTTGTGTGATTTAACTGGATTGCTTTGTTTATTAGTGCCTTTTACTCCAGGGTGTATTAGTGTTACTCAATTTGGAATTTCCTTTTTCGCCAGTTCCTTTACCTCAGACATCTACTGCCTCCTATATATTCATCATTTTCTCATTTGTTATTTTTTTCTCCCACGCTTTCATATTACTTGACTTCCTCCGCTTAATCTTCTTGTACTTCTCTTCTGCCATTTTATCCATATCTTTCGTTTACCCTCTATTGTTTCTATTCTACTGCTTATCGTTTTTTCACTCGCTTCTCATTCTCTGCTTCTATTTATCTTTTTCTACTCGTTTTCATCGCCATTTCCAGTTTTTTTGTTTCATTATTCATATCACAATGCTCATTCCAGATTTCGGGCATCTTTAACTTTTTTCCTACTAGTACATCTTCTAGCATCCCTATTTTATAATTTCTATTCTAAATTTTCATACTAATTTGCTTTTTCCGTGTATTTTCAGCTATTACTCTGCCGATTCTTCTTTTATGCATCGTTTTGCGTTTCTCCTACTTTTTTTTTCTCTTTTTCTGCTTATATGTTTTGCTTCTCTACTTACAGTACTCTACTGCTACAGATTTTACTAGGGTATGTGTCCCTTAACTCATCCTAATAATCAGTGAATGATTATCTTTTTAATTGTAACTCACAAAATAATTGAATTGTGAACGAAAAATCTACTAACTATACGTTTGTTTACATGAGATTAATAAGTCGTTTGCTGTTCTGAACCAAAAAAATTAAATAACTTACTCTTAAAAGGCAAAATTATTGGGTCTATTCGTGGCTGCAACTTTGTCTCATCTTATAAGTTTCTCGTTAAAAACAATCTTGATAAAGTTTATTTCTATTATCTCCTTAGGCATTTATTTTGAGCTATATTCGCTTTTCTCATCACAAAATTTCTTTGAACAATTTTATATAAAACAACTTTATTATTTTATTTTCATGGCATAACGTCATTATAACATTACTTGATACAAAATTTCCCTCCAACGTTCTCGGTTTATGGCTGCTCCGCTCCTATTCCATGGGCACCTTGTACATGGTGTGTCACAATAGGTGTCACTAAAATAAAATGGGATTATAGCAAAACAAAACAACCAAATCATAGCATCGATTTTTCATTTGAAAGATACATGTTATAGAAATAAACCATATTAATTCAATTCGAATCTCTCGCCCTTTTCCTTGATAACTTTGCGCGAACGCTTTGTAAACCCATCGCAGCTGGCACGCACGATTTTATGAGGAATTTGGACCCAAATATAAACCAAATGTTTCTTGAATCGATCAATAGCAAGACCTTCGGTAGGGCCTATATGTTGAAGCATGTAAGGGGTTATTCATAAACCACGTAGACTTTTCAGGGGGGAGAAAAGTCTACGAGGGGGGAGGGTGGCTCTGAGATTTTCAAAAATGAGTCTACGTGGTTTATGAACAGGCCCTAACCTCAAACAAAGTAGTCAAATGGGTTGAGATCCGGTGAAGATGCAGGCCATTCTTCGCTTGTGATGGGAAGCAGATGGTTCTTCAAAACCTGCTCGATGTAATATTCAGTGTTGATTTTTACGTTAGGTTCTATGAAAAGAAGAGGAAGTTTTCCTTTTCGTGAAACGGCGCCCCATACCATGATTTTCGATACATTCTGATAGCGTTCTACAGCTAGTTTATCTCTTGGAATATTGGCAAGACTTTTGCCATACACACGATCATTTTGTAGATTATTACTGTCCTATAGGAGGAAGAGCTTTTCATCGGAAAACAAAAATTTCGCAGTTACCGTGCCGAACCAAAAGTTTTCTGCTTCTTTGGACCCTGGCTTGCTTTTGACGCTCCGTCAACCCGTGAACCCGTTGTTTCTTGCACGGCTTGCATTCCAGATCATGTCTGAGGAACCTGTTCATCGAAGGAGGGGATATTTGAAATTGTTTGCTCAATTTACGGCCAGATACGGCCGGATTACGTTTTATTCGCTCCCTCACACATTTGATCCTTTTCTTCGTTCTGACAGTTCGTCTGGCACCTTCTTTGTGTTGAATATGGACATTTCCAGTTTCCTTGAACCGTTTCATGGTACGAAAAACAAAACGCTTACTCACTTCGAACTACTTAAGGCTATTGAATATCTGACATGGTCTAAGCTCTTGCAAATGTGATTTTAAAACTTGCTCCCGTATGGCTTCCATGGTAGCTGATAAATATAAACAAACGGAATCGCTTATTTATCTTCAGCGATAAGTTGTCAAAAGAATACACTCAAAACGGGTATAATCAATTCCGATGTTAAAATTACCCAGCTGAAATAAACTAAGACTGAAAAAAAGTGGCACCTATTGTGCGACACATTGTACTCCCTAGATCTTGCTCCACCTGGTCTAACCATCTTGTTCAATGCGCCCCTCGTCGTCTTGTGCCAACCGGATTTCCATCGAACGCCATTTTCGGATAGTTATCCGGCATTCTCGCAACATGTCCTGCCCAGCGTATTCGTCCAGACTTACACCTTGCGAATACTGGGTTCGTCAGCGAGTTGCGTGAGCTCATGCTTCATCCTCCGCCTCCAGACCCCATTCTCCTGCACTCCGCCAAAGATGGTTCTTCACACACTTCGCACAAAAAACTCCGAGCGCTCGCAAATCCTCCTCAATCATAGTCCACTTCTCATGCCCGTAGAGAACAACCGGTCTTACCAGAGTTTTATACAGGACACACTTTGTACGGAAGCTAAGTCTGTTTGACCGCAGTTGATTGTGGAGCCCGTAGTAGGCGCGACTTCAACTGATTATACGCTTCCGGATCTCACGGCTGTTATCATTGTCCACAGTAAATTCGTCGACTACCTCTAACTCATCGGCGACGATTGTTACTTTGTTTTGGACATATGTATCTTCACCCCAATCTTCACTGCTTCGTGGCTCAGCCTGGTTTACTGCTCTGCCACCGCCTTAAATGTTCTGCCGGCAATGTCCTCGTCATCGGCAAAGCAGATAAATTGACTGGATCTGTTGAGAATCATGCTCCGCATAACCCGATAATCCACCCGATATCCTCACACAGCAGTGCATTCCATCCATCGTAGCCTTGATTGGTCTAGTCAGCTATCCCGGAAAGCCGTTCTCGTCCATGATCTTCCATAGCTTTTCGGTTTACTGTATCATATTCGGCTTTGAAGTCGATGAATAAGACTCTTTACTCACGGCACTTTTGAAGGATCTGCTGCAAAGTGAAGATTTGGTTGTAGACCGGCCTTCGATGAAGCAGGCCTGATAACTTCCCACGAATTTATTTGCTAGTGACGACAGTCGCTGAAAGATGATTTAAGGGCGGCATTAAGGATGGTGATCGCACGAATATTATCACAGTTCAGTTTGTAGCCCTTCTTGTAGATATGGGCCTATACCCTCCATCCACTCCTCCGGCAGCTGTTCGGTATCCCAAACCCTGGCTATCAGTCGATGCAGGCCCATCTTGATAAGTGCTGCTCCGATACTATCCCTTCCAACCGATTTGTTATTCTTCAGCTGCTTGATGGCACCCTTAACTTCACATATCGCCATATTTTTGGAGGCGACAAAGCCGATAAGTAAAAGCCCGTTGTCGTTGGTCAGCTGGTGGGAGCTAAAATTTCCAACCACCGGTTTATATTCCTTCTCCTGGCCAACCTGAGCGTTGAAATCCCCAATGATGATCTTGACTTCATGGCTTGGGGTCGTATTCGCGCTCCAGCTGTACGTAGACTTCTATTGTCATCATCAGTACTCCCGAGGTGAGGGCTAAGCACGTTAATGATGCTGATGTTAAAGAACCGGCCCTTGATCCTCAACCTGCACATTCTTGGGTTGATCGGCCATTACCCTATCACCTGCTTCAGCATCTCACCCATCACGATAAAAGCTGTTCCCATCTCGTGTATTGCCGCAGCTCGGGTAGATGGTATGGTCATCCCGAAACGTACCGTGGACCAAATCGGCTACACCTAGGTGTGTTCTAGATACCCTACGACAGTGTCAAATTTCTGATTTGAACCAAAACCTTTAATGCGACCTCAAATCACTTGAGAATTCGAAAAGAAGTACAATGGTGCTTAAATTCGGTGTCCAAAACCATATTGAACATTTAATCTTCTAAAAAGACGGAGCACCTGCTCTTTATGCATAGACCATTCAGAAATGGGTTGTGGAAAATGTTTTAGGAGAAAGAAATTTGGCCCCCTAGCATTCCCGATATCAATCTTTTGGATTATTTTGAGTAAGGTGTCTTCGAGCGGGATAGCAATAGAAACCCTCACACCACGATTAGGTGGCTTAAAGCTGAAATCAAATCGGTGATGACATCTATGGATCGAAACAGGGTAAAACGTGCATACGGCAATTTCCATAAGCATCTAATTACAGTCGTCGAATGGGAAGGTGATTTTTCTGAATGAAATGATTAACAATTAACATATGTCACGAAAATAAATTAATCACAAAACATTTATTGAAAATATGACTAGGTGGCGTGGTTTTTGAAAACCATGTAATTTACTGCAAAAAATCTTCACGCACCCTGTATAGAGCTAAACCATCATTTAGTCTTGTTCAATCTAAAAAAAAAATAATCAAATGCTGGCTTCGTAGATCTTGATTGCATATTTCTTTGGATACACAATGTGGTGAAATTTCATCAATCGTTTGCTAGAATGTTATTGTTTTGATCAACAAAAAGTATTTTCAATTCCAAACCAATCAAATAGATTCGACTGACGCAAAAAAAAACCTGACCAGTATATGTAAGCAGCCAGCTAAAATCAATTCCAAGAATCTCTTCCAATGACCACCGGTGTAGCATCAGGAGCACTGATTCTTTTACAAAAACCCAAAAAAAAAACTCTCCCACCAACGACACGAACACGAAGTAGAGCGTTCAAGGCAAATGACTTCCCATTAATTAAACTTTGAAACATTGTGGTTTTCTCGGCTGACTGGTGAGATCCTTCTTCCATTGCCATTATGGTTGTTTCAGTGCACAATACAACAGAGGAAAACTCCGGTTTTCATTCATCTCTCTCTCTCTCTCCGTCTGTTGAATGGGGCGAGGCGAGTCGGAAGCGAACCGGCGAACAGATGATGGAAGGTGGAAAACACCAAAGAAAACCACGAATTGGGTGGATGACGGGAACCGTTGCTTTTAGCTCGAAATGGAACCCTATATAAATTAAGCTACAGCACGGTCCCAATTGTTTCGCAGTTTGAGCTTTCCACTTTTCCTGGGTGGCATTGTGGAATAATAGATAACTTCTTAGTTAACGGCAGGGATACCGATCCAGGGCCAATCATGGTGGCAGCGGTGAGAATAGTTCATTTTCTTGTTCGTTTCGATTTTGGAAAATGAGAAAAACCACTTCGGTGAGGGTTTGTGACGGCGTGTGAAAGGTTTTACGTTAAGTCGGGCTTCTTGATGTGGATTCGCTTTTCAGTTGTGATCTCTATTCTTTAAGGCTTCTTTGTTAAATGCAGTATGGTAACTTGTTGTCGAGCAGATCGGTAAAGTCATGCATTTAATGACTAGCTTTTTGAACCATTTAAACGATCAAATTTGAAAGATTTTCGAAATCCCAGAACCATCCCACACTCAGACTAAATTAGTGTACAAGAATTTACTTCACTGCGAAAATTCCACTGACGAATTCTTGGAAATTTGTCATCGTAAGCCGAGAGCGGATTTACAAGATGGATCCTTCTTCTTTCCACCTTAGCATATCACAACATATGACGAGAAAGACATTGATGAAAAAGACCGATGATGAAAATGTCAGTTGCGGTGAGCTTTTTTGGTTGAAAATTTGTGTGATTACAAGTTGGTGGAATGTGTACTTCGAGAGGAACACCAAGTGAAGTGATTGCAGGATTACGTTAAGCTTGAGCTCTCATAGTCAGATAACCGTTCCTTTGGCATGTGAATTTTGCATTACAAAAGTACAAGCGTATTTGTTTGTCGACGTTTGATGTTTTCGGTGGAGTTCTTCAGCATAGCAATTTTCTTCTTTTGATAAATAGATGATTTATTGTACGCATTTTCACATTCGAAAATGTTTCCTTTAACATTAACTAATTCCAGCGTTCACAATAGAAGAAAATTCCTCCTAATTTTCCAACGAACTGCCGTTCCTCACTTTGTTGTGCTAATCTCATTACCATTCTCGCAGGTCGTTGCGCTCTGAATCCACCATTCTAGTTTCTTGTAAGCCAAATGGAAGCCTCACATAAAGCTCCCCTACAGTAAAATATCAACACCAGCAAGTAAATCCGATAAGAAGTCCCATTTCCCACTTCCTTCGCAAAAAACGACAATAGCGCCTGGTTCAAGTTTGAAAAATTAACTTCGGCCGGTCTAATTTCCAGGCTCTCGACGATTTAACGGCAGCGGCGACGAGAACGACGACGACAGTCCATTAGACATTTCGGTTGATTTGCTCGGAGGAAATGACCTGGTGAAAGAAAAATAAATCACCCTCGGATCGTCTTTTGCTGCTCGGCGCAAAAGGACATCATTTGAATAAATTATGAAACAAAGTGCTTTCACTTTTGACACCCTGGTCTCCAAACCGAATGATATTAGAGCGCTTGCTAATTAGTATTTCAAATCAACTTAAAATCGTAGCAATCGAAACTGAAAGCACTCAGATCAGTTGAACTTCACTCATTATGGTTGACAAAAAAAAAAACCAACAACAAAATTCGATTTCATCCTCGCAAATTCAATTTCATAGCTTGATTGATCTTCTTTTTTACATGCCGGCATGTGTCAAATAACTGGTTTCGGCACCGCCGTAGCGGAAATGCAATCAAACATGTTCATATTGTGCCAGGGGTAGATGAAAGCATTTCCCGCTTCATCTGTTACCAGAACACCTGATGATCGTGACAGGGTGGAAAATTGAAACCAGGCATGCTGCAACACGGGATTGCATTTTCGCGTAGCAGCTTTTTAATGAGCTTTCGATCGATTTTTGGTTTTTTTTTCTTTGTGAGTTGCATGGGCTACTTCTCCTCAAACCACCGCACAGATATAAACCTACTCATCAATCCCAATACTAGCATAGTTTCAGTCCTGTGATCTTCCAGTTGATTGGAGTTGGTCGAGTGAAAAACAAATTTTCCAAGGAAAGCAAAAAATATCATTCGACATTAACTTTCTCTCACAAGGGCCAACATCGGTCAACCATCCAACCAGTTGGTATGCAAAGTCAACTGGTTGGTGAGGGCGCGCAATCCGTAAACAAAAGCATAAAAAGGAAGAAATGCTGCCGGGCACCAACTTGACCCAAACACGATTAAAAAGTGCTCCAGACGCTGCCCTCTTTGCGAGACTCGAGAGGACCCTTGCAGAATGCTCCGAAAACACATCTACCGACACTGAGCGCTGAGGGAGAGGTGGAGATGGTGGCTGACGGCGATCTTATAGTTTATGGTTTCCGGATCCTTCCACTAGTGCTAGGAAACAGCGAAAGCCAAAGGAAAATTCATTTCCAACCGGAGCACAATGAATTGCTTTTTCTGCCATTATTCCCATCGCAGACGTCGACGACGGCAACGACGGCGAGACGGGTTTGCCTTTTTCTTTCGGCTTTCCGGTTCTAGTTTCCAGTTTTGAGAAAGCGGAACTTTTTCCCGTGCAGGATTGCTCTGTTTGGTTCTAGACAGCGAAACGATAGAAGTGCCAATTTAAATATTAATGACGAGTGCTGGTGCTGAATTCCAGGATCGGAAACGGTTGAACCTCCGCTCACTACTTTATGGAACAAATGTGACGACCTTGACGATCCGCGACGAAGGCAATTTCACGAGTAGGCGAGATTAAATTTTCCAGAACAAGCTGTCCGCTGCTCACCCATATCTTGTTTTAACGATTTTCGAGCGAGGCCTAAAGAAAACAGATTTTCATTCTGCCTAAAGGAAAACCATATAAATCTTGAGAACGGTGCGTGTTGTGAAAGGATGGATTTGAATGTTGTTGGAACCGAAGACAAACGATAGACAGGAGAACATGGGGTTGTCTATCCGCTTTTCCGTCGCTTAAACATACAGACAAATACGAGTGCAACCACGTCTAGACGTCTGCCAACCATAAAGTGACATTTTTTGGGGATGGCAAAATCCCATTTTTTTGTAGTAAAGTTTTTCGGGATAGCATTTTCAGTTGCGTCGTTGTCATTGTGGTTGTTTGCCAAGAACAAGTCGCTTGTTGAGTGTAGTTGGAACAATCGTTAAAGTGCAAACAGACGTTATTAATTTTTAAACGAGCGTCATTATCACCCTGGGTTCACTGTGTTCCGTTTGGTAAGTAGAAAACAGTAAAATTTTCATCAACATTATTTTGATTCAAGTGTTCAATAAAAAATGATGACGGCTGTTTGCCTCGTAAAGCTCGTGGACAAAATCAGAGCTCCAGGAAAGGGAGCTGTAATTCTAGACCGATCAACCGTATTTAAAAGGTTATGTAAGCAACCACTTCAAAACAAATATGATTCAATTTTCTTCAAGACAAACTCAACTTTCTAATTCTATTCTTAAACACACATTTGGACATAAAAAACAGCGCTCACATTGTTAAACGATCTAACACGGTTATCAAAAGGGTTGTTATGCCCCTACGTAGTTCTATGGGGACTGACTACAAATAAACTTCGGTCACGAAGCTGGCGAGAAGGTGTATAAGAGTTGATTTTTTTTTGCAACAGTGCAGAGCAATCTACACTACCTTCGACGGGGTCAACAACAAATAAACTCTGTAGTTTAGTACGTTTTTGCATTAAAATTTCTAAATCCAGGGCTGGTAGCGTGTCACTTTATAGTGACTTGGTCAATATTTTCAAGGCAGTAACTATAAAGTCACTATTTTCACCGAAAAGTCACTAAAGTTACTATTTTTTGAAAATTGGTCACTACTCTTTTAAAGCAATCGTTTCTACCACTGAATATTTCGGCTAAAAAAAATTGATTCACTTTGGCTACAAATTTTGTTCTAGAATCAGTGAATTAACGTGCAAATGTCGACAAATGACATAATCATGAGCATGCGCATGATTGACCACCCGAGGTTGCTACTCCGTTGTTGCCAGATCAGCTGTTATTACACAGAGAACCAACAGATGATGCTTGGGACTAACATACATCTTCAATGTGTAAAAACTGGTGATTCCAAACTAAGGCAATACCGGCGCCGGCCCCGCCTGAATGCAGGTCAAGTAAGGAAAGGGTAGGAATGTGATACTCGCTTTATTGGAAGCCGCGGAGTCCACTGGACTTCCACGAGAAATCACTGGGAGCTTGGATAACAGGATTGGGTAGCAGCAGGGTTCATTTTGGTTAACGATAAGCTGTCAAGTGAAAGATTTGAAAATTAGTACCAATTTCCGATTTGAACCGATTTAAACCAACAGTTAGGATGCTATTGGGCCACTCATAAAGCGATCTACACCAACAGTACGGATGCCGCTGGAGTCACTTACAAAATGGGATAGTGGTTTATTTGTTCCAAGATAGCATGGTCCGACGAGCATCGCGAACGAATAATTTGGATCACTATTTATTATGTACCTCACCACTGACCCATCGTACCCGGTGAACCACGACTTCTCATGCTAACTCGATCACTCGCGCAACCAACAATAGGCAATCGAAACAATAGAGAAAACGCTACCCCCGATAAAAAAATATTTCGGAACAAAGTATCGACGCAACCGATTCAACCGATTCAACTGATGGTCGACGCAAACCTATTAAAAATATATTTTATTGATATAGATACAATGGGCAACAAATACCTGTCTTGCTCCACGTCCTTGAGAGCGCTTACTACCTCACGAGTCGCCTGTACCCAACTCCGCAGGCGTCCGTCCAGTTTCTGGTACATTAACTCATCTTCATGCGTAACTGAAGTGTTAAAGGGTGTTCCGATCAACATTTGGTGAAACAGTAATGTGTGTGAGTCGATCAAAGTTTTTATTAATAAGTCAATTTCTTTTTCTTTTTCAAGTTCAGTTAATACAGAATACAGGAGAAAAATTCAGCTAAGCTTCCTTTTTACCGAATGCGAATTGCGGGGTCTTTCGTTTAACACCATTTATTCGCCGCAGAACGCCAGTTTGCCTTGAAATGTTTCTCGCTCAAAATAGCTCTTTGAGTCTTCTTAGGGTTCCGCATGACGATATTGTTCCATTGGGCGGAGCTCTGGCGTGTTGGGAGGTTTCTTGTCATTGGGCACCTCTTGAACGTTGTTGGCAGCATACCACTCCATGGCCTATTTTCCGTAATGGCAAGATGCCAAATCCGGCCAAAATAGAACGGAACACTTGTGTCGCTTCAGGAAGAGCGGTAGACGTTTTTGTAGTCACTCGCTCAGATAAATTTCCTGGTTGACGGTTCCGGTCGCAATGTAAACGTTGTTCTTCAAGCCACAGGTACCGATGGCCGGCCACACCAGATATTTTTTCGTAAACTCTGACAGTTTAATGTGCTTGAAAATATCTGCCCCCTTTCCCCGTTCGGTTGCCGTATAAAATTCCTGTCCAGGAAGCTTTTTAAAGTCTGCCTTGACGTAAGTTTCATCGTCCTGTACCACGCAATCAAACTTCGTCAGCATCGTCGTGTACCACTTTCGCGATCGTGCTTTGGCCGACGTGTTTTGTTTATCGTCGCGATTTGGAGTCACCACTTTCTTGTAAGTCGACAGTCCAGCTCGTTTTTTAGCTCTATGCACTCCCAGCTTCTTTGCGACATCTCGGACGGAGAGGTTGGGGTTCCGCTCGAAACAGCGGGCAACTCTTTTTGTCGTCGCTGTGGCCTCCGGCTTTCGATGTCCCCCCCCCGATCCAGCTTTCCTGGCTGTCGACAAACGTTCACCGAACATTTTTAATACGTTGGTAACAGTTATTTTAGCCACATTCAATAATTTCGCCAACTTGGCGTGAGAGTAGTTTGGATTGTCGCCATGCACGTGCAAAATTTTGATGCGTTGCTGCTCTTCCTTCGACATTTTGATAACTGAGGTGCTCAAAATCAAAATAGAGGCATGATGCTACACGCACACATCTTCAAAATGAGGGGTGTGCAAAATTTTTTAATGCACGATGAAAGAAAATGCGTCAAGTTTAAGTCGACCAAATTTTGATCGAAACACCTTTTAGGCCTATTTCGTCTGCGACTTCAGACTTCTTCAGTGTTTAGTGCTCGACTGGAAGGGAACATCGCAGTAGTTCTAGTATTTATATTAGATTTTTGTGTACGTAGAATGTGTGTGGTGTTTTTGTTCGTTATATCTAAGAGATGTGTCTGTTATATGAACTTGTTTTTGTGTTATACCTCAAAACTAGTCTACAAGCATCCCAGATCGACAATGGAAACATCCCAGAATAATCTTAAAAGAACTAGTCTGGATGCATTCTCAATTTTTTTTTTGGGATTCCAGAGCTATTCTGGAAGCATCCCAGAATTACTCTGGAAGCATCCTGGAGGAATCTTAAAAGAATCTCAGAACTTTTCTTCAAATAGTTATTCTCAAATCAAAGGCATTCTCAAATCAATTTAGATGCATCCCTAATCGAATATCAAAACTATCCTACATCTTCTTTCTTAGCGTTTCTAGCTTATTTCTTTCGCAATTAGCTAATTGCTTGCTCTCAACTAAGTGTTCTAAATCGTTATACACAGAGCTTTGGATGCCTGTACCATTTAGGCAGTTGTAAGAATGTGTGGCAAACATAATTATAGCCCAAGTCGCGACATTTTTGGTGAAAAAATCCTAGGCCAGACCGGAAATAAAACCCAGCCACCTACACAATGGTGTTACTTTGTAGCTGAGTCTTTAACGACTACGCTAGGGAAGGACCAAAATTATATGTATCTAAGAACTCCTTTAAAGGACTCCCAGAATCATTGTAGAGGCAATCCCAGAACTAATCTGGAAGGACCCAAACCTCCTAGTAGCACGTTTGTTGAAAATTGGATGAAATAACTGCCAAATTCAGTCATAAACAGGTTACGGCAACATATTTTGACCGAAGTGTGCGACTCGGGAAGCTAGTCTCCATGTATATGAAACTACTTGGAAGCATTCCAATTCTATTCTGGATCATATCATTCTGAAACAATTCTGCAGGTATCTTACAACTCTTCTGGAAGCACTTCACAACAGTTTGGAAAATAGAAATATTTTGGAAGTTGGGAGCGACCCCAGCGTTAACAGCGTGGTAATTATCCATACCCAAAGTCACGATTTTAACTCTCACTCTCGGACATGTTACGCAAATACCCATAGAGACTTGTTTCAGTGACTACGACGGGAGGTTAACCAGCCTGAGGCTAAAAATCTCGATAATCAAGAAATTCAAAAAAATGGACGTTTCCTAGGACAATTTACGAAGCGACTTAAAATAGCTCTGGAGGCATTTCATACAAATCCTTGAAACTTCTTAAAACTACTCTGGAAACGATTGGATAGAGCGTGGCAAGCCGTTTTGGTGGCTCATTTGAAAATACTCTGAATTTCATCGAAGAACTCTTCATGCTGGATTACTCTATCAATCAGAATTACTTTGGATTTATCCCAGAACAATTCTAGAATTATTTCAGCACAGTTCTGGACGCAAAATTTCAGAACTGATATTTCGGAAGCATACCAGAATTACTCGAGGAGTATGCCAGAACTACTCTGAAAGCAAACCAGAACTATTCCGAAAGCATCCCAAAATTATCCTGGAAGCATGCAATACGAACCCTAAAAGCATCTCAGAACTAAATACTTTGGAAACCATCTTGGGTTATACCAGAACTATTTCGAAAACATTTTAAAACTTGTCTGGAAACCTTCAAAATTAATTTCGGGATCATCACAATACTATTCTAAGGGAATCATTGGAAATCCTGCAAGTACATCAAAACAATTTTGCAAAGAATCTCAGATTAATGTTGGAAGCATTTCAGATCTATTCAGAAAGCGTTTCAAAACAATTTTTGAAGCATTCATTTCAAATCTACGAAGTGTCTCAAAACAAATCTGTAAACTAATCAGGACTACTTTGGAAACGTTCCAGAACTATTCTGGATGCATTCAAAACATGTCCTGGAAGCATTTCTTAATTACTCTGGAAGCATTCCAGAACTTTACTGGAAGCATCGCAAAACTATTCTGCAAGCAATTCAAAACTTTCCGATGCATCCCAAAAACATTTTGTAAGCTTCCTAAAACAATTTCGGAAGAATCACAGTACTATTTTGGAAAAATCCAACGCATACTCCGAAAGCATTTCAGAATTACTCTAAAAGCATTCCAGAACAATTTCGGGAACAATTCATGTTTTGCTCCGTTTTGAATGATGCTGCTTAAAAATGAGATGTTTTAAAATAGTGTGTACACTGGATTTGTGACAATGGAAATCTTGAGCTAAATTCATGCCGAAATAGACATAAACACACAGCGGTTCTTTTAAAAATAGATTAGAAAACTAGCATAAGCCTTAATTTAGAGATTGATGCGAATAAAAATTAATCGGTTCTTCCAAAATGTATACCAAATTATCTGTTGCGTCTTCGCGAAAACCAACATGAGACCACTTTCGAAAGTTGTAAAATACGCGAGATTTAGGATTTAGTGGACTAACCCATGGATAGATCGATTCCGGAAATGAAAAAAAGAAACCCAAGCAACACAAAACTGTAATAATTAGTTGCAGCTACTTGATCGTCACCTAATTGGGTCACATTGAAGTTAATTTTTCTGATTTGCAACAAGTGTGCTGCTAGGGAAGTTCACTTAACTTAACTATAATGTTGGTTCTTAAAACAGATACGTGTCTATTCTAGAGGGTTCACTTTTAGACTATCTTTTCTCGATACTCCTCTCCGATTATCGTGTTCGTGTGTTGTAGTCGCTTTCATCCTTGCTTTGTTCTTTATCGCGTTGAATTGTTGAAGCGCTGCTGCAAGCAATCAGGGTTTTGCAGACTGCAGCGTTTTTTTTCCGTCGCGGCAGCGCATAAAAGCCTTCCCAAACCGCAGCTTTTTTTCTGCCGCCGCGGCAGCGCAATCGCGACGAAAAAATCGCCCTTATGAGATTACATGGCGGCTTATGGGAGCGCACAAACTGACGCGATGCGTTTTTTAAACCCCTCGGTTTGTGTGCTCCCATAAGCTGCCATGTAATCTCTTTGCGGCGATTTTTTCGCCGCGATTATTCACTGCCGTGGCGGAAAAATAACGTGGCAGTCTGTGGAAGCCTATCCACTGAACGAAAATTCGCACATCGAGGAAGGCGTTGAGTTTCGGTGTCAAAATGTCTCTTCATTCCAATAACTATCCGATCGAAGATGGAACATACATCCCCTTGCTCAAGACGTGAAAGCTTCAAAACAAAGGCAACTGCGGCACATCGGATGAAATGCTGGAGAGCTCACAATCCCGTTGAAGATCCTCACTGTCCCTGGTTGGTAGCGGTGCAATTTTCGAAATGGACCGCTTGAAGATTCCGGTTGCGTCTTTACGTCAGATACTCGCACTAGCGTGTCATTTTCGGGGTAAGTTTTAATTATTTTGCCATATTTCCAGGATTGCGGGGACACGTTATCCTCAATCATCAGCACTAGCATTCCAGGAATGATGTTCGAAGTTGTCTTCGTTCACTTCCCTCGGATTTGTAAGGTGAACAGATACTCAGCAAGTTGAGATAAGTACTGCCATCTGGACAATCTATTTTCCTTCATATCAAGATGCGATGATTTAGGCATTGGTTCGATGGCCCAACTGCAAGTGGGCTGGTGTGATCGGCATCGGGTCATTTGGATCAGAAGACAACGCATAGAGCGATCGTGAGTTGAGGATGGATTCTGTGTGGCTGAGTACCGTGGCGAACTCTTCGAATGTCAAAGTGCCATTCTGCAACATGCGCTTGATGTGGGTTATAGCAGTTTTAACGGCAGCTTCCATCAGACCGGCGAAATTCGGGGTTAGTGGTTCTGGAACTGTTTGTAGAGATCATGCAATCCATTGGAGGCACCGCTAAAGTTGATTGCATTATCTGATAGGATCATCCAAGTCAATCCACGGTGGTTCAAAATACGATCCAGAATGTTTCATTTGTGAGGTTTGACATAAGTTCTATCTTAATGCATGTTTTTCGTCACAAGGCATTCTAAAACGGCAATTTAGCCCTTGACGATGTTTGTGCAATATTTTCCATCTTTTACCAGCATTGGTCCTGCTTAGTTTACTCCAGTATACACGTACGCCATCGCAGGGATCAGTCGAAAATCGAGCAGGTTTCTCATTAGTTGTTGGATCTGTCGTGGCTTAGTTCTGTAGCACGGGGTGCAGAGGCGTATAACTTCTTTAGAACGGGATGCAGGAGCGTAGAACCTTCCGGACTGTGCATCAAACTTTCAGAAGTCACCAAGAATTATAGCTAACAGACTCGCAGGTTCGACATGTAGATTTTCGTCATGCAATCCGTAGATAATTTGTTCAGTTATTGGTTGGTGGTTAGGTAGTATCATCTGGTGTCCAGCATCGAAAGTAAGACTCGTATTCTTCAACCGTCCGCCTGCTCGTAGTACCCATTCTCGACGATTGCAATGAGCGCGCAAGTTGTTTTGGTGGCTCATTTGAAAGTACTCTCTGAATTTTATCGAAGAACTCTACACGCTGAATTACTCGAACAATTGTTTCCAGTGACACTTTCCTGCACAGTTAGATGTTCCAAACGCTGACGTCCCGATGGCTTCTTGGTTCAGCAGTTCCGAACGGTTGGAAGGATGTACGCTACAACCCTCTGTAACTTCCGGAAGCAACAGTAGGACTTCAAAAGTGGTAGGTACTCGATCGTTGCTAAACCTACCATTGCTTCTGCTTTAGGGTCCTCCCTTACCTCAGTCTGTAGAGACGCAGCTCCAGAGCTAGACCATTACCTCTACAATGGTCTTGCTCTGTAGCTGCGCCTGGTCTGGTTTCGATTCCCAGTCTGGTCTAGGAATGTTTTGTGAAGGGAAATTTCTCGATACATCTCGGTTACATTGTGATTGTGCTTGCTGCACAATAAAACAAATGGAGAACAGGTGCGGCCAACAAGGCTCTTAAAGAGGAATTGCACTTAGAAAAAAGAGTTGAAAGCCGACAATTATATGACTGTTATAAGCAATGCGCTTGAAAAGCCATGGATGAAAGGAAGCAAATGTTTTTGAATAATTCTAAAAGTTTTTAAAATAATCGAATTATATCATCGTGAATTTTTTTTTAAACATAAATCTTTTAGCATTATATCCTATGAATTCTTTCTGGTGACCAATCATTCTCATTATGTATTCAATTTATTGTTTCTAGCCATATTCAAACACTAAAATTATTCAAAGCACACAAAATCCTCTTGTTTTGACCTTTTTCACCCATGTCATTCTTTGCAACTCATTAGCACAAACTATCAGTTCGTGTGCCTTTGTTCTGCCGTTCCACAAAAGGACCGATGCGTGATGTTTATGATAATGTCAGGACCCATGCAGCCACTTGTCACGTCTCCCACGCCATTAATTATTACCATTTTGATCCTCTCTGCTGCGTGTGAGCATGTGCACACGGCTGATTGATTTGCCGATACAATTGTGCGCATTTTTCTGTTGTCTGTTTCATCGAATCAATCCATCAATTATCACGCGCCAAATGAAAAACACGCCAGCCGTCGCCACACGCATCTAAACAATCATATTTTCCGCTCCGAATGAGAATCAGAATTCCGCCAAACAAAGTGCTTATTATGACTGGATTTGATTATTAATGAAATTCCGTGAACCGCACGGTTCAGAGTGGTTGGATGAACTGAATTCCCGAATAGACTGATTCGATGTGGGTATATTTTATGATGTCAAGAATGGTTATTCATCCACACTTTGTATACTGATGGGGACGCCTGGTTTTCCATATTTAGTTTTTTTCTTCTATGCCACGCTTTTCATTCGAAATCAGGACACGCAATCGAAATGGTAATTGAGAATTATATTAACTAGGTTTTATACGAGGAAATGGTTTTTGTTCACGCATTCGCACTCTTTCGGGATCGAATTTATGGAATTTTCTGCGAACTTTTTGATATCATAACGTCATTCCAGAAACTGATATTCAAATTTCTGATTGGAATGCTTTTTCTCGTTCATCATTTAGACGATAGTCCAAGTCAGCCATTAATCTCGAAAAGAGCTCCACCACTGCCAATCCCATTAAGTTCCTCAAACCACATGCGACCACAATTACAATTTGTGCAAATGAAAGAGCTGTTTGTTCATACCTCATGTCTCCATTTCCACATAAAACACCCCTGTTTACAGTGGTTGGCATAAAAACAATAACAATTGCACCAGAGCCATCTAGTCTGCGAGACGAAAGGAATCGTTCCCCCCTTCGAAAGAGGACTCCATTATGATAATTTTATGTTGTTACCAATCCTTTGCCTTAGCAGTTTTATTTCCGCGATTCGAGGGTTCGCGCGATTTCCTCAAACCTCGCTGACTGGCTCACGTAAACAGACATGCACGTCGTTTTTGTTTGTGTCTTAGTTTTTGCCCCCCGTTCTCGAATGTGATTGCTTTCCCTTTTTTTTCGCTTACTCAAGAGAAATGGCTCCGAAGCATGCAATCGGCAAGAGGTGTCTCATCGAGCTTTTATGAACATGGGACGAGGGGCGGCTCTCGTTCTGTTAGTCAATAAATTTGAACTGGAAAATTTTCACCAGATTCTCTGGATTGCACTGCGAGCTTGTGCCTTAGCAGTAGCTACAAGGATTGAATGGGTGATTGGCTCAACATAATGAAAAACCTCGTCCGCAGGGGATTCGTGTGCTGCTTTTTGTCGAGAATAAAGCTGATTTTCACTTTTATGATGAATTTGTTTTTATGGTTATGGAAGTGTTTTATTTTCCTTTTTTTTACCGACCGCTTGTGTTATTGATTCGATGTATTTTATATGTCTATTTGAAGATGATTTAAGATAATGTCAATTCGAGAAACGTGTGGTGTTTCAATTGATTTATAACGTTGTTGTTTTTAAGAATAAACTACATTCCTTATTGAAAATTTAAAATAAATGCAATTGAAACAAACTCAACATCCATATCACAGGAGGAAAAGGGGAGGTCTACAATAAACTAAATATTTTAAGATAAATTGGAAATGGATCTCTTGATGGATCTTTTAGGTCATTGCAATCTATTATTCTATGCTATTATTCAATAAGTTAAAAAAGAACTTTAGGCTCATGTGTAAATTTTGAAGGAAATATAGAACAGATTAAATCATAACCGTCCTGATTAATAAAATTAACAGTCTTGGCCCCAGAAAAAGATTTTTCGTCATTCTTTTCACCTGAAATAAAAATGTGTGTACGAAAGAAAGGCAATCCATTCTAAGACCTTGCCTTGAATGCAGCTCCACTTAATAGCAAGATCAATTTGAGCTATCGGTCTAAGTTCACAGTAACGCTGAATGAAGGGCCAAAACGGACGGGTGGACCCATAAGCAGATTACCCGCGGGAACATAAGAATCTCATTCCAACGATACGATCCAACAAATCGAATGTCGAAATTCGCAATAGTTTTTCTGAGGATGGCTTGTTAAGACGGGTGCGTCACTCCCACTGAATTGGTTGGAATAGATTACCCAGCACCACAATCGAATCGGCGGCATTTATTTTTCCCGCCGATACTGTCCAATCCCTCTTAGACTCCGGTTGTCACACAATTCCATCATCTAATTTCAGCTCGAATGATACCCTGACGCTCCTTTCTAACCCAGTATATATTCCATGTCATATATTTTACAGAAGAATACAAGTATTATGTATTATAAAAACAATCATTATACATAACTAACGCTAGATGGCTATATATAACTAACGCTAGTACATCTAGAATATTAAAACCTATGTTAAAAGCCAATAATTCGACTTTGAAACGTTGATTCTCTGGTTGACCAACGATGATAAAACCCTGAATGCTTACCCCTAATGAGTAAATTGAGAAATCTTCGATGCTGTTACAACTTGATTTACGCCCAAATCATGAAGTATGGTGTAAATGCTCTATTTCCACAAAACTGTTAGCACCGGGGAGTTTTCATTTCCACTCTCTTCATCCAATTCGCTTCAATCGGTGGTCGTGGTGGTCCCTCTTATATCCTGATTATATGAATATCTATAGAACTAGCTGAACACGGTGCTACATTTGTAACTAAATGAATGAAAATTTAATAGAGCTGGCACGTTTATGGTTGTTTTTCGGAATGAGTTTTTTCTTGACTAAGCAGGGTTTCAAACGGCAAAGGGTAAATGCACCCTTCTTTTTGGGGAAATGCTCCTTAAACCTTGGAAAAATGCTCCTTAGATGCGTTTGCTCGGTATAATGCAATCGGAGGTATTAACCTTCTGGTTAGAGCTTGCCGGGTGTTTTGACGGGTCTTCAGTTTCTTAATGATTGTATAGTTTTGACGGGTTAAGAGTTAAGTTTCTGAATTTAAGAGTCGTCAAAACAAAATTAAGACTCTTCAAAATGTAATTAAGACTCCTCAAAATGAAATTTAAACCCGTCAAAACTACCTCGAAGATTGCAGAGCGAAGCTCCGCTATACAATCTTGAAGAAACTTAAGACCCGTCAAAACAACTGGCAAGCGCTAACCAGAAGGAATACCTCCGATTGCATTATACCAGGCAAACGCATCTAAGGAGCATTTTTCCAAAGTTTAAGGAGCATTTCCTAAAAAAGAAGGGTGCATTTACCCTGCTGCCGTTTCAAACTTCTATCAGAACATGCGTCTTACCCAAGAAATACACGTTTTGTGTTTTAGGAACCTGGACAATTCGCATGTTTGTTTGAAATTTGTGTTTCATTGGCATGGAGCCCCCCTTTTCAGATAGGGGAGGGGTCTTGAGTCACCTTAGAAACATTTATTGCCGTCAAAAACCTCCACCTACCAAATTTGGTTCCATTTGCTTGGTTAATTCTCGAGCTATGCAGCAATTTGTGTTTCATTTGTATGGGAGCCCCCCCTTTAAGAATGGAGAGGTGTCTCAAGCTACCATCGAAACATTTTTTGTCTTTAAAAACCCCTACATACCAAATTTGGTTCCATTTGCTTGATTAGTTCTCGAGTTATGCAGAAATGTGTGTGTCATTTGTATGGGAGCCCTCCTTTCCAGAGAGAGGAAGGGTCTCAAACCATCATAAGAACCTTTCCTAGCCCCAAAAACTCCTGGATAGACATTTTCACGGTGATCGGTTCAGTAGTTTCCGAGTCTATAAGGGTCAGACAGACAGACGGACAGAAATTCATTTTTATATATATTATATAGATACCTAGATAGATATATTTATGTTAAACATATGACATTTCTGGTTACTGAAAGGAAAAATTACTCAAACATTTATATCCTAATAGCCCCGGAAAGACTGAAAATCCGAGTAGATCATTCTTATTATCATAGCTCAAATTTTAGTAAAAATCTAGGATTTTTTTATGAAAAGCCAACAGATTTTTCTATAGGACATGTTTCCAAATGTTTGCTAGATAACATTCTAGCTACATTTCAAATGTTGCAATTTGAGTGATCAAAGATCCCGGCTCTATGATTTCCGAAATAAATGGATTATTTAATCATTATACCGCTCAACCACAATATGCTACTAATAAGCACATGCCAGTCTTTTATAGAAATAGAAGAATTTAGAAAATTGTAGTTCAAGTACAGAAATACCATTTTATGGTAAAAGTTATGCTGAAATGCTGACAAACAAATTAAGCATCAATGCTTGCCTTGTAGCTCCAGGAAAAAAATATACTGGAGGAAAAAAATATAAAGACAACGCATATTTTACTGATGTTACGTTTACCCTGTAAGCTTCCTCATGCAACTTTGTTTAGATGTGAGTGTATTTGTGAGATACATATTTGTTATGTGTTGATCTGCCAGGTTTCAATCTGTGTATTAATTGCATTCTTCTGTTTTCTTGCGTGGAAATAAGTTTAAAGACGGTTATCTGCGTCTTCTTGCTCTGGCTTGCCAGAGGTTTCTTTGGTGTTAATTGAAAAGTGCCTTTTGCAAAGGTTGAAATAGAGAATTGAAGGTAAAAAAGAAAAAATAACAATACGGTTATAATGTAACTCGTATTATTTGCGATATTTAAAGGAAAAATGTCGAAAAACAGCTCGTTCGCCAACTTTAAGAAGGGAAGAGTATATAAGCTTCTATAACAAATTTTCTTGCGTGAAACAGGCATCCGAATTGGTAGAAGCAAGGATGTCGTCCATAATTACCTCTGGATAGGCGAAAAGTATGCCACAAAGCAGCGATATGGACGTCCATCCACCCTGACACCACGCATCAAAAGGGGAATAAAATGGATGGCGATCTACGAGAAGCTGTCATCGGCAGAAATTAGGAAGGAAATAAGAATGTCGATATCTGCCCGTCGGATTCGTCAAGTTTTAAACGAAGATCCCAATGTTTCGTTCGTAGCAACGACGAGCTGCTACCTCGTCACAAGAAAGGCCGTTCTGCTTTCGCCAAGAAATACCGGTTTTGGGACGACGAATGGTTGAACGTAGTTTTAAGTGAACCTTGATGATCCAAATGGTTTAGGCGCGATAGCAGGCAAGAGACACAAAGAAAGAAGAACGAAAATTTTGGTGGAGAAACGGTTATGTTCTGGACCGGTATTAACTTGACTGGTTCAACGCGTTTTTGCTTCATTTCGACGCGGATGAACTATGAAATGTATTACCAGTTGTTGGATGAAGTTTTCCGAAAATTTTATGAATGAGAACATGATTTTCCAACAAGACAATGCTGCCTATCATGCCTTCAAATCAACCAAGGATTTTTTGTTGCATCACGACATCCCTGTATTGGAGTGGCCAGCCTGCAGTCCGGATCAAATTCCGATTGAAAACGTTTGGGGATTTGTTTCTCAAATTTTTTTCAATTCTGGGATGAGTTATAGAAGGGCTGGCCAATTGAAACAGGCAATTCAAAATGAATGGTTGGATCCGAATATATTGATGTACTTCATAATTTCTATGCCTCGACGATGGGCAGAAGTCATAATAAAATAAGGCTATGCTTCACATTACATAAGACCTCTGTCGAACATCAATAGAATGTTTTTTATTTTTTAAAATCAAACTTCTCTTTATGCTTATTTCCAACCCAAAAAATCGAACAACTAACCCAACCCAAAAAATAGAAACTAAGAAACAAACTGTTTGCCACAAATTATATTGTTTCAACTATCGGCAGTGTACAAGATTTCAAATGATTATTCATTAGAAAATTAAAATTTGCTCAATTGCTGTATGTCTTTAGACTTTTTCGGCCGTGTAGATGGAATGCAGAATCGTTAGATAAATGGATATGCAATGCTGATAAAATGAGAATTGAATACTTGCAATAGGATTTTCAGGTACTGTTGGCCTTTTTGGGGGGTGGTGGGTGGTGTGTTTTTGTGGGGGGGGGGGGGGGGGAAGGGGGGGGGGGGGGGGGGGGTGTTTTGGGGGGGTACTTTGCTCTTTTATTAGAAGTTTTTTGAAATATTAATGGGGGTGGGGGGAGGTTGGTGTGGTGTGGGGTATGGGGGTGTGTTGGTTTGGTATATATTGTTTTTTTTTTATTTTTTTTTTTGTTGGTTTGTGTGGGTAATATTTTTGTTTTTTTTTTTTTGGTTTTTATGGGGGGTATTTTTTGGGGTTTTTTGGTGGGTGTTGGCCAAATTTGGATTTTTCAGATATAATCCTAAATAGGCAATAGAGTATGTTTCATACATCTAGTAACCTAACGTCCGTGCTCCGTCACAATATTTTCTATTGTGATGTGTCCAACTCAATGGGTAAATTGAACTGAAGGTGAGTTTGAAAGAAGGGGAACTTGGAGTAGAGCACACGTACCCACCGGTTGACGCTAAATACTGGCCAACGTGCTTTTGCACATTTGTTTGAGAATTTGTTAAGCGACACAAATTTCCAAATCCTAAGTTTTTGCAAAGTCCTAGCATGCAGTTATGAGCTTCTAAATTTATCATAATAGCATATTAGCGTTAAACCTGAGAGGGTTTTCATCGATTTCTGTTACAATTCCAAGTTGTAACATTCTGCCCATTTGCATGTTAGGCGGCGGGAATTTTTCTCGTGCTTTGGAATCGGTGGATTGTGAGTTAGGTTATTACAGGAAGCGGAGGGACTGTTTAGAGAAGCATACATTGAGAGTAGCTGAGCGGAGGAGATGAATAGAAATGAGCTTTCAGATGATTTGTTTATAGATCAAACCAATAATTAATCTTCAAACATTATAGGGAAACTGCCCCCATATTAATCTCATTATTCCTATATTCATCCTACGATCAAAGGATCAAATCAAAGAATTGGGCAGTTGAAGGATCGGTTTCGTTTTGTAACCTTCGTTAAATAACTACAACAAAAATTACTAACTAATCCTGTCACGTGTATATCGTAATGTTAATATATTGCAAAATAATGAGATTATTATGGGTACATCTTCCCTATGTACTCACTAACAATAGAGGGTGACAGTAACAGTATAGACTAGTAACATTACAGGATTAAGGGGCTATTAAGTAGAGCAGCCGACTGAGGTCATCAGATATAGCTTTTCATTAAATAGGTTTGGGTATGATGAAGTGTTGGGTTTGGATGGTTAAGGGGAATGCTTGAAGGAGAATTTATTGTTGGCCAATGCAAGGCACCTTCTACGTTTTCATTTGGTTGTTGGAATAAATATTTAATAATATGGGTTTATGAATGTTACTAATTGTTACCGTTTTACACACGGGTTTTCTCAATACTTTTAAGTAATAATAATTCAGTTAGGTATAAAGATTACTATCACAGAGCAATAAAGACTTAACTTGTAGGTCAATAGGTCAATAAAATTCATAACGTTAATATTTTTGACTCTGAGAGCAATTTAGCTAAATCAGAGTATTTGGAATACAACTTAATAGGATCACCGGGGTCGATAATAATCACACATCTCAACTCATTAATATAAGTATGAAATGCCTTTTTATCATAAAGGGTCTGTTTAATTATATTTAGTTATATCAGCTATTAATGATATGACGGGCCACCAATCCGAGGAGTAGTCCGGTTTGTTTAGTCTCTATTTGCAGGATCACCACTTGTAAAGGAGCATGCCGTCGCTCAGGAAAATATTCACTGGAAAAAATATCACCTGTGCAGCCGAGGGAACCAGGAAGGGAATCGCCAGCCAACGAAACATGAAAGCATCAGATTCTGACCTTTTGTTGTTGTTTCGTCAATTTGTGTCTACATATTTTATTTTATTATTATTCTTATTTCTTTTCAGGAAAGCATTTGGATTCGATGAAGTGTTGGGTTTGGATGTATAAGGGAAGGGTTGTACAGATAATTTGTTGGCCAATACAGGGCACCTTCCACGCTGCCATCTGGTTGTTAAGAGAGACAATTAATGAGAAAAGTTCATGTAATGTTACTAATAATCCAAAATCTAAAAGGTACAAATATGGACATTAGTCCACTCTCAAAATTTTGAAATATTTTCAAGAGGTCGGAATAAAATCTTCATTATAATGGCCAATTGAGCGCAATACAAATTACTACTAGTTAGTTATTTTCACACGGGTTTTCTTATAACTTTTTAAGCATTAGTACTTCATTCAGGCATAAAAAATAGATAATTAATGTACCAGAAACTGGACGGACACTTGTGCCTACCCAGTGGAGGACCCGGATACGACCACCCATGTGAGTCTAGAGTATCGCACGAGCTGACGAGTGCAACGGGAAGGACTGTAGGTGTATAGACCTGGGGGTGAGTCCCCGGATACGCAATCTTAGCAGGAAAGCACGGACTATACACTGAACAATTACAATTACAATTACTAGTTGCATTGCTTTTAAATAAATTATCTAATGGATAAATCGTCTAGCTCAAAACATTGTAGGGGTAAGTAGCGGGACCATCATCATCATTATCATTAGAACGGTCTGATGTTTTTACCAGAGCGTTTCTTCAAAAGGAATGGTAAGGTGTTTAAGGGTATACCAGAGCTCAGGAAGAATTGGGCTGCTGCGTCCAGCCGGTGTGATAAAATCACTGTCCAAAACCACCATGGGAGGAATCAAATCTGAGCTAAGAGAATACTTCCTTCTAATAATAATTATTAGAATTATTCTTGTTTCATGAATGATTTTCTTTTTGATTTCTTTTAGACAAAATAACTTGAAATATCGCATTTGTTGTTGTTTAGTAATCACGTGACTTTCAGCTTGAGGTTGTTTCGTCAAGCCAGGGAGCCGACCAGGACACTACATATCGAACCCATCAACACATGGGTCGGGACAGACGACTTCACTTCCCTTACGAAGAAGGACGTGATCAGAGATTTTTCATCTCAGAAAATTCCAACGGCGCCGACAAGAATTGATACCAGATCGACTAGGGTGAGAGGCAACCACGCGTTCCACTACACCACTGGCGCCGTCTTAACTTGAAATATAATGCAAAACTGTTTTTCCTCCAATTTTCAATTTATTCAATTGTTTTAAAAAAAAATTGTTAATAACATATTTTCGATACAGGTGACAATATTTCGAGAAAATATGAGGGAATTTTATCGATGAGCCCAAATCCAGAATCACAGTTCCAGCAATAAAGCCCTATTTCCTTATGAACCTTGAAATGCTGTATTTATTATCAACCAAAAATAATTTTTTTCCCCTTATTTTTAATTTCAGGTAAACAAAATCTACAGTATATTTGCATCAAAATCATACGGCATTCGAATCACGGAATCTAAAGAAGGTATTTATTTTGTTTTGAAAAGGCTTATGGCCCAAACACAATGGTAACGGAAACGGAACGGCATCGGCAGCGGAAAAGCCCGATCTCATTAAGCCTGCTTGTCGAAAAGAAAACAGGCTAGAACCAAGCTGAATCCAATTGGACATATCGACGTCATTTGCAACAACTGTCAAACTTGTTGTTGCCGTTCCGTTTCCGTTGTCATGGTGTTTGGGCCATTACCCGTCCTAATTTTTATTTTCTTGGTCCGTTTATTTGAATATCTAGGCCTTCAACGATAATTCACCGGAGCTGAAAGATATACAATACTATAAGGTTTTCAAAGTGGTGGTTCACTCTTGGTGAGTGAATTTGGTCGGATTTTCATTCAACACATTTTTATATTTTGCAACACCTTCTATTTGCTGTTGCATTCGATTTGGCTCGATTTGACAACTTGACAGATCGATTGATCAGAGCCTTGGGTTTTTATGAAATATTCATGAGAAGTGAAAATGATTTTATCTCAGTGTAATGATGCCGTTTACCTTTCCGGAATTCATGGTTACCCGTGCAGGAGAAAATAACATATGAATACCTAACTTTGATCTTGATAACTGAAGTTGGTATTGCGGAGCGTAGCATAAGAGGTAAAATACCCAAGCAAAATACCTAAGAATTACGAGCAAAATATCTCTCGAATAACAAAATTTGATATTTGGGATGCCTTATGGATATATACCCGAGACGTACTATTTTGGAATTGTCTTACCTCAATTTGGTATTAGAATAACATTGAGGGAAATTTTTTTTGTATTATCCTCAGGTATTTAACATTTGAAAAGGGCGGAAGAGCCAAAATGTAAACAAATCATATTGTATGATATTATGATTGAACAATTTCAGAACAACTAATTTACCTTGGCAATGACATTAAAATCAATTATGCACTTCCTTAAACAAGAAAAAATAATTATGGCGTTCTTCCGGATTTCAATTGCTCTAGTTATTTTGCTGTTCCGCCGCTTTTTTCAGTTAGCTTCAAATCCTGGCTAATAGTTTAATGTTTCAGGCAAACACTATTCTAATCATCATATTCTTATTTCGACTTGAGCTTGAAGTATATATTTACTTTCTTTATCAAAACTTGAAAATAACCATTACGCTCTAATCACAAAGCAGATTAGAGCCGCATATTTTCGCCCGTTAAAATGTTGAATTGGAATTATGCCGTGCACATAATGTTGTTTATTTCCATTGATTGTTGTTACGCCGTCGATAGTTTTCTACCTGTTTTACTGGCTAAGGATAAGGTTTAAACGAGATTTCATCAAATTGTTTTGCTTCACATTGAAGAAAACAAATTTATTTATTAATTTATTTAAGAAATGTATGACATTTGTTCTGATCAGCTCAGATTTCGGAACGGAGAAACATGTTTTCCTCCTCTGTGTAGACAGCTGGACAATTATAAACGCCGTTTATCAGTCTTAGCTAGGCAAGAATATTCACGCATTTCTCAACTTCTCTTCCGTTTTCTCCACGGTCACCTAAACCATAATTTATCCGACCCTCAGGAGTCCTCATTCGATGTCAGAGCTTTGCTTCCATCGCGTTGTCTATGTCATGACTGTAAAAACATGATTAAAATCCGCAATTCAATTAGTACAGTAAGAAAAATGTGCATTAGATAGAATCACTTACCTCTGATTTTCCTAGTAGTACCTCTAGACTCATATAATTATATGAACTCATGTATATGACTCATATACATGAAACATAGAATTCGATGTCCTTAAAAATTGAAAACACTGGGGTGTAATTCCTCGCTATTTGATTAATGTGACTGAAGAGCGTAGGGGTAATAGCAAACAAGATGCCAGAATGTCATAATTTAACGGCGAGTTTCCAGTGCTGGCAGTTTAACTGGCGAAAAACCTAAGGCGTAATAACACTCTAAAAATTAACAGGGCGTATTTTGGTTTTTATCAATTGGTAACTCAATAAAACATATTTCAACATATATTGTGTGAAAAGGTTAAGCCCAAGATTTGAGCATAATAAATGGTTTATTGGAACTTTCTATGGAAAATAAGATTTGATTTTTGTATTCCAATCTTTGCCTCCAGTTTTCTCGGTTTCATGATTTTGGAATACCGCCTTTTTCAAATGTTTGTCTAGATTTTACCTCTTATGCAGCGCTCTTAAATACCAAGGCCAGTTATCAAGATATTCGTTCCTGCTCGGGTATCGTGTCATAGATGAAATAATGAATAATGTTATTTATATGACAAAGGAATGTTGTTTTCTGCAATGAAAGAAGTCTGCTCTAAGTGCAGGTCTTAAATCTACTCTCACTATTGTTTTGATTATCAATCGGTCAGCATGAATATCATTAAACGAAATCTAAATATCATCTCTTATGACATCTCTTATAATATCTTTTATTTTTAAGCGATTTTGAATCCTGATCCGAATGGTACTGACGAGACAAGTGGCTGCCAGTACAAGCAGATTCGGTTGATCACAAGATGGCCAACTACATAATTAAAATCCTAAATACACCAATAAACTGTATCTTCAAATATCATAATTTCATCTTAATTAGCTCTGACAGTTCTCAATACTGAAAGCTCGAGTACTTTTTAAACAGACGTATCTGATTTCGTAAACAAAGAGGGGAAGTAAGATTCAAACGTAAAGTTTTCTGAAAACTTCGAAACGTAAAACGTAAACTTCTGAAAAGCACCCTCACGGAAAGTAGCATCACCATCATGATAGAGAAATTTTATTCCTTGTGTTGGTGACCCTAGTTTGCATGAAAGTGCTTATGGATTCAAGAATTTAACGGTTGAATTTTACTTCCCCTCTTTGTTTTCAAAATCAGATACGTCTGTTTGAAAAAGTACTCGAGAAAGCAGGTATTCTTTTTTGCTGTCAGTTTTATAGGCTGGCAGAATCTTGAAATATTTAATTTTTTGTAGTTAAATTTATAGTAAATTCAAATGGAAAGAATTCACACAACGTTGGATAAAAAAATGTATCACAATGAACGTATTCATTTGTAATCGAAACGCCGATTAAAAAATTAGTAAATTTAGAACGCCTAATAAAGCCAATAAAATTCCAAAAGTTGTGAACCTTGTGGTGCCCAGTTTCCGCCGATAGTGATCGGCCCAGTAGTGTCCGAATTGCCCGTGCGTGACCCTAATCCCTGTCGGAGATCACGATCCTGACCTATCAAGCTCAAGTCCCTATTATATTGAAATGTCAATTCGTTCCCAGTGATTCTTATAGTATGGTCCCAACTGTGGGGGCTATAGGAATCTTGATTGCATATTTCCTGACGGGTGCTTGATATTCATTGTGGTTTATTGAATTTCATTTCTGACATTTCGAAATTCATATTGAAAGTGAACCTGTTGACATAAATAAATATAAAAGCCTTTTGAAGAGCAAACGTTCGCTCTTTTGGTTACGTTTGTTGTCAAGATTTATCATTTGATTTTCGTTTTAAACTTATAGGAAGTCAATGCTAACGACTGTTCCAGAAAGTATAAGCACACCTCATTTTAACGGTCACTTTGAATATAATGAAATATTTCAACATGTTTTGGCTGCGTCCTTTAGTTTGCACATTTTTGAATGACATAGCATCAAAAAAGTGCTCAGTTTTGTGTTACCTATCAAAATGCGCGGTCTTACTCCGGAACAACGAAAAAGTATCGTGCACAAATGGTGCACTGTGAGCGGACTCCAAGGCAAAATTGTCCAAGGCAGAGGGTGTAAGCGTCGGAGCGGTACGATCTGCGATTCGAAAATATAGAGAACAGTGTACGTTTGAAAATGCGCCGAAGAGTGGTCGGAAATCCGGTCCGGATATCGATAAAAAGATCAGGGATGCCTACAAGCGAAAACCAGCGACTTCCGTTCGATATGTTGCGAAAAAAATAGGGACCTCGTCGAGTAACGTCATGCGTGCCAAAGAAAGACTTGGGCTAAAAACATACCGGAAGCTGAAAAAACCCAAAAGGAACCCAAAATAGGCCGCGTCCGTGAAACCACGGGACCGCAAACTCTACGATTCGTTATTGTGTAGAAATTCTGGGTGTATAATAATGGACGATGAAACGTATGTAACGCTTCCCGGACCACAATTCTACACTGTAAGCGAAGATAAAGACATCCCCGAAACGTACAAGGCAATTTTTACCGAAAAATTCGGTAAGAAGTTTATGGTTTGGCAGGCAACGGTGTGGTAAAACATCTAGTCCGTACATCAGAACGGAGACGATGATCAGGCAGCACGAAGGTCAAGTAGTGTTTTGGCCTGATTTGGCGTCATGTCATTACGCAAAGGACACTTTAGAATGGTACAAAAGTCAAAATGTATGTTTCGTGCCGAAAGAAATGAATCCGCCGAACTGCCCGGAGGCACGTCCAATCAAGACTTTTTGGAATTTAACCAAAGCAAAGCTTCGAAAATTCATAAAACCAGTGGACGACATCCAAAAATTTAAAAAAGATTGGCCAAAAGTGGTCAACTCGGTGGGAAGTACCACTGTGCAGAAGCTTATGGGTCATGTTCGAGGAAAAGTTAGGAGTCTTGGCTAAGATTAAATATTTTGATTAAACGAGAGTAAAATATCATATAAAACACAAATACAAATATGACTTTTTTGTTATTTTGAAAGTGTGCTTATACTTTCTGGAACAGTCTATATGTTGCTTGAAAATCCACGCTTTTGAGCCTAACGAGCCTGGCTATTATCAAGATTGACCATGATTATTTCAGGAACAGCCTATCTGGATTTCTTTCTTTTTTTCTTTTGTTTTTTTCTTGGCATTTTTAGCTTAATCAATTAGCTAATTGCGTGTTCTCAGCTACAGGGAATTTGAAATAATCTAGAACATTTAGTTTACCAAATACATAACTTCATTTAATTCAAGTAACCCCCAGAGCACATATCCAACTACCTTCAAATCTAAATTCTTTTGGTTCTTCATTGGTGAAACATGTAGATATTGAGATATATACTCGCAAGTATTTCATGGATGATCTAAAATGTCGGTTGAACTCAATAATAACGTCCGTCTTATTGATCCTACCCGAGCAGGATACAACACCATATGAATACCTAATTTTGATCTCGATAACTGGCCTTGGTTTTAAAGAGCTCAGATTAAGAGGTAAAATACCCAAGTAAAATACCTAAGAATTGCAAGCAAAATATCTCTCGAATAACAAAACTTGTTATTTTGGATACCTGGGAATACCTGAGAGGTAGTATTTTGGTATTGTCTTACCTCAATTTGTTATTCGCATAACATTGTGGGAACAATTTCATGGTTTTATCCTCAGGTATTTTACCTCTTAATCTGAGCTTTTGTATACCATGGCCAGTTATCAAGCTATTCGTTCCTGCTCGGGTAGTCTAGTCTCGTCTGAGTGTGAACCGAAGCGTCTCGTGGCCAAAGGGTAAACCGTTTCAATGAGTTCAATCTTCAAAACGACTGTGAAGCACAGCAGTAAATTATTTAATTTTAAAATCATACGGCAAGAGCCAAGAAAAATCTACAAAGTCAAACGTAACTCACACATTTGTTATATTATATAATTGCTTGGGTCAATAGATCAATGCTCACAGGAATAAATAAATACTCGAAAAGGAGAAACCGTGTCAACTTGGTAAGAACATTTCAATTTTAGAAAACTTTTTACAGGACATTTCAGTCATCAACTATTTCCCTTCCGTTTTGAATTTTTTGAATTCTCTTTTCTGCTATGTTATTGTATCTACCACATGAGATGAAATGAAATTTTGCATTCACTGTCGCTTGATATTTTAGTCCGAGAACTACGCGATCAGTCGCCTTCACTCAAAGTTAAATCAAATTAGCCACAATTGCATCAAAATTGGAGTATAGCATAGCGTAAAATAGAAGACCGTGCGTTTCACATAGACTGTTCCGATAATTTTCAATGCACTAATGATTAACCGTCAATTCAAATTGCGTGCAGTATTCAACTGCGTTATTGTGGTCTTCTGGTTTTGTCATAAGTGGTACCTGTAACTTCTAAAGTGGTGAATAAAAAGTGATCAAAATTCAGGTTACTCCTAGCTTATAGCCAAAAACTCAGCTAAATTAGTTCGCAAGAAAATGAAAGACAAACCTCCAAACATGACCATTTTGTATGAAAATCGGGCTTTGGTCTTGTTGCATTGTCCGTCACTGTATGGTGAAGCGATTCCTCAAGTCCTCATTTCAAATCAGGGTCACATGCTATGTTTGAAATAATAAGCTTGCCTGTACAGGTAAAAAAGAATACCAAACACGATGGAAAGGCAAAAAAGTGCCAACAATGCCTCACAGCTGAATACTGTAAAATTTGGTACTTGAGAATGATGACAAGTGTACTCACTTTCAATGATAGAATTTTGTTGGTTTGCGTGTATGTGCATTCTGGATGGTTCTGGTCAATCACGGAAACAGCAACTACGAAATATGCGGTTATCTAAGCTCAAGCTAAAGTGAACCGAAAACAAAATCGATTGATATCCAGCGACATTGACTCTTAACAAAACCAACTGAAAAACGCAAAGCAAACCGCACGTGATATCCGTGATCAATCTGTATTTGGAGATGAAAGATTCGAAAACTATAACCACTGAGAAAGCCAATATGTGCCAAAATTTCAACCAACAGTTGACGGCACACCGGACGCCACCTTATTGCTTTCGTGACAATTCGGCCACGGAAAAAAGTTTCCCTGCTATACGAAGAAAACGAACCGAACACGTGTGACGCTAAAGTGTTTCCTGTTGTGTGAGCTTCTTTCAGCTGTACGTTCTCCGGGTAAAGAAATTACAGTTTTTCCACTTAATGGTGCTTGAACGTCGTGACATCTCGACTCAATTTTCCGGAAATAACTTCGTCTAAACTGTTGCCATGGATACCGTTGGATCTGATGGAAATAAATCTCATCTTAAAGCATCTAATTTACTAGATGATTCAAAGATGTCGCTAAACTTATCAAACAAAATTCCACCCCGAGTGCACTCAAATGACATGCATATTTTATTTCGCCCCCTGTTGTTAGGCAACAACAAGGGTTTCTAGACTCTTTCATTGAAAGCTCGTTTGAAGTCTTCACCTGAAAAAGTACGGATGCTTCCGTTGCCACCCGCCGTCGTTGACTCTTTTACATACACGCTTCACGGCCCGGTGAACGTCTCTGCAGTCACATCGGCACCACAAAAGGTGCTTTTCTTTGCGTTTGACATTAGCCCCGGTAACGCTGAGTAGGTACCGATTTCCGCCACGTTGGTTCTGGACCAAGCAAAGGGATGGATAAAGGAAGCACTGCGACAAATGTCTTCTCGCTTTGCTTTTTCTTTTTCGTTTCCTAGGGCAAGTCTAATGGAAATGTGAACCCGTACACTTGAGCATGTACTTCAGAGTTAGACGAAGGAGCTTCGATCCGGAAGCCGGACAAGACTAGCTACCGGGCGGCCATCTGGTTAAAGTGCTAACATTATTAGACACATTTACCCGAGATGAAACGTGTGTCCATTCTCTTCTGGCCCCTCCTAGATCTGGAAACGGATACATGTGAAACCAGAAAATGCATTCCACCTATTCCACCGCGTGTTACCCAAAGTGTCGGTTCGGTGAATTTCTTGGGACGTTCGGTTTTCCGGCGATCCGGTGTCGTGACCTTAGCATTTTGGACATCGTGAGTGCACATGTGTTTGTATGCCATTAGAAGGGGTATCACCAAGCCGGAAAATGTGTCAACAAAGAAGGATATTCTTCTTGAATTACCACCATAACCATCACCTCCTGCAGCACCCGGTGCCGACACAATGATGCCGCAGAAATGGCGTTGCAGGCGGTGTGAAATTTATTTGCAATTTAGGGTACTTTACCGAGACGAACGTTATGGTTGTGCCGTGTCTTGCGGCGCAGAAACGAATCGAACGCAATGACAGTGGCATACTGGCAAGCGCAAATTTCCAATTCATGGAAATCATTTTGGTAAGCCGCAGTGAGCTTCTTTCGACTGAAGTGTTTTGTTTTCTAACCGTTTGGAAACATGCGGTGCCGCCACAGGATACAATGGAAAAGTATCATGGTAATTCATATCTAATGCTGCTGGAATATTAAGTACAAAGGAGCACATTATTCATTCACATCCAATTCGGACATGCTATAGATTTCAAGGAGGGAGTGAGCAGATTCGTTAGCCAACACAAATAGCCTCGAAGTTTGGAAATCTCTGAACTTCGATGACGATCTGGGAATCTTTTAATATGGGGAATTCCCCCAAAGTTTTCGGATAGGTTAGAATTATTTCGGAATAGTGATGGATCTGGGTGACGTAATTTTGTTTATGAGCGTCAATTGCTCAAAAGTCGCTTAACTTTAAATTTATTTTTAAACGTGTCAGTACTTCCCAAAAGTTCATGAACCTGATTCCTGAGATTTCTAAACTTTCTTAACTAAGTCATATTCTAGATTTCAGTAAGCTTCTTATTCCGGCTTTTAGAATGCATCCGAATAAGCAATATGTCAGGAACAAAAATTCTTCTAAAGGGTGTCCATGGTTAAAAAAATCACCTTAAATATTTCGCGTAGTTCAGCCTTTCCACTGATTGTCATAAAGTTTTCAGAGAGTGAACTAAATTTAGTTCTTTTAAAATTTTATTCAATGTCGCCTCCGAATTCGAATGCCCGTATGTTTTCCACTGCTTTTGAGATTTTGTACAACACCGTAATTGACGTTTAAAGGGAATAAGGATCTTGCGGCGCAAAATTTACATCGTTTGCCTTACACCGTGTCCAATATTTTCTCATACAAAATAAAAATCTATTTCAAATCGATAATCCAGATTTTATTGATAACTTTGCCCATTATATTGCAATATAATACTGATCAACTACAGCATATGTTTTGGAATAACACCGCCTTTAACCTTCTTGACCAGCTCCAGATGTTTTTCGAAACCGCCACAAGCAGCACGCACGACTTCCATCGGCATTTCGTCCTAAATTCGTTTGATTACGGTTTTGAATTGGTTCATATTAGACGCCCTGTGGTCATTTACCTTCGCATCGGTCATTTAGCATGTATGGCGAAGTTGCATCCACAAATTGACCCAATTTGGTGCTTATAGACCGACATTACATCCGTATCTCTCGAAAGTTTTTGAATTAATAAAATGGGTTGTGTAACTTTTCGTGATACATACTACAAAATTGCTTATTAAACTTATCTAAGCAAGTGTATTACTAGTTAAATATCGCTTACACCTCAAATACTCTATGAGTTATAATAAAAAATGTAATCGATCGTTGCATATTAGGCTGAGTCAAGGGACACATACCCTATTCCTTCCTTTTTCAGAGTCTTACCGATGAACGACTTCGAACAATTGAACTTGCTGGCCGCTTTCCGCTGGCTCACCGAATCCTTGTTGTTAAGCATAGTGCCCAGCGATCGGACCGTCTTCTTATCCATAATCTTCGTTTTATGGCCAATACCTTTCTTCCGGATTACTGCCATGGTTGTTAGAGTACGGTATTTGACGTTTTTCGAAACATTCTCACGCTTAACATAGTCCACCGTGTACTTTTTCCCAAGATCTTTGTTCGCTTAAAAGAATTGTAGAATGCGCGTCCGCAGTACTTCCTGTTTCGACGGCATGCTGTAAATAACTGAACATGTTGGAGTGAAAGTGTGCGTGTGACAATTTTCTGAATATTGTTAGGATTCATTCACATTAGGTGATATTTCTCTGAAAGCATTATTGTTCTGATAGACAAGTATTGAATTTATTCCCGTTATTTGGTGGCCACCCGTTAAAACATAATGTCATGGACCAACAAGGGTACTTGGCCACATTCGAATGCTGTGGTACCAATTCCGGTCCTTTAGAACCTTATGTATTAGTACTAGATTTCATGATTTTTAAAAACAGATATCTGGAAGACATCATGACGTTGACCGAGCAGGAGATTTGGATTTCGGTAAGGCGCAATGAGGATAATTTTAGAATTATATGTATTGGTTTAAGTTCCATGAAAATGATCGTTCATAAGTTTGCCCTTGATATGGTAACCCCGTACTTCTGTATGAAAAATCATGAATTTTAAGCCACAGAACAGTACCAGCGTATAAGATTCTAAAATTGGCCGTAAGTTTCTGCATTTGTGATTGAAGAGTCAGAGTTTTGATCCATCTAACGGTGTGTGATACACCGTTATCAACTTTTTCATGCGCGTCTAAAAGACATGCTATTCTTATAGTTTGTAAATGTGTTTGTGATAATTTTACTTCCATGTACTAACACGCGGGGGTCCTCCCTTAGCTCAGTCGGTAAAGGCGCAGCTACAAAGCAACAACATGCTGGTGTTGGCTGGGTTAGATTCCCGGTCTGGTCTAGGCATTTTTCGTTAAGGAAAATTTCTCGTCGGGTATGATAGGGTATGATTGTACTTGCCACACAATCATACTAATGCAAAAATGGTACTTGGCATCGAAAGCTCTCAATTAATAACTGTGGAAGTGCATTTAGAACACTAAGTTGAGAGCAAGCAATCAACTAATTGTGAAAGCAATAAGCTTGAAATGCTGAAGAAGAAGAAGATATACTGACACTTGCGCGTGATATGCATTTTCTGTGAGTTGTTGTTTGCTTGTTACGCGCGATGAAGCAATTTAGGGAAATTGTAGTGAAACGATTTTTAAATGGCGACAGCCCTGGCGCGATTTCCAAAAGCCTGAAATCTTTTGGTGCTAAGAGTAACTTTATATACAAGACCACCAATAGGTATCAGAAGGCGTCCTCTTTGGAGGACAGGAAATGGTCCGGTCGTCCACGTTGGATGCGGATATAGCGAAACATCAAAATCGTAAGGGAGCGAATCCGATGCAAAGGACCATGTTCATTACGGAAAATGACGAAAGACCTGGACATTTCCTACAGATCGGCTCACAGTATTCTACGACGTGATCTTAGATTCAAGGCTTATTCAGCATATTCAGCTGCAAACTGAATTATGGTCAGATATCGATCTGCTGAAGAATCAACACAGCGAAGAAATCGATCGGCTGAAGAAGGAAAATGGTGAAAAAATCATCGAACTTAACAGTCGTCATGATCTACAGCAAGCGACAGTGTAAGTAAGCGACACTGTCAGTACAGTTGGTAAGTGACTGTAATCCTTCGGCAGTAGGCCACTCGAACAGCTTGTTAGGGAACAATCGTGCTAGGCCTCCTTATTCACCTGCTCCTTCACCCAATCAACTTTGGACTAGTACACAATGAGAGAACTCCGGGATTTCTAAGGCTGCTCCACAAAAATGTCCAATTTTTTGAAACTCTGGGGCTTCACAAATATATCCACAGTTGACTCAAAATCCAGTTTAGTTCCCCATAGCACGCTAGGGAACTTGGGTCCGTCTACTCAGCAATTAGCTGCTAGACAGGTAGTCACCAAGGAACTTCCAGTCTTCACCGGAGATCCAGTTGATTGGCTGCTCTTTATAAGTAGTTACCAACATTCTACGGAAAGGTATCATCAGTAGCGAGCGGTGTGACACAACGTGTAAGCCATCCTCAAAGGATTGCGAAAGAAGAACGGAGCAAGCCGAAGGAAAAGTCGTTCGTGAATACGCACATCCCGCCGGATCAGCAAAAAGGAAAACGCCACGACAAAGCCGAGAATAGTGGTTCCAGCGACGGAACGCCGATATCGAGAGATGGCGTTACACGCAGCAAATCTTGTATGGTCTGCAATCGTGACTGCCAGGAGATAAAGAACTGCGCGGCTTTCAAAATTTTGGACATATACGGAAGATGGACGGCAGTAAAGGTACACAAACTGTGTTCACGATGCCTCATGTCACACGCCCGTTGGCCACCAGCAGAGACGAAATCTCCCAAAGCAGTAGTCAATGTGCACCGTCAGCTGTCGTCTTCAACGCTTTCCCGCATCCTCCCGGTTACCTTGTTCGTGCAAAAGGGTCAACTCGACACGTACGCCTTCCTCGACTACGGATCATCTGTTACGTTGGTAGAACGATCCATCGCAGATGCACTTGGACTCTATGGCGATGAGGAAACCTTGCACCTTCAATGGACCGGAGGAATCAATAAAAAAAATAACTAGATCAGAAATCGTCACAATAGACATAGCTAAAGTGGATAGCGGTAAACGGTTCAAACTCAATGAGGGTTATACAGTAAGCAGCCTTAGACTCCCTCAACAAATCCTGGATATCACAGAACTAGCAGCAAAGTACGGCCATCTCAAGAATCTTCCACTGAAGACTTTCCATTCGTTTGTTCCGGGAATTCTCATTGGGCTGAATAAGTCGCATCTGTTAGCTTCGCTCAAACTTCGACAGCGTAAGTTGGACGAGCCTATAGCCACAAAGATCAGGATTGGGTAGGCGATATGTGGCAGTCTGCGAAAGCCTACCGTGCATCGACAGTTGCATATAAATGCTGAACCGACAAACGCTGAACTTCACCAATATATTAAACACTTCTTCGATATCGAGAGTCTTGGTGTAGCAGCTGCACCAGTCGTAGATGAGGAACGCGCATACAAAATCCTTGCAGAAACTACGTGGCGATTGAAGAACGGAAAGTTTGAAACAGGACTGCTCGCCTTGTTGGTCCATGGCATAATGTTATTAGGTTTTTGGGGGGGTGGGGGACACCAATGGGTGAGGTTAAAAATTTTCCCGGGGGGGGCGGGGGGGGGGGGGGGCGGAGTTTGGGGAGGTGGCCATTTTTTTGTTGTTTTGTTTTTTTGGGGTATGGGGGGGAAAAATAATTAAAAAAAATATTTAAAGAAAATAAATTTTATAATGTGTTGTTGGGGGGGGGGGGGGGGTGGGGGGGGGATGTGGGCGGGTACCTCTTTATTTTTTTTGGGGGGGAGATAAAAAAGTGGGGTAGAAATGGGTGGGGGGGGGGGGGTGTTTGTGGGGGTGTTTTTTTGTTTTTTTTGTGTGTAATGTGGAGTGGTGAGAATTTTTTTTTACATTGCCCAGTGAACAAGCGAACGGAACAGTTCGTTCGGTCAGCTTTCCGTTGCTTTGGAAGCTTTTCACAAGTTGTTTCAAGCCTTCAGCGCTATTTTTTTTTCTGAGTCGCGAGTGAAATCGAGTCTTAGTTTTCTGAAGTAGAAAACGTTGAGTGTTAAACAGTGCAACAACGTCATTAATTGCAATTAGCGATATTGCCACGACCTAAAAGCCATATTGCTCCGCATCTATACGGCACGCACACCAGCAGTCCATCGTGTGTAGCGTGCAGTCGATCATCTGCTAACCACCACCGATCAGCAACATCATCATCGTCATCATTATCATCATCGTTCAGCTCAACGTCTAGCCGGCACACGCGGCCACGGATCGTCGTTCGACAGCAGCACATTCGTCGCCCGGCTGCAGCAGATCAGTGATATATATAAGATAAGCTTTTGTTCTCTTTCTTCTGAATATATTGTTTTGTATTGTGTGGAGAGTGAGTGAGAGTGAGTGAGAGTGTGTGAGAGCGTGTGAGAGAGTGTGCTTA
Organism: Aedes koreicus; assembly: GCA_024533555.2. Classification (NCBI taxonomy): domain Eukaryota; kingdom Metazoa; phylum Arthropoda; class Insecta; order Diptera; family Culicidae; genus Aedes; species Aedes koreicus. Next base: position 120,217 of record JAHHFK020003085.1, read on the forward strand.
GGTTTAGTTTGTTGTGTGCTTAGGTTTAGTTTGTTTATCTGTGATTGATTGTAGATAATTGCGTTAGTGGTTGAGCATCATAAGCTCCCACGGGTGCGACATGGATGCTTTGTCGGAAGATGATTCATCCATGCCGCCAAATGATGGGGTAGCTCTTAAAGTTACCCGATCGCGTGCTTATCCAGATAGTTCAGCTGGTCCTTGGGTTGTCTATTTTCGGCCCAAAACGAAACCTCTCAATATTTACCAGATTTCAAACGATCTGACGAAACGATTCTCGGCCGTGACCGAGATAATTAAGGTGAGACCCAATAAATTAAAAGTTGTTGTGTCCAACCTTAAACAAGCTAACGAAATTGCTGTCTCTCAGTTTTTTACACTGGAATATTTAGTGTACATCCCAGCTCGAGGTATTGAGATTGAAGGGGTGGTCACCGAAGCGAGCTTGACCCCTGAGATCCTGTTGAAGCAGGGGGTTGGTCGCTTTAAGAACCCTCTGCTTCCTTCAGTCAAGATACTGGATGTGCAAAAACTAGGCACAGTATCGATCAGTGAGGGTAAAAAGAAATTTACCAACTCAGACTCGTTTCGTGTGACCTTCTCTGGTTCAGCCCTCCCTCAATACGTCGAGTTGGGAAAACTTCGACTACCTGTGCGGTTGTTTGTACCTCGGGTCATGATCTGCCAAAAATGCAAGCAGATGGGACATACGACCTCCCATTGCGGCAATAAGGCACGCTGCTCCAACTGCGGGGAGAAACATGAGGATGGCGCCTGTGCAGACAGCACACCAAAATGCGCTTTCTGTAAGGGAACTCCTCCTCATGCTCTCTCTTCGTGCCCGGCGTACAAACAACACGGGGAAAAAATAGAACGCTCGCTAAAACAGCGTTCTAGGCAATCTTTCGCCGAAATGGTGAAAAAGGCCTCCCCATCACCCAATGCCAATACAAATCCCTTTGCTCCTCTGTCAGATGACGAGTCTGACTTTGATTCGGCTGAAGAGGGAACATCGTTCACTTTTCCGGAAGGTGCTTCAAGGAAGCGAAGACGTGTCCGCCCACGGAAAGTTGCTGAAAAGAAGCCCGAGACCAGCATGCCTACTTCAAAAAAAGGTGGGAAAAAGGAAAATCCAATTCCTCCTGGTTTTCGTAGTACTAACTACACCCAGGACTTTCCATCTCTCCCGGGGACATCCAAAACCCCTGATGCCCCAATTTTAAGAACAGAAGCCCCTTCATCGACTGGGCTGTTCTCATTTGATAACATTGTCGAAGGTATCTTCAAGTACCTCGAAATTTCTGACCCTCTCAAAAGCATTGTTTTGGCAATGCTTCCAACAGTGAAGACTTTTTTGAAGCAATTGACAATTAAGTGGCCCCTCCTTGCAGCTATCATCTCCTTCGATGGATAATTTTCCAAATGAGGTCGGGGATTTGATCACTGTTCTACAGTGGAATTGTCGAAGTTTGATTCCTAAATTGGAATCATTCAAATTTTTAACTCACAATACCGGTTGTGATGCTTTCGCTCTTTGTGAAACATGGCTCTCTTCCGAAATCGATCTTCCGTTTCATGATTTCAATATTATTCGTCTTGATCGTGAGGATTCACGTGGAGGAGGAGTACTTCTGGGGATCAAAAAGTGCTACTCCTTCTATAGAGTGAATTTTCCTCCTATTCCAGGTATTGAAGTTGTCGCATGTCAGGCTGTTATTAAAAATAAAAGCCTTTGCATTGCTTCCGTTTATATTCCTCCTAGAGCCTCAATAAACCGAAAACAACTTTCAGATATTTGTTCGGTTCTTCCTGCTCCGCGGTTGATCATGGGAGATTTTAACTCTCACGGTACAGGCTGGGGAGAACTGTACGACGACAACCGGTCTTCCTTATTATATGACCTCTGTGACAACTTCAATATGACAGTTCTTAACAATGGAGAAGTAACACGTTTGGCTGGAACATCCTCAGTTGGCAGTAGATTAGACCTCACACTTTGTTCGAATTCATTATCGTTGGATTGCACATGGAATGTGATTCAAGATCCCCACGGTAGTGATCACTTGCCCATAAAAATTTTGGTTGCCACCGGGTTCAATCCGTCGAAATCTGTCAACGTCACGTATGATCTTACCCGTCACATCGATTGGACAAAGTTCAGGACAGCAGTAGATGAAGCCGTAACGACGGTAGAAAGGCTTTCACCGCTAGACGAATATAACTTCCTCTCCAACCTGATCTTAGACAGCGCGCTTCAAGCTCAAACTCGACCAGTTCCAGGGACGTCATTTCGCAGGAAACCTCCTTCTCCATGGTGGGATCAGCAATGCACCGAGGTTTACCGTAAAAAGTCCGACGCGTTTAAAGTTTTCCGTAGACGTGGAACACCTGAGCACTTCGAAGTATACACGGCTCTCGAACGCGAACTTAAGAGCCTCATCAAGGCCAAGAAACGCGGATACTGGCGAAGATTCGTGGACGGGCTATCGCGCGAGACGTCGATGAGTACTCTTTGGAACACGGCGCGAAGATTGCGTAACCGAACTACGAACAACGAGAGCGAAGAGTACTCGGATCAATGGATCCTCAAGTTCGCGCGAAAAGTTTGTCCAGATTCTGTGCCGGCACGGATCATTCCTCGCGAAACCGAGAATCCGATAGATGAGATCAGCCAACCTTTTTCAATGGTAGAACTCTCTCTCGCGCTCCTTTCGTGTGGCAATACGGCTCCAGGAGCTGATAGAATCAAGTTCAACTTGCTTAAGAACCTTCCAGACGTCGCGAAGAGGCGCATGTTGAACTTGTTTAATCAGTTTTTGGAGCTCAACATTGTACCGGAAGATTGGAGGCGGGTGAGAGTTATCGCCATTCAAAAACCTGGCAAACCCGCGTCCGACCACAACTCCTATCGACCCATCGCGATGTTATCCTGCATTCGAAAGTTGTTGGAGAAAATGATCCTCTTCCGTCTGGACAAATGGGTTGAGACGAACAACCTGCTTTCAGATACTCAATATGGTTTCCGTAGGGGTAAGGGAACGAACGACTGTCTCGCGTTATTTTCCACGGATATTCAGTTAGCTTTTGCTAAAAAAGAGCAAATGGCTTCTGTATTCTTGGATATCAAGGGGGCTTTTGATTCAGTATCTGTTGAAGTTCTTTCAGATAAACTCCACGCTTGTGGCTTTTCACCATTAATGAATAATTTTTTGTACAATTTGCTGTCAGAGAAACATATGAGCTTCTCTCATGGAACCTCTACAGCTTCACGATTTAGCTACATGGGTCTCCCCCAGGGATCATGTTTAAGCCCCCTTTTGTATAATTTTTATGTCAAAGACATTGACGGTTGTCTAAGTGACAACTGTACGTTGAGACAACTTGCAGATGACGGCGTAGTGTCTGTCACGGGACCCAATGGGGTCGATCTGCAAGGACCCTTACAGGATACCTTAGACAATTTGTCTACTTGGGCTTTAGAGCTAGGTATCGAATTCTCTACGGAGAAAACTGAGTTGGTAGTTTTTTCTAGGAAGCATAACCCAGCACAACCGAAGCTTCAAATTTGGGGTAAGCCGATAACTCATTCTATGTCATTTAAATATCTTGGGGTCTGGTTCGATTCTAAGTGCACCTGGAGATCCCATATTGAGTATCTGAAGCGAAAGTGCCAGCAGAGGGTCAATTTTCTCTGCACAATTACCGGGACCTGGTGGGGAGCGCATCCGCAAGATCTTCTAACGTTGTACCGGACAACGATTTTGTCGGTTATCGAATACGGTAGTTTTTGTTTTCAGTCAGCGGCTCGGTCGCACTTCATTAAACTGGAACGTATTCAGTATCGGTGTCTTCGTATCGCGTTAGGTTGCATGCACTCGACTCACACCATGAGTCTTGAAGTGCTGGCTGGCATGTTGCCACTCTCGGATCGGTTTTCAGAATTATCTCTCCGGCTCCTCACCAGGTGTGAAGTTATGAACCCCCAGGTGATCGAAAATTTTGAGAAGCTCCTTGAGTTGAATACTCAAACCCGCTTCATGACCTTGTACCATTTGTACATAACACAGGATGTCAGCCCTTCGCCGAACATTTCCAATCGTGTTTGCTTCTCCGATTTCGACAATTCGGTTCATTTTGATTTATCCATGAAGCAAGAGCTTCATGGAATCCCAGAGCATCATCGTCCTATGATTGCTCCGGTAATATTTGCTGCAAAGTTTGGCCAAGTTAATTCCACTAAATCGTTCTTCACTGACGGATCTTTGATAGAGGAGTCAGCAGGCTTTGGTATATTTAATGAAATTTATAGCGCCAATCGTAAACTTCAAGCTCCTTGTTCCGTATATGTCGCCGAATTAGCGGCAATACACTTTACGCTAGAAATCATTGCCTCATTAACACCGGATCAGTACTTCATTTTCACGGATAGTCTCAGTTCTATAGAGGCTATTCGCTCATTGAGGCCGGTAAAGCACTCCTCGTATTTTCTCATGAAAATACAGGAGCTTCTAAGTGCTTTATCTTCGCGTTATTTTATCATCACCTTTGTATGGGTCCCATCTCATTGTTCAATTCCGGGCAATGAGAAAGCGGACTCGCTTGCAAAGGTGGGCGCTATGGAAGGCGATATTTGTGATCGACAAATCGCCTTCAACGAATTTTTTCCTATTTTTCGTCAACAGTCACTTGTCAGCTGGCAGTATAAATGGAGTAAAGGAGATTTGGGGCGATGGCAACATTCTATCATCCCAAAGGTGTCGAAGAAATCCTGGTTTAAGGGGATGGATGTGGGTCGAGACTTCATTCGTGTCATGTCTCGCCTCATGTCCAATCATTATTCTTTGAACGCTCATTTATACCGGGTTGGGCTGAGCGACAGCAATCTCTGCGAGTGTGGACGAGGCTATCAGGACGCAGATCACGTTATTTGGTCTTGTGCTGAACATCGTGGAGTCAGATCGGAGCTTTATGATTCCCTTCGGGCTCGAGGTAGACAACCCAATGTGCCAATTCGAGATATTTTGGCTGTACGTGATTTGGAGTACATGAAACTCATTTATGTGTTTTTGACTAACATTAGCCTTAGATTGTAGTTAGTTTAACCTGTATGTTTACTATAAGTTTTTTTTTTTATCTGTGTATGTGTGTGTTTTTTTTTCTTTTTCAAAAAATGTTCAAGTCAAAAGTAAACCATAAATTGTATAGTTATAAGTTTTTAGATAATTTAGAATTTAAATTTAATGTGTTATGTAAACCAAACCTTAAATTCCCACCCTCTTTCCCATCCGTAATTTGTAATTCCTATTAACCTCGAGACGGCCGCGAGTAATCGGCTCTATCCTCCTAACTTTAGTTTTAAGATAAATGATGTATATAAATATGCAAATTTGGCTCTGTAAAGTTGATTCGATTGAGCCTGTACAAATAAACGATTATTAAAAAAAAAAGTACAAATAAGTTTCATTGATATCGTTGGCATCGTTAGTCCTATCTTTGATTTCGTAATATTAACGAAAGTTGATCTTCAGTTTAATGACATTTTCTTTTATTCACAATAGCACGACGTCAATAGCATTTTTTATTGAATGAGTTGTTTAATTTACAAGATTAGATCGACAAGCATAAACCCTTTTCTCATGTTACGCGAGAACTTGGATTGACTTTCACCTTTCTTCTTATGTAAAACGAAGCAATTTAATACGCATTTACCCACGTACCAACTAGACATATCATTTGGACAACATTGTGTCTGTCTCTATCAACAGCAAATACACATCATGTCATGAGAAAATGTCATGGTGAAAAGGAAACAAAAATGTCATTTTAATTTGGATGAACAGTCCCTTTGATTGAATGCGTTTCCTCATCTTTTTCCGCTTTCAAGACATTTCGGTTACAAGGCACTGATTTTTTCGCCAACCGAATAGTAATAACTCCACCAGTGTCATATTCCCAGAAACCTAATTATGTCGTTTGTGGCATAACCCCCGGAGGACTCTTTTACTGCTGTCATCCTTCTGTGATTACCCTTTAAAAACTCGACTCGATCTTTCGAATGACAGATACCGCCTGGCATAGTTCAAAGACAACAAAGTGTCAAGTTAAATTAGTTTCATTATAAGTGCTGATCTCGTCCCTTCCACCATGCCCCGAATCCCTTAGACGCCACCCTCATCCTTCTACTCACTGGTCTGGTTGTTAAGAAACCGGAAAGGATTGCTGTTAAAACTGCTGACGCGGAAACAAGTATTTCTCGTAGCTTCCGTAGCGATCTCACTCTATCTGGAAAGTTATATTCTTAATTAATTACATTAACACTGTGGGGACGCCTCGCTAACAGGGTGACCGCTTTGGGCCAAGTGTCTAATCCAAAACTTTACTGCCCGACCAAGGGTGCAAGTAATTTTACAGTTCAGCACATTGGTGAACTGTAAAACGGGTTTATATCGGGCTAAAAATGGCCATCTACGCCAAACCAATTGATATTGAGGCCAAAGATTGACTGTTACTGAAAGGTCCAACAATTAGAAAACTTTACTTTCATAGCCTTAATTTGCGAAGGAATTTGGCAGTTGATTGAAGTTTCAATAAAATGCGAATCCATTTAATTAGTGTGATTGACAGATTATCGTTCCCGTCCCTGACACGCACCGCATATCGATTTCAATGAATGCCAAATCAGTTGGAAATCAATTTGCAATTTCACACTCCCTTTCCGGCAACCACGAGCGCAAAAAAAAACCATCAATGAAATGAATTCCAAAGTCGAGTGTATTGTTATTTTTCGTCGGATTTTAATAGGCCGCAAAAATATTTTCCAGGTGGCCGGGATAGGTTTCGCGAAAAGCTCTTCTCACACGAGTGGAAAACAGCACTACACGTGCGGCAATCGGTAATAAAAATAAATCGATCGTCCGAAAATAAACATTCAATCCGCAAGTGTTGAGCAGAACGGCTGGAAATCTACGATCTGATGGCTGACTACGGCGCACGACGCGAAGGGGGAAGCTGTTGAAGCGAGAGCACAAAAGCGTATGTCGAAATCGGATTAAAGGATAATTTGGCTAGCTTTAATGGCTTTCCCGGGCATGTGTTCAATCCGTGGAAAAGGCAGAAGGTAATTTTCGCAGTTTCCCACACACACACACCCTTGCTTGCTTGCCAAGTGGCTGGCGAATCGATGGCGTTCCCTGGGGTCGCTCAGTGTAAATGGTGTTTTAAGCTGATTTAAGGACAGCCTGATGATGTAAATGATGATCCTCTCCTGGGCGGTGGGCGGTTGGAGCTGAAGCAGATGATAAGTTCAGAGTGTCGGCAAGGCTAAATGAGTGCATTAATTATGGGTACATTGGGGCTGGTGAAGTTTGCCAATCGAGGTTTGCGAGAGGTTTTTAATCTGTTTGCACCGCTAAGGTGACCCAGTTCTTTGGGGGGTTAGGATCCAGGTGAGGTAGGACAGTGGAGAGAAATTTGATTATTGGTTGAAACAGGATTGTAAATGTTTAGTATATAATGGCTTGAATCACCTGCTCCCTTAGCTTAGTCGGTAAAGAAGCAACAACATGCTGGAAGGCGCAGGGTTCGGTCTTGGTCTAGTCTAGAGGTTTTTCGTAAAGGAAAAATTTGCGTCTCGCTTGGCGTAAGATATGATTGTACTTGCCCCACAATCATATTAGTTCAAAATTTGTATCGGCATCGAAGGTTCTGAATTAATAACTGTGGAAGTGCATCCTTTACAGAATGTATATAGAATATAGACGTATTCGGTGGTTCAATGCACCGAATGTCTGCCAAGCGATAAGAATGTCGTAGGTTCTATTCCGGAAACTTCTGAGGAATCGTAGAGTTCTCTGTATTTTTCTTTAGTAAGTATCACCCACCAGTTGTAAAGACGTGGCAACAGGGCAGTTCTTGATTGAAACCTGGAAATCGATGTCTGACGCCGTTTTGGCCAATACCCTGTAATATGGATATTTTTGGAACGCAGGCGGCGTCTTGATGCCGGCAATCCGACTCCATTTGGGTATCCAAAATAGGCGGCTTCAGTTCCGTAGAAAGTGGGTAATACTGTCAAAAAACCAGCAATGGGGATACTTTTGAAACAAGAACGGCGTTTAAAGACTGTAAATCGATGTTTGACATCCGAATTAGTCACCCAAACGATGATTTACTCTCCTTACCCAGAGGAACGAAAGGCACGTATTGAAAAAATCAGTCGAAAATCTATTTAGCCGATTCCATTAAGTAAGACTACAGTTTGTCCCATAAAAAAATTTGAAAATGCGAAACGGGTCGCGGATGGTGGGGTTCCATCAGATATGATGGACAGCTACTGAATACACGAATAAGTAGCCCAGACGGGCGGCGGGGACTGTTTAGGATGTGGGGGGACTGAGCAGTTGTTGGACTCTGCTGAGTTTCTTCCAAAAACCCACAAATATCCGAAAGCAGCTCTGACCAAAGCGAGCCACCCCGCTTTTTAAAAATAAGGGTAGAAGTCCAAGCCTTCACCCATTTGAGCGTCTGTTCTCCATGTTAGGGGCGGCTCAAAAGAGCGTCTGTTCTCCATGTTAGGAGCGGCTGAATCACCATCTTGTGAATGCGCCCAGGACTCTAAATACAAAAGCCGAAAATCCTGGTGGTGCTTGGGACTGTTAAACAGCAGCATCACAATGGTCCTCCTGCGAGATAGTGGCGTTGGTTGTGGGCCTTGCGAGCCGACACCATTAAAAAGGAATTGCAACGAATAATACTCAAGAAAGAACCAAACGTTTCGAGCGCTCGAGCCGTAGTTGTTTGATTCGGTCCGTTACAAGGTGGCGCTTTACTCTCGCCCTGGACGAACATTTCAAGTCATCTTTAACCAACCGTTGCATGGTAGTTTTTGAAATATCGGCTTCCTTAGCCAATTTCCTGATCGATCTGATAGGATTTCGCCTCACTTTGTCTCTCACTGATCTGATGACCTTCGGTGTGCGAGCGGGCCGTGGACGGCCACTTCCCGGCTTCCGTGGACGTGGTCCATCAAGGAGTGAACGTTGGATACGGTAAACGGTATCCAGGTGGCATCCCACAATCGTTGCAATTTGTTTTACGGGCTTTTGGGCAAGCAGCAAACTAGTCACCGAGCGTTTCCAGGCGAAATGACCTGGAAATGTGGAAAATTATTTTCGATATTTTTTTTTTATTTGAATGAGGCTTTGCATACGCGTTTGGCTTAGGAGACTGAGCATTTTCCGCGCTAACAAAAATGTGTGTGACTCAAAAGTCAGTTTTAAAAAGGGCGTAAGCATTTTGAATAGCACTTCAATTAATAATTTGAACCCCAAAAATGTTTTGTTGTTCAAAAAAACTGTCTAAGAACAAGTTGTGACCTTATGTGTAAAGGTTGTAAAAAATATATACACTGAGAAAAAAAATTCGGAAAAAATCGACAATTAACATGAAATTTTTTTATTTTTTTTATTTTTCCGTTTTTGGGCAGTAATCATAATCATATGAAATTTATTCCGGCTAATAGTTTGCTTAAATTTTCTTTCAGTGAGAGTGACGCGCCCTTCTTAACAAGCCATCCCGTAGAAAGCTTAATAAGTATTGCGAATTGGGTTATTCGAATTGTTGGATCGTATCGTTGGAAGGAGATTCTTAATTTCCCGTGGATTTCGCGTGAGTGTCTCTGCTTACGGGTCCACCCTTCCGTTTTTGGCCCTTCATACAGCGATATTGTGAATTCAGATCGGTGGCTCAATTTGATCTTGCTATTAAGTGGAGCTGCATCCAAGCCAAGGGCATGAAGGGATGGTGGCTACCATACATACATACATACATACATACATATGACTCGTGGAGGCGTGAGATAGGAACTTGTGAGGACCGGAGGTAGGTCGCACACTCCTTCCTGGTTGTATACTCACCATTTGAAGCCCATTTTGTTTAGAAGTTCAATGTTGCGCGGTAAAATTCCCGTGTAAGAGAGGCATAAAAACTCATGCTAATGTCTAGTCTAAAAATAATTAACCTCTACCATACACTCAAATGGGGTGCAGTTTATTCTCTGCTCTGTTCGTGTGTGTGTGTGTGTGTGTGTGTGTGTGTGTGTGTGTGTGTGTGTGTGTGTGTGTGTGTGTGTGTGTGTGTGTGTGTGTGTGTGTGTGTGTGTGTGTGTGTGTGTGTGTTTGTGTGTCTGTGTCTGTGTGCATGCCGCACACCTAAAAATAGACATTTTGTGTTCTCGATCACAAGCTTCGCCTTTGCGGGGTTTATTTACTTACACTGTGGAGTGCATTTACGCGGTGTTTGGGTTGCAGGGAGTCAAAATAAAATCAGAAAAAATGGCTATCTTTAAATCATAAGTTTTTAACCAATAAACCTCTTTTGATTATTTTCTCAAAAAAAGCTTGGTAAATATTGATTTTGATTAAACTTTTTCAGAAAACATTTTTAAGAGCGTATCCGTAGAACAATTGTATTTGGAAAACTAGGAAAATTAAAATTAACTCTAGTTTTGATCCTTTTTAACAAATAGAAATTAAAAAATTCAATTTTTTTTTCAAATTATCCTAGTAAACGCAAGCAACTTTCTTTATAATCTACTGTGACTTACAGACGAAATAGGCTTATCTGTTGAAATACAAGCTTTTTCTAGTAGATTTTAAACGAATTTGCTCGCGTTTTATAATGATTGTTTGAAAAAGTGTGTCTAAGTTTATTAAAGGGTGATCAAGTGAAGTGTTAATGTATATTTTCCTAGTTTTTCAATTGATTTTGATGGTGGATAACATCCTTCGGCGAAATATGGGGGTGCAAATAGAAAAAACTAAAATTAGGAACGTCAAGAAAAGTAGTCAGTTTTTGAACGTTAATAACTCATTCATTTCTTGTTAGATATTTTTCAATTTTGATGTCAATCGATTGGAAATATATCTAGCAATTGGTTGGATTATTCAAAAAAGAAAGTTTCTCTTACTAAAGTATTAAACATTTTCAAAAGATTAAGGCACGTCTTATAATTAAGAAACTTTATGGTCCAATTGATTTTTCATGACTAAAAGGTGTTTAGATCAAAATTTAGTCGACTTAAACATGACGCACTTCCTTTCATCGTGCATTAAAAAATTTTGCACACCCCTCATTTTGAAGATGTGTGCGTGTAGCATCATGGCTCTATTTTGATTTTGACATTAGCACTTCAGTTTTCGAAATGTCGTCGAAGGAAGAGAAAATCCAAACTACTCTCACGCCAAGTTGGCGAAAATGTTGTATGTGGCTAAATCAACTGTTATCAACGTATTAAAAGTGTTCGGTGAACGTTTGTCGACAGCCAGGATATCTGGATCGGGGGAAATCGAAAGCCGGAGGCCACAGCGACGACAAAAAGAGTTGCCCGCTGTTTCGAGCGGAACCCCAACCTCTCCGTCCGAGATGTCGCAAAGAAGCTGGGAGTGGATAGAGCTAAAAAATGAGCTGGACTGTCGACTTACAAGAAAGTGGTGACTCCAAATCGCGACGATAAACAAAACACGTCGGTCAAAGCACGAAAGTTGTACACGACGATGCTGACGAAGTTTGATTGCGTGGTACAGGACGATGAAACTTACGTAAAGGCAGACTTTAAACAGCTTCCTGGACAGGAATTTTATACGGCAACCGGACCGGGAAAGGTGGCAGATAATTTGAAGCACATTAAACTGTCAAAGTTCGCAAAGAAATATCAGGTGTGGCAGGACATCTGTACCTGTGACTTGAATAGCAAAGTTTACATTGCGACCGGAACCGTCAACCAGGAAATTTATCTGGGCGAGTGCCTACAAAAACGTCTACTGCCTTTCCTGAAGCGACACAATTGTTGCATTCTATTTTGGCCGGATTTGGCATCTTGCCATTACGGAAATAAGGCCATGGAGTGGTATGCTGCCAACAACGTTCAAGTGGTGCCCAAGGACAAGAACCCTCCCAACACGCCAGAGCTCCGCCCAATCGAACAATATTGGGCCATCGTAAAGCGGAACCTTAAGAAGACTCAAAAAGCTGTTGTGAGCGAGAAATAGTTCAAGGCAAACTGGCGTTCTGCAGCGAATAAAGTGGACAAGGAGACTGTACAAAATATTATGGCAGGTGTTAAACGAAAGACCCGGCAATTCGCATTCGGTAAAAAGGAAGCTTAGCTGAATATTTCTCCTGTATTCTGTATTAACTGAACTTGAAAAAGAAAAAGAAATTGACTTATATATAAAAACTTTGATCGACTCACACACTTTACTGTTTGACCAAATTTTGTTCGGAACACCCTTTATTACTAACACAGACTTCGCTAGTAGTTCTTGGTCGTAGCGTTAATCAGTTAAATAAGAAACAATAACACGAAATGGAGCATGTAAGATATTTACGCTCATGAAACGTTACATCGAAAATTCCCTGCCCTTCGGTTCAGAAAGGGGTATGGGCGCGTTCTGTCGAGTCGGTCGCGGCAGATTTCATGTGTAAGTGGGCTGCCACATCAACGTTCAAAAGTGCCTGATCCAAATGGACAGCTTGTAATGATCACTTGAAGATGCGATGGGGGATCATTGCCCTGATATTCTAGAATGTAGCACGCAGTAAAATGGTTCTAGTCTTCTTTATCTAAACGTGATGGAGTTGAGTAAACAAGTGGAAGTAAACAAGTTGAGTGGAAATTAATCGGAAATGATCTCTCATACGCATCCGTTGAACCATTCTGAACGGCCGTTGTGAGAATATCACCATGAAAATCTCACATGCGCATGGCATGTTGCCGGTTTTAATGCTTTCTCTCTTCCTGTTCTTTTCCCTATGCCATGATCGCGAGCGGTACCATACCTGAAGTGGACATTACATCCCATCGAGGCAATTTAAAAAACAATCGCAAAGGAACGGAAACATGTAAGAAATAACATAGGTTATAAGTGAGTAAAAACTTACAACACATTTGCACATCATCAAGGTAAGAACTTTATAATTAAATTTTCTAAATTGCAAAATAATACAAATAATTGAGACTCACCACGCACTATATTATGCGATGGGTGAACTTATATTACATTAAAAGACTAGAAGTTTGTTTCAGACCAATATAACAGACACAATGAAAGGATAGGAAGAACAAAATTGAATGATGTAGAACACACGAAAATAATAAGACAAACATAAATGAACCAGAAGAGGTAAGACGAAATGACACCAGACAAAACAGTGGACATGAACATAATGGAGAGAAATGAGAAGCAAACTTTGGAAATGTAACACCATTTGAGGCAGTGTCAACAGCGTCTCTATGGACGACATGATCCTTGCACGGCTGGTGAAATGCTTCAAAAGGAATTAAGTTATATCAGTCTAACACACAAGGAACAGTACTATGGCTTCTTATTTTTGGTTCGAGAAAACTGCTTCGGAAAAATCTCAAAACGAATAAATGACACACCAACGGACTAGACTACTAAAGACAAGGAATATCGAAACAAATTATTTAAGCTGTAAGCGTGACACTGACTATCAAAATAACAAATAGACAATGGAAAAAAAAAATCAAACGAAAGGACTCAAAATGCTCAAACGTGGCTCCTTCCGAGTCATTTGCAACAGCGTCTTCTTGGACGACATGTTCCGTGTACGGCTGGCAAAATGATTCGAAAGGATCTAAGCAACGATATCATCAAAGGCCTGGTGTAGAGGTTTCTACTATATTGATAGTCCAGCCAGTAAACCTACAAAAAAAAAATGAAACGTTACATCGAAAATTAACCGGTTCTGACGGTATTTGGTCTAATCTTCTAATCTTATTATGAATTATATATATGATCACATCACTTATCAAGGTGAATCTTGATCCATCGAGCCCTACCTCCATCCTGTGACCTTTGTGGGGATGCAGAGGTAAACACAGTCCCTAAAGAGCAAAGTTCATACTAACTTTCCTTCCCTATTTCCACCTGATTGTAAGGACGGGGCCAGCGCCGTTATTGATTATTAAAGAAATCGAGTCCCTGAAATGTGTACAGTGAGAATGGTCGGTTACTGCCAGCCCCCATTCAGTTGATTCATTGGGCAATTTCACTGATTCTAATCAATCACGGAGTAAAGGGCGATACGGTCAAAATTTGGTCAATATCAACTTGACGTATTTCTTTCAATTTTGCATTTAAAAAACCTGAACACCCCTCATTTTGAAGGTGTGTGTGTGTGTAGAATGTTGCTCCTATTTTGATTTTGGAATTCACTCTTCAGTTGTCAAAATGCCGTCCAAGCAAGAAGAGCAGCGTATCAAAATTTTGCTCGCGCATCGCGAAAATCCGAGCTACTCGCACGCAAAGTTGGCAAAATCGCTAAAAGTTGCCAAATCAACCGTTACAAATGTAATTAAAGTGTTTGGGGAACGTTTGTCGACAGCCAGGAAGTCTGGATCGGGGGGAAATCGAAAACCGGAAGCCGCTGAGACGACAAAGAGAGTTGCCGGTAGTTTCAAGCGAAACCCTAACCTATCTCTCCGAGATGCCGCAAATAAACTGGGTGTATCGTCTACAACCGTGCATCGAGCCAAAAAACGAGCCGGACTATCGACTTACAAGAAGGTAGTGACTCCAAATCGCGATGATAAACAAAATACGACGGCCAAAGCGCGATCCCGGAGGCTGTACACGACGATGCTGACGAAGTTTGACAGCGTGGTAATGGACGACGAAACCTACGTCAAAGCCGACTACAAGCAGCTTCCGGGACAGGAGTTTTATACGGCAAAAGGAAGGGGAAAGGTAGCAGATATTTTCAAGCACACGAAACTGTCAAAGTTCGCAAAGAAATATCTGGTTTGGCAAGCCATCTGTACCTGTGGCTTGAAAAGCAGCATTTTCATAGCTTCCGGGACTGTCAACCAAGAAATTTACGTGAAAGAGTGTTTGAATAAACGTCTGCTGCCTTTCCTGAAGAAACACGGTTGTTCCGTACTGTTTTGGCCGGATTTGGCATCTTGCCATTACGGTAAAAAGGCCATGGAGTGGTACGCCGCCAACAACGTGCAGGTGGTTCCCAAGGACAAGAACCCTCCCAACACGCCAGAGCTCCGCCCAATTGAGAAATACTGGGCTATTGTCAAGCGGAACCTAAAGAAGACCAAAAAAACTGCTAAGGACGAGCAGCAGTTCAAGGCAAACTGGCTTTCTGCGGCGAAGAAGGTGGACAAGGTGGCTGTACAAAATCTGATGGCAGGGGTCAAATGTAAGGCCCGGCAATTCGGATTTGGAAAAGCGGAAGCCTAACTGAATATTTTTCCTGAATTTTATACTAATTGAACTTGAAAAAGAAATTTAATTTGATTTTTTAAATAAACGATTTCACCGATTTACACGCGTTTTCCCTTGACCAAATTTTGACCGTATCACCCTTTAGCAACCATTGATACGTGCAGTCAGTCAAGCTAAGCTAAGCTTAGAAGGATTTACATCTCAATCAACTGATTTTACTGGATATATAATTCTCTTATACTGTAATAAACAATCAGTTTTGTTGAATTATGTATAGAGTTTTTTTTTGCTGACATTATCTCAGTGTTCGAAATTTAACGTGAACAGGCTTTGATACAATCAAATGATGTTGCATTATTGTTGGTCCTATTTTGTCACTAATTGTTTTAAATATTGTCCATATCCATATCTCTTATGTTGTATCTTAGTATCATTTGATCATAGCCCGGATTCGCAAGAGAACTGGCCCAGCCTGTTTGGCACTTAGTAATATTTCATAAAACCTCAGCTACTTGCTACCATAAAAACTTCCCTTGAAACTCAAACGTGCTCCGATGATTTTCTTCGAAACACTCAACTCGATTCACACAAATCGTGCATCTCCATGACAACTCCAATAAGTGCAGAATATAACTCGCAACCCGTTCAGTATTCAAACGACAACAACTTTGTATCGCCGGATGCCAGATAGGTACGTGCCCTATCAGTGCCTCGCTCAACCCTCGAAAGTGGTAACATAGCTACCTATAGCTGGTCCTTATCTGTCCTTTCGCTTCCGGGACCTCCTGAGAGGGGTGTGTAATAAATCAAATTCCAAGCAAGATTTCGCAAAGTGCTACTCGAAAATAGTTTTTATCTAGACCTGCTACCGGCTCTAGCTGACTGACTGACTGACTGACGACGAGGACGATATCTCCGGTTTTCTTTAAAGAAGGTCTGATACACCAGTTTATTGCAAACTGCGGAAGAACTTTCGTCTAAGCGAAATAGTGTGAGGTTTGTTAGAAGCAAGAGGAAAACGTTCAAAGCATGTTGCATCGCATGCCAGAGGAAAGTTTATCTTGCGGGTTTTCCCCTTAGCCGGTTCCTGTTGATTCTCCATTTATGGTTTGTTATGTATTTTTTTCACGATGATAAATGGAACTTGAAGTTCTAAAAAGCATCTGACCTAGGATTGAATATCTATATACCTTTTTTTGAAGCAATAGTCATTCCTCTGCAACGTAGATCTTGACTAATTAAATTTCAGTGGCAACCAAATTACGAACTCTTCCACTTACTTCGGTTGCTGTTTTGAAGAAGACGAAGAAGGTAAGATGATGATGATGATGATAACAATTTTCCTGCAGGAATGAACATTGCACCAGGACTAGTGCTTCTGCAACTGCATCAATGCGGAATATCACAATTCCATTAAACATATGCTGCATCTACTATTCACAGCACGTAGATGGCAGTTTTTCTTCTTATTGCTCTGTCGGAAGAAAGCTAAGAAGAAGGCAGCTCGGGGAAAAGTTTCCGGTTAATGATGGCACACTTCGAGATGGCACACTGGTAGTTTTTCGGGTTGATAGCAGTAGCTGGCATGTTTGCATCATAACGGGAAACACTAAGGAAGGCTTCATAAGAACGGCTGCTGGTGCATTCCATCTACAACGACACTTGATGAAATGGCGACTATTATTGCTACGGTTGTGCGGAGGAAGAAAATTATAAAATTTTAATTATTGCTTCACTCCAGTTTCCGGTCTGGGATGCTCTTTGCGAGTGCTTTTGCCTTTTTGATTGGACTTTAGGGATGCTTGATAATTTTGATGTGCTTTTAAAAGTTTAAATCGCATCATGAGAACTGGTAAAACTCTAAAATTTACTGTATACTTACTGTGTGGTTTTGAGCAGTTTGATTTTTTTTTTGCATTTGGCAATTGAAAATTCAAAAGTTTAAAACATTTTCAACTAGCTTCAGAGTCGGAAAAAGGTTTCTGTTTTGACATCCGGGTGCGAAGAAACCGCGATCACCGCACTCGTCTGACTCCGAGCAACGTCGCATGGCTCGCTTGTGGCGTTATGAATAAGAAATTCCTTGCTCGTACTTTTCTCACTTCAATTTTATCATGCAAGGATACGAGTTCCTGCTGACTTTGGATCGATGCCAAGTGTTGGAGCTCCCACCGCCTGGAGAAAGTGAGCAAGCAAGTTTATTATTAGGTGTTGATGGTTGCCATTTTCTACTCACGAGTGTCTGTGCAAGGATTCTGCAAAGTCGGAATAATTGTTAAAGGCACCAGGCGATAACGCTGAAGACGAGTGTGGTAGGGGGGCTGTTAATGTCATTTGTTTGTTTTTGAAAACATCGATGATTACCAACTGTCGTTAAACGATTACATCATGTTGGAGTCAGAGACTGTCAAGTAGCATTGCACCGGTCGCTGGTTCATTCTCGGTCAAACAACTTTAATCACCTTAAAGCATCATCAAATTAATTAGCCTCATTATGGCTAGCTCAGGATTACTCACATTATCCTCGCATCATCTATGCTGCTGCTGTTGCTGCTGTACCTAGAGTTTTAACAGTCAGATCTGTATTCCAATTGCATCAATTACCATTAAGAACACGTACACACATACAAAGTCACGCCAACACACCAGGTTTATTTATTGGATCCTTCCGCTCGCGCCACTGCAAGCCTCGTAGGAAGCCCATGTTTTTGCGAAAATCGATACAATTTATTACAAAACCGGACCCATTGTTCGGTATTGTCTGTTGCATCATCATTATTTGCAATCCCAGCGGGATAAATTTATCGCCCATCTTCTGGTCACCGCCGGGGTGCGCAGTAGGGAGATGCAGGTGGATGCGAGGATGGGTTCTTCCGAACCCGAGTTGAACAGTGAAATTAGATGGAAACTTACGATATAACGATGGAAAAGTTCAGCTTATGGCGTTACGGTAAAACTGGAAATCGTAAAACTGTTAACGATAAAATCTGTATTACACATTGAATTAAAAAAACCGGATGAAACGTCCTCAGCGTGTGTTGTTTGCACTAAAATTTCTAACAGTGTCAAAAATGCAGTCGCAGGAACAGGAAGTGCGCGATGTAGTCTTATGAGCATTTCCAGGTGAAATCAGCCAATAAAAAAAATTATAATCTTCCTTGACGAAATTATGTCTTTCCACTTGTGGGTGGGTTTTTTTTTCACCTGAATTCCCCTCCGGCACCTCCTGCTGTTAGGTGCTGAGAGCATAACTTCATGCTCAGCCCTTTGGCTTCTATTAGAGCTAGTTACTTCCTTACATTTTCGCCCTTCAGCGACTTGCCTTGAACTCACGCGAGTTCCAACTTTATCATGCATTGTGCCTTCATTAGCCTCAGTTTGTTGTAATATTAACTGTTGCTATTTAGCGACCCATCCTGTTTGTAGCATAGCTTCTTTCGTTCAACTGTCGTTATTCAGCATCCCAACGTGAAGCCAGTAGGTTACAACTTTGTCGCGTTTCTCAGGCCGTCCCCGTCGATGGATCGGCCCTACTCCGACGTAGAATTCTCCGGCGGAGGAACTTCTCCCGATACCGACCGTGAGCCGTCTAGCTCCCCGACTGTGGATCTACCCTACACGTACGAAGAATTCCTCGGCAGTGGAAGTTCTTTCCAAAAACGTATTAACGCAATTGACTCGGGTAGTCCCCGACGAAGGGTCTACCCTACACCAACAGGGTTTTCCTTGACGTTGGAACATCCTCCGAGATCGACAAACCTATGCACTCAACCACTCACTTCTTGGTTCTCCCGCCATTTCCCGCTGCAGAGCCGACATGATCACCGTAATGGCTCCTTTAATCGCACTCCACGCACATTCGGCACGACACATTCGATAGACGATTCTAACTGGGCTGGTATCTGCCCCGCTGATGGCAAGCATCTCGCTTCGCAATGAACCGGATTATCGGCAGTCAACGACCACGTAAGTATTGCCTGAATCATCCATGACCAGACAGAAACTGTGTAAATTTTGTCAGCCTGTTGAGGATGATCCTCTCCAGGAGTTTCCCAAGCGTCTCCAACAGGCATATTGGCCTATACGATGCTGGATGGCTTCGTCAACAACACTACCTTCTATATTTTCCACCTGTCCGGAAGTAGTCTTCCTCTAGACAATTCTGCAGCACATCCCTGAACATGTCCGGAAGTACCTGAATCGCCGCTTTCAGAGCCATGTTTGGGATTCCGTCCGGCCTCGATGCCTTCTTCATCTTAACCCCTCTCGCCAATGCCACGAGATCTTCGTTCGATACTTGCGTACCCTTAGTGTTTCTTCTTTCTTCTTCGCCTTACGGTGTACATGACCACGTCGTTGGATCGTGCATCGGGAAAAGTCCCTGTACTATAAACTTCAGTTTCTCTGGACATATATCTACAGCCATTGTTGAGCCTTTGGTCTTTGCCATCACAATACGGTACGCGTCGCCCCATGGGTTGTCATCAGCGTCTCGGCACAGTCCCTTATAGCAGTTCGTCTTGCTCAGTCTTATCTTCCGTTTCAATTTGGCCCTGGCCGCCTTGAGCGCCACCCTATGTAACTTTCTGTCTTCTGTAGTTTTAGCTCTCTGAACACATCTTCTGGCTCTGAGATAACAAGCGCGGATGTTGCTGAATTGCTTATTTCACCAGTAAGCTGGGAGCCGATTGTTCCTTGGCTCCAGGTAACTCGACATGGTTGCGTCGCATGCCTTCACTACGTAATCGTCAGCTCGTCCGCGTTCCGGTTCGAGCTTTCGTTATCCAACCGAAGTGCCTCAACAAAGAGTTCCCTGTCGAAGACCTTAGTCTTCTACTTCCGCTCGCAACTTTTTGTCCTTCGTATTGCGACAGGATTTCGCTGGCCGATGCTACACCGGATCGCCAGATGATTGCTGTGGGTATACCTTTCACACACTCTCCAGTTCATATTTGTCATCAGCGACGGACTAAAGAAGGTAACGTCGATGACGGATTCACGACCGTCCTTACGAAAAGTGCTGACGGTACCTACGTTTGACAGTGTAACTTTCTTTGCCAGAACTTCTAGCAGGCTGCACCCGCCAGCGTTGGTACTTCAGCTGCCCCATTCCATAGCCCAAGCATTGAAGTCTCCTCCGATGACGATTGCATCCAGCACCTGGTGAAACTGCTCCAAGGTCTCCCTTGGGAGTGCATAACAGCTGTATACGAAGATCCCGTTGATTTTGGCAATCACAAAACCTTCGTATGAGCTGGACACTTATTCCTGGGTGGGGAATCTGCGCGGCACTTGTAACGCGGCCATCGCCGTTCTACCTGCCACCCAGTTACCGTTACGGGGAGGAACACGATAAGGGTCCGCAATGATTGCGATGTCACACTTTTTTTCTGTTGTTTACTCCCACAACAGTTCCTGTGCTATGTCGCAATGATTGAGGTTCATTTAGGTTACCTCTATTAGTGCCAACCTGCTGCCGTCTTTTTGTATACTGGGCATCTGAGGCCTCCCATCATGTGAACGTTTCCGTCCTCCTATTTGCAAAGCATGCACCTCGGTTGCTGTGTGCAGTCGCTTACGAAATGACCCTTTTCCCCGCATTTCCTGCACAGATCTGACCTGTTAGAGCCTTTGCAGTTCCTCGCCTGGTGACCAAAACCCACGCACTTAATGCATCTCTCCAATTCCGAGATGACTCTCAGTGAGCGCACCGACAACCCAATTTTTACTCGATCCGATTCAAACAGCTGCAGTCAAAGCTGTCGACACCCGAGCAGAACACAAAAGCATATGAATACCTAATTTTGATCTTGATAACTGGCCTTGGTATTAAAGAGCTCAGATTAAGAGGTAAAATACCTAAGCAAAATACCTAAGAATTGCAAGCAAAATGTCTCTAGAATAGCTAAACTTGGTATTTCGGATACCTGGGTAAGTATCTGGTCACCTTAGAGGTATTATTTTGGTATTATCTTACCTCAATTCGATATTCGCATGACATTGTGGGAACAATTTGATGGTATTATCCTCAGGTATTTTACCTCTTAATCTGAGCTCATAAATACCAAGGCCAGTTATCAAGTTATTCGCTTCTGCTCGCGCAGACGCATCGTCGCCATCTGTGTGCCACCGTATGCCTTCTTCAGCCGGATTGTCATTGGTGCTTCTTCAAGATCGCAGTGTCTTCTGTTGTGATCTCGTTCAGATCCCTGCACTCGATCACAGTCTCCTGGAATAGACCTCTTACTATCGCCTCCTCACCAAGAGACTTGGTCTTGAATGTTGTACTCTTCACGGCAATGTCTTTCTTCAACTCAAAGAGCATCTCACCTTTCTGGGTGCACCTGGTTATCACCACATTCCTCCCTAGTTCCTTCATCTCCGGATCAGCTCTCATTTTTCGGAGAAGTTCCTTTTCTCCGAGCGTGGTTCATTCGCCGTCTTCAGTGCTTCAACCTTTGCCTTCTCGATTGCCTTGTCGATGTCCTCCAGACCTCCCATAGAAAAAGATAGCTCTATTGCAGATCAAGCATTCCGAGGTTACTTTCACATACAATAAGCCCATTTTTTGCCGCCCTATCAGTCATAATAATTGCGTTTTAAAATTCATTTGCTGTTTCAATTACGTTATTAACTTTCAAATAAAGACCTTTACCGCAACCGTATCTTGTTTCATTCAAAAACTTAGATTGCTTAGTTTTTATATAACCATGAGTTAATAGTTTTTTCTAACTTCTAGCTAGAGTATTCTAAAAATTCATCAACTGGTTTCTGTAGTGTTTCTTAATTACATCCTTCGTTAGTAATCCATTATTCAAAAGATAATATTATGCTTCTCAAGGTTTTTCACAATAATAATAATAACCTCAGTAAGTTTGGGGCAATTTTCACACTCAAGGAGATAACAATATTTTGATCTTGACGATGAATTAAAAAAAATAAGTTTTCAAAATGTTGTCTACAATCAGTCTTGAATGAAGATTTTGTTTACGTTTGAAACATTAAATCAATAGGCGCATGTATATTTCGGTCGTACAATCATACAATATTTCGGTCGTTATGCCTCTAAAGTACTGAATCCAATATTATGTTCAGAAAGTTCTTTGTATCTTTCAACAGATGCTCTTAGGGATGCAAATAAAACCCGTTTTTGTATCTGTTGTCGCATACCATTATACTTCGCATAGACATAATCTCTTTGTCCTGGTAACCCGAGCAGAAGACAACAACATATGAATATCTAATTTTGATCTTGATAACTGGCCTTGGTATTTAAGAGCTCAGATTAAGAGGTGAAATACCTAAATAAAATACCTAAGCAAAATATCTCTCGAATAACAAATCTTGTTATTTCGATACCTGGGAATACCTGAGAGGTACTATTTTGGTATTGTCTTACCTCAATTTGGTATTCGCATAACATATTGGGAACAATTTTTGGTATTATCCTCAGGTATTTTACCTTTTTATCTGAGCTCTTAAATACCAAAGCCACCCGCATAACGAAAAACAATGTGCTATATATTATGTTATTGTTATCAAATAGTTTAATCTCGTTTTCACCATACAACTTCTACATTAACACATATTGTTAATATCTGCCATATTGTCATAGAAAGGTTATTTATTGTCTGCACTCGGTATGGATTATATACCAACTTTTTGGCATAGAGTACAGCAAAAATTTTGTTCGTGAAAATTGCCATTTGTTTATGGTAACCTAACTTAACCGCCTATTCAGCATATTGTTATTTGGCCTTTGACTATCTGACATATTGTTAAAACTATATAGGAGATTGTTAGTTTGTAGTGGTCAACTATAAGGGTAAGTGTCGTAACAATAACGGAAATGTGATAACCAAAAACATCTAATATTCAAAAAAAAAAAATCATTTGTTTTATACTTCTATCCTTTATAAGTGGGATCTTCATGTCGAGATTAGGTCAAATTGCGAAGTGACACTAATTCAAATCAAATATCAAAAATCCACAAAACATTAAATCAACATTCAACAATAAATTCCGAAAACTTGCAGTTGGGCGCTGATTTCCTGTCCAGATTATGGCTGTATGGAGAGATACACAGACGGTAGTGAAACCTCACTGTGTGAAACTATCTGCAACTTCTTATCATTCACCTTTTTAATTATAGGGTATGTGGCCCTTTACTCAGCCTAATATGCAACGATCGATTTTATTTCTTTATTCTAACTCATGAAGCATTTTAACTGGAAGCAAAATTTAACTAGTTGTACACCTGCTCAGATAAGTTTAAGAAGACGTTTGGTAGTATGTGTATGTATCACGAAAAGTTATACAACTCTTTTTACAAAGTCAGAAACTTTCAAGGGATGTGGATTTAATGTCGGTCTATAAGCACCAAATTGGGTCTATTCATGGATGCAACTTCGTCCCATTTGATAGATTTGTTATTAAATGTAGTCTTCGTACGATTTCCTTTTCTGATTTTCTGATTTCGACAAAGATTTTTCATTAGGGCATTACTGAAAAACGTAAACAATGGCTTTTTCCGCGAATTTCTCGTCATTGAAAACTCGCCTAATCAATCCACCATGGTAATTTCGAAGAGGAAGAGTTCACTTATCCGATAGAATTGGAGGCTTACATGGGAAGCCTTTGTATCACAAGAAATTTACGCAAAAAGCCATTGTTTACGTTTGTCAGTTAGGCCCTAATGAAAAATCTTTGTCGATTTAAGGTGTTTCCAGCTGTATTTGGGTTCACCCAACACAAAATTTCACAAAAGAAACTATACACCGTGTCCAATATATTCTCATACACTTTTTCCTTGCATTGGTGTCGTGCAACTACTCAACATGCTTCACGTATGTGTTGGTGTAGTTTTGCACTATGTTTATACAAACGCTTTTAGGTTATGTCCGATTGTTTTCATTCGGTGTACCAGCGATGAAGGAGTTTCGTGCTGTGGTGATAAAAAGGTTTTTGAAAGGTGAGCGCCCGGGCGCTATTTTCAGAAATTTGAAAAACCTCTGAGTAAAGCGGGATTTTCTGTACCGAACCATCCGAAGGTACCGTGACACCTGCTCGTTGGATAACCGGAAGAGATCCGGTCGTACTCGTACGGTGCGGACTGCACGATTTGTTCAAGTGGACAGGGAACGGATTAGACGAAAATCACAGCGCTCTGTACGTAAAATGGCCGCAGATCTGAATGTTTCGAAATCGTCAATGCACAATATACTGCAAAATGACCTCGGATTCCAAGCTTTCAAGAAACGTAAGGTTCACGGAGTTTCGGAACCTTCCAAGCAGAAACGACTCGAAAGAGCAAGTCTGCTTTTGTCGCGGCACGGTGGGGAAGATTTTACCTTTTCCGACGAAAATTTATTTGGCTTGCAACAATCCCACAATGTCCAGAACGGCTGATTGTTGGCTCTCTCTTCGAGAACTGTTCCAGAGAATGATAGGAATGTTTCACGGTTCCAAAGTGCTTGCGTCAGTGATGGTTTGGGGAGGAATTTACAAGCGAGGCAAATTACCACTGGTTTTCATCGAAAAAGGCGTTAAAGTGAATGCCGTATATTGTTTCAGCAGGACGGAGCGCCATCGCATACTGCAAATCTCGTTCAGAACTGGTGCCGAGAAAATTTGACCGACTTTTTGAACAAAAATGAATGGCCTCCCAGTTCACCAGATCTGAATCCCTTGGATTATTTTGTATGATCATATATACTGGCGAAGGTATATGACCACAGGGCGTCTAATATGAACCAATTCAAAACCGTAATCAAACAAATTTGGGACGAAATGCCGATGGAAGTCTGGTCAAGAAGGTTAAATGCGGTGTTATTTAAAATCATATGCTGTAGTTGATCAGTATTATATTGCAATATAATGGGTAAAGTTATCAATGAAATCTGGATTATCGATTTGAAATAAATAGAGTTTTATTTTGTATGAGAATATATTGGACACGGTGTAATAAATCAGTTAAGAAACACTTAAGTGATTCTCACATATAATTTATCGGCTATCCGATAATAAAAACATTATAATTCACTCTACACAGATTTTGTTTCTTTGGTTTGTGTTTAGATGAGCCATTTGGAAAACATACAACCGAAACTTTTTATTTAAACAGTTTACCAGTAACAACATTTTAAATATGCTTTTCATGCAACAGGCCATAGTTGGGAACATAGAAATTAAAATTTTTCTCTCATTGGGTCTACAGTTTTCTTGTTAAATCATTGTTATTTTACCTATGTGAACAGTATGTTTATGTATAACGTGTGACGACTTTCTGTACATCTTGGCTGCATTACTCGGTTTATAGGTTCAATTTAACCAGATTTGGTACATGGGCCGAACGAAGGAGCTAGGCTAACATTACATCCTGTTACCCTATACAACGGTTTTCGAGTTATGATATTTCAAAGATTTCACATATTAACCCCACCCCACCACCCCCCCTCCCCTCTTCTAAAAAATTAGTCGAGCCAGGAATTAATTTCGACCAATTGAAAAACATGACTTCTCATACGAAACCATGTGCAAAGTTTCTTCCAAATCGTAGAGGGTCAAGCTGAGTCGTTTACTAATTCATTACAGAATTGCTCAAAAGGGTGTTCGAATAGGCCTTCAAGCTACATTGCAAGTTTCATGGAGATTGTAAAGCAATCAATTGTTACCGTGGTTGGGTGGTGTTAAGATTCCTTTCTTGCCAATTTTTACTGTCTTATGCTGACGCAGGATTAGGTGTTAGTTATATTCAAAAAATACTACACATCTCACCCTTCCCAACATTTATAACCCGCTGCGCGCAAAAGCAACAAGTATTCCATTTTCGATTCCCACTCGCTTCGGGTCATATCAGCAGTGTTCGAATCATCCCTTAGACCCGGAAGCGTGGTTAACCCGCATCTTTTTTTTTCCTCGGTCAGGTGCTGGAACTGAACTGTGCAATATCAAACAAAACCCATGCAATTTGCTCTGCACTTGGGTTCATTTGTACCACCCCTGAATGGTGGTCGCTTCCCGGCGTGAGATGATTTATTTGCCGAATCGCATATTGACCCACTAGAGAGCAAAGCTCCAAGCAAGCAAACGGGTGCTGTGTCACCCCCACCCCGAACTGCTCCTCGTCTATCCATTCGGAATCGAACCGAAATACGAAATGGAGGACTCTGGGAGTGATAAATCAACTTGCGTGGATGTTTGGGTGTGGGTGTGTGCATCGTTAACAATGGATTCTCGGAGGCTAGTGGTCACCCGAAGTGAGGTATGAAACTGTAAATAATTCTGAATTACCGATGGCGGTAGTGATGGCCACAGGGCGCAGGGTATATTTGAGTCAATTTTGTTGGTAATATTTGGATTGTAATGTATTTGCAGTCAACAAACTGTTTAAGCTTTCTAGAAGATGATTTAATATGTTTTATTCGGGGAGGGAAGCGCTATTTATTGCAACTTGAAATGATCATCGAGAATCAATTCGTTTCCCGACGTCGATCAAAGTCAGCGGAAAAGTTTTAATGGAAAATTGGACCATTTTTTTTGCGCGGTGGTACGAAGTCAACCCGAATGACTTTTTGCCTCTTTGCCAAAGGAACTATTCTTTAGCTTTGTAGAGAGCACCGAGCGTTCAATTTTATTCAAATCAATCACTAGCTTTCATCGAAAAGGACGACGAAGACGACGGAAAACTGAACAACTACCTACTTTGAGTGGGATTGTGAAAGACATTTGAAATTGGAAAAGTCCAAAGTGGCGAGCACGTGGCTTCTGGTGCAGCTTCCATTTCCAGGACTGGCGTTTGAAATGTGTGCTGCGAACATTGCTTGCACTCATTTGGCAATATGTCAATCTCGAATCTGGTTAGAATAGTGACATATTTTTGCTTCTCAAAGTCCTGGAGTTGCATTGCAGTTTCACTAAAATATTGCATTCGTTTGAATCAATTTGTGTTGCCTGGAATCGTCAATTCATGGAAAATGGTAACTGGAATACCGGTGATATAGAGCGTGAATTTAGAACTGCACATGATGTTAAAAGTATGTATGTATCGACAATGATTTCGCTGAAATAGAAAATACAACTCTTTGCAACGGTGGCAACGCACGAATCATTATTTAGTGCCGAGATTTTCGGTCGTCATGTTATGAACACTGTCCGGATTGAAATGTTCCGTCCATGTGAATGCATTCGCTTCAGTCTAGTACTTTTACATTTTCTGGCATCGTATATAGACGATGATACTAACAAACGACCAAGGCGTTTTGAGTTGTTCATTTTATCTCCTGACACTTCTCACTTCTGCCGGTTTCTAGAACATGCAAAGAAGTGCATCGGAGCCGTTACAGTTTTCACCTGCTGAGCTGATGGTTGCTGGTCAAATTTCAAGCATGTTTACTACGTTGTGCCTAACATGATTGAATTCAATCATATGAATATGATTACTCAATATCTAAGCACTTTTAAATACATACATCAAGCACCCTGGACTCTCTTAAGATGAAATTCGATCATTTTTACTCTTATCGATCAATCAATTATCAAATTATTATTCTTATAACTGAGGTCAACTGCACCATGCCATAACAGAGCATTGTGCTTGATTGAGCTAGAGGGCGATCACGAAATTATTGTAACACTAACAACTGGCTGTAATGTTTTTCCCACAGGACATAAATTAACCAAATTTTGCCCAGTTCTTCTTCGAAGTGCTTTGGTACTGTGTTTATTGTGAATTGCGTAGTTGTGTGGTTTCTTGCGTCTAAGGTGGAAGTGAGTCAAGTGGAGACGCGTGAAATAAAAGTGTACTGCTGTCCCATCGTGCATTAGTAAAAAATGCTTTAAATCTGTAACTCAACCGTCTCAAGAGAACTGAAAAGGTTCAACGGCTGGTTGACTTTGGATCACAAACGCGAAGCATGCAGGAAACCGGGAGCAGCATGTAGGAAGACGGAGGGAAAAGGTAAATTTGATGTCACCCGAAATTCCAACAATTCTACACCTGATGTTGCCATAAAGGTTGGCTTTTGTCAAGGTTACGTCCCAAAGATCAAGGCAAGAGCTGGATTACATGCATACAAGGTTCTGAACTTCCCTAATCGGGATGAACGGCTGCAAACTGTTGCCAAGCCCCGTGCTAGAAAGCTCTACACGAAGATGTTAACCAGATACAGCTGCTGTGTGATGGATGACAAAACATACGTCAAAGCTGCTCTCCAACAAATGCCAGGACAAGAGTTACACCGGAAAAGATAATTTCAAACCGGATGATCGTTCCAAGATGAAGAAAATGTCGAAATTTGCATCGAAATACCTCATTTATCAGGCTATCTAACCTGTGGAAAGCGGAGTGAAATTTTGGTTACAACAGGCACCATCAATGGTGAAATTTACAAGACTGAATGCCCTCAAAACGTCTTTTGTCAGGTTTGAAGCAGCGCAATGAAAAACGTGCTTTAATTGTATGAGACTAATCCGGTGATTTTTGTCCCCAAGGATATGAATCCACCAAACTGCCCTGAACTACGTCCAATCAAAACTTATATGGTGGGAATTCAGAAAAACCAAGGAAAAAGTAAAGGACGCAAATTAATTAAGTAGGAATAGGATCGAAAATGATGGATACGACTGTTGTACAAGCTCTTATGGATGGCGTGAAGCCAAAGTTTCGAGAATTTTACCAAACAACCTCCAATCATTGATAGGATGTATGTACATTGAGCTTAATACATGTTTAAAAACTACCCTGCAAATTTGGTTTTTATCCGATAAATACATGGAATTTTATCGTAAAGTAACTGTGTTGCAATAATTTCGTATTCACCCTTTAACAACAACCCAAGAAGCTTGTCCACTATGGCCGAGCGCAGTTGACCTGAATTTTAATAGTAAGAATTTGTGATTTGGTCGTTTCAGGTTCATGATAGATCTAACAGGGCTCATATGACCCCAGTGATAATACTGTGGTCGTTGAATTTCATGCAGTCATGCTTAAGCAGGGCGTATCTGACTTCAGTTATAATTTCTAGGTTGTCGAATCTCACCAACAGAGCGCTAAGGAAGCTTGTCCGCAATGGCAGGGCGCAATTGATCTCAATTGTAATGCATAGAGATTTTTTGCGAACGATGGAATTTGATCAAAAGGCTTTTAGATGCTTGGTGGATCTAAATCAGTACTAATATTTGGGTGGTTGAATTCCATCAACAGGGCTTCGAGTCCAGGTGTAGATAAAATCGATGATAAGTTTTGGGTGACAGGACGTGATTAGTTGATCAAACAAGGCGCAGAAAATCTAGCTGATAATTTTTCATGAGTAAAATTTTATCAACATACATATAAGATGCTTGTTGGCTTGGACAGGGTGTAGTTAACCTAAGCAATAATTAGTTGGTGATTTTTTTAAAGGCGTCTGGGGTTTTTGGTTTCTGGATCGTAAAACATATGATCTAACTGATAATGTGAGGTTGATTTAATTCTATCAACGAGGAAAAGTTTCTGGATCTGAAGCTTCTGAGATGATTTTTTGATGCTTTAACGTTTGCATTAAAAAATGGACTTTTTTTCGGATGGTGATAAAATAAAGCTAAAACAGATAATTGCTTCTCATGGAAGGTAATTATTTAAGCTTACTTGCAAAAATAATCTACGCCCTTGCGAGCGGCCTTCCGGCAGTTAACCGGAACATTATTCATTCTTCGTTTTATTTATCAATTCCTCATCAGTTTTTGCGACAAAATTGTTGGGAGTAGATCTTACGCTTCAGGTTGGCCCAGAAATTCTCGATGGGACGCAGCTGGGGGACGTTGGGCGGGTTCGCCGACTTGGATACCACATCAATATTCAGCCGCTCCGTCTCCTCCAACGATCGCTTCGAGTAGTGGGCCGACGCCAGATCCGGTCAGAACACCGCGTTTTCGCCCTTATGGTATTTCTTGATGAACGACCAACTTCCGGCAGGCATTTCGTACTATAAATTTCCCCGTTCACTAGTCCGGAGCGAAAGATGAGCGGCTTTGACATCCCCTTCTCGCTGATTGTCACCCACAGCAGCACCTTCTTGGGGAACTTGGTGTATGAAATGAACATCACCTCGGAGCCCACTTCCTTCGTGGGGGAAGTAAAATACGAAGTGCCCTGTCAGTCGTTGCCATCCAGGGTGAGATAGGTCTCGTCGTCCATCACCACTGCCACGTGGCGATTCGCCGGGAAAATCGAGTTGACCATCTTAGTCAGCCACTGCCGCTGCGTCATTGCTTGCAGCTCCGAAACCAGTGGACGCGACTTCCGCTTCCTGACTTGTATGTTCATGTTCGCCAGTTTCTTTTTCACTGTTTGGCCTGTTGAACCGACCTCCCGGCCAAGCGCACGCAGCGATGTAGCCACTTTTCGCTCGGTCTCTCTCTTCAGCAACCTTTGGAGCTTCTTGTTGCTCAGGGTCGTCGGCCTTCCTAATGTTGTCTGCTGACTCATGGGTTACTATGATTGATGCTGCATTGGTAGTTTCGTCAGTGCGGGTGAAGGTAAACCCATGAAAAATCGGCATTTTGTCCATTTTTTTTTAATGCAAACGTTATTTTTAAAGTATCATGTTCTTTAGAAAATATGCGGTTTTCTTTCATTTTATACTTATAGGGTGAGTGGGAATTCCTGTCAGTGAAGTATATGGTCATAACAATGAGAAGCTGAATCTATTTCCTGTTTGGTATATCTTTAACATTTGTCTTAATTTAGTTCAGTTCAAATCTTTTTTTTTTGCCTTAACTGCCAGCCGCATACGTTGTTGGAAAGCGGCACTCAGATATCTTCAGGCATGTTATTCCATATGTTCACCAAACGGTTCTTAAAAGTTTCCGCAGTTATTCTTTTGATATTCCCCAGTTTGCCCAGCATGTAGCCCCATGCATAGATGTTGAGAGGAACCAAATCAGGTGAAAAGGGAGGCCAATCTTTCGACAAAATAAATACCTGAAAAGCGTTCTCACACAAAGCCTGTGTAGCTTTTGTCTGATAGGACGGCGCAGAGTCTTGTTAGAAGCAGTATGGTGCATTCTTGTACTGTTGCTTGACGAAGGGCATCAAACATTATCGATGTAATATTTTCTGTTGATTTTCACACCAGGTTCAATGACCAGCAATGGAACCTTCGAAGTTTTGCAGAAACATCCCCAAACTATCACCCTTGAAACATTCGGGAACTTTTGAACAGAGAGTTCATCACGAGGAATATCAGAAAAATGTGCTGCTAGCTATCTGGACAAACACACCGCGTGACTAGATAAAAAAAAACTTCACAGTCCTGCCTCATCCACGGGTCCGGACGAGAAAGAATTTTTATTTCCTGGATACATTCTTCGTTCCGGATATCGGAAAACGAACTTATCAAAAGGCGATCTCCGATTACCGTCGGAGTTGATAGGAGATGCTTCCTTCGTTCCTCCTAAGCATTCCCCATCTAACTAGCTAATTCCAATCTTTAAGTTGAGGTTTTTTTTTCTTATTTTTAAATTCCCGACGAGAATTAATCCTACTGGGAGATAATGCTCAACCCAACAGATTTAGATTAAAAGTTCAAAATGAGAAATATGCGTGTCTAGTGAGAGGATGAACATTGTAATGGGTGAAGCTCATGAACAACTTTTACTCTGGTTGTGAGTTCGCCAGTTAAGAACGATGAATTTACTAATGCGTGTTATGTCGAATAGTTACTTTAATACTCCGAAGTTTAGGCATCATAAATGGCTCATTATCATACCGCTACATCTTCAGCCGCGTCTTCTGGGTGCTTGGCGTCTGCTCAAAAACGGCCAGTCTCACATGACGCTACCACATAACAATGTCCATATTGCACAGGTACTTCACAAATTGGTCGGTTCCACCAACCTCTCGGCCCAAGGCGCGGAACAATGACGTCATCTTGCCCTTGGTCTTCCTTCTCAGGGTCTGCTGCTCTTTACGGTCGCGCAGCATTGTCGGGCGGCAGGAACGAAGCTTCCGCTTGACGCACTCACCGTTCTCCAGAAGGAAGAGGATTCCATAAACGGCGGATCGGCTATATCCGGCAAACACGGAGTGCTTTAGGATGTTCAACTTCTTCGCTCCGGATGGAGCTGGCAGTACGAACAAACCGTAGCGTAGGTGCTTAACTGTTTTCCACGGCTGCTGGAAATCAACTGGTAATGCTATCAAATTATTTCTGTACACAACAGGATTATTACGATTTGCGATGCATATATTTTCTATGCGTACAATAAGAAACAAAATACCAGTAGATTTCCCGAAGCGAATTCATCAACGTATATTTATCAATTTTTGTGTGGCAAAAATTGAGTATGCCCTTCCTTCGCATTCATAACTGCTTGAAGTCAACTTGGCACACTTTCCCACTAGGTCCTGAAGGTGTTGGTGAGAAATGTTGTCCCAAGCCTGTTTCAATGCGTTAAATAGCAGATTTTTGTTGGTAACGTTACTTTCATCAACCTGTTGATAGACCATAGATTTTCGATTGGGTTGGGATCCGGAGACTTAGGCAGCCATTCCAACAGTTTTATACGAGATCCACGGATAAATGTAGTAGTCTTGCGTGCGGTTTGCTTTGGATCATTGTTTTGCTAAAATATGTAGTCATTTTCTAAACCAACTTTCAGCTAGGAAACTTCCAAACTTTCGCATAGAATGTCCACGCGAAGCATCCCCACACCATAATATTGCTTACTCCGTGCTCCACTGTTTTCTGGACTTTCTTCTCCCAAAGCTCCTCTCAGTTTTCAACCAAATCCTGGATCGCTGTTTGTGTCCAAATAATTCGTACTTACTATCTGTCCACAACACTTTTTTCCAAAAGAAAATCGGCTTGTCGACGTGTTTGATATTTTCATGTTTATTGACACTTTTCCACAGAAAACTTAACACAAATCAACAATGTTGCAGAATGAAGGAGAGTTATTGCTTTGTCTTGTATGTCAACAATAAAGTACACTGGTGTTGGGTGATACAATTTTCTGCAGTTCTGACCGTCAGGGTCACTATTGTTAACACGCACCTGGAATCACCACTTAGCGGTTGAATTTTGAATCAATCATGATGATGTTGATCTTCTGTAGAACTTCCCTGAAGATTCCATCTTGAACTAGAAGGATGGAATTTTCAGGGAAGTTCTACAGAAGATCAAGTGTGCAAATATTTTGAGTTAAAGGAATCGAACTTTCAGGAATATACTTTTGATGATCAACTGATTCCTATGTGATAGTGGGAAATATGTTTTTGAATTTCAGTGTATCAAGAATTTGATAAGCTAGAGGATGAAGTCTTCATTTAAGTTCTTCTGAAGGTGGATGGCTACCTGAAACATGATTTGAAATTCAACCACTAGGTGTTGCTAAAGACTGCCCCAGAAAGTATGGACGCATTCAGAATCCACTGCCATTTTGCAATAATTGATAACTACTTCTTTTTTAATGACTGTACCCTGTTGTTTACCTTTATCTCTCAGCACTTAATTGCGGCTTAATTGAGCACCAATGGCCTTAAAAACCCGAAGTCTGACAAAGTTGGCAAAAATGGAAGTAGTAAATGAAAAGGCCGTGCGAACAGCGATCAGGAAGGCAGTGAGGATTACACGTTCGAGGATAAACCGAAATCGGGTCGAGAAAAAGGTCCTGCTAACCCTCGTTTGGATAATATGGCCTAAAAAGTTGGCACTTCGATGTTTACCGTGCCAAAAAACGTATGAATCATCGAATCTATAAGAAACAGAAGCAGCCAAAACGGAGTCCGAAGCAAGCATCGATTGCGAAAAGTTATACGATACGATGCTTGTTGTTTCGAACTGTATATTCGATTACAAATTCCTGCCGAGGCTCAATATTATTCGGTGCTTGAAGGGGAAGTATTGAACCAGTCTAAGACATCCATTCAAGTGGAAAAGTTTGGTAGGAAAGCTATGTTTTGGCAAGCTATTTGTGGCTGTGGTGAGATTTCGCAACCCTTATTCCCAACTGGTTCGAGGTATGCATCTAAGAGTGCTTACAAAAACGACTTCTACCCTTGGTTCGAAACCACAAGGATCCTGTTGTCATCTGGCCAGATCTTGCGTCTTGCCGTTTCGCGAAATCGACGATAGGATCCAACAGTTTTAAAAAGATTGGAAGAAAAAGTCAAAACTTGTTGTTAAGAAGTCTGTGCTGAATCTTATGAAGAACATTCGCAAGAAGGTACGCCAGCTAGCATACAATCACTAGATTGCCATAATCGAGAACACTAACCTGATGTGCTACTCCAATGTTAACAGTATATCTAATAAAAATGAGATTTCCAACATTTGTGAAGTATTTTCACTAAAAACTGGGCGCGTCCGTACTTTCTGGGGCAGTCTTTGGTAGGGAAAAAAGCGTTTATTTTCCTGTATCGCAAAAACCGTGTGACTCTGGGAGGATCATATTTTTAGTTAAAATCTTTTTATGATTGTTTACCTGATTTTGACCAACTTTTTGCAGAATGCATCCTAGAGGTGGGGCTAGTGAAATTTAGTTTTTAAACTTCAGTTACCGTTAGAAGGTTTTCTGAATCTTCTGATGGGGTACGGAGTTTTTGCATCTCATTCTTCTTCAGAAAGATAATAATGTAGTGTCCGATTTTCTCAAAAATCAGTCATCGAATGATTTTTTCAAAATTTCAGTCATCGATTCAATGAACCATCACGAATTATGTATTTGATTCACTATATTTATCGAAAAAGTGCCTCCTGTTCCTCTCTTTTTTTCCAGATGAGGAATGTGCCTAGGATGTGACATAGGAAGACAGTGTGCTCTGTCGAGAACCTGAAGGTGTCCGAGGGGTACTCTGTCAAAGCGATTTAGTTCCGCTTTGGGCACCTTAGTCAAAACACCACGGGAATTCCAACCGGACACCATCACACTTTGTGAGTAGCCCCCAACCGTGGTGATACAGAGGTGTATTTGGTCTCTAGCAGCAGTGGAAATTGGATTAGGTCGGTCCAAATCAGTTCTCGATTGTTTTTTAATAACTTTTTTCAATGGTACCCTCCAACGCATTTTGTAGGAGATCGCTGCCTCACCCATCATTGTGGCCATAAATCGGTTGAAATCTATTCTCAAGCGGTAACGTCTCATAAACCAATTTACACTTTGTGGGTGGCTCCAACAGCATCCTTATTGTTGGTATAAATCGGCTATCAAGCGTTATAAAAAACATGTTTTCACAACAAAAATCCACCTTCACACTGTGTGACGGGCCTCAATGGCATTCGTACCGTTGCAGTCATACAGATTCTGATGGAAGCAAAGACAATACTACAACAGTGCAAGTAAGAGTAATATTACTGGCGCCAATGTTCAGAACCGCATGGTATTTGAGATTTTTCAAGTATGAGAGAAGAATCGGGTAAAATGGACCTTTCCTAAAGTCAACCCAAAACGAAACTATGACCATTCGATTTTTCGGACGTTTTAACATAAAAAGAGTGCAAGTGAGAGTAATATTACTAGCGCTGATCTTCAAAACCGCATGGTATTTGAGATGTTTTAAGTATGAGGGAAAATCAGGTAAAATGGACCCTTTTCTGAGGTCAACTCTTAACGAAACCACCTCCATTCGATTTTCCGGACGTATTGACATAAGTACAGTGCAAGTAAGGGTAATATTACTGGCGCCAAAGTTCAAAACCGCATGGTATTTGAGATTTTTCAAGTATGAATGGAGAATCGGGTAAAGTGGGCCTTTTCCTGAGGTCAATGCTAAACGAAACCAGCGCCATTCAATTTTGCAGACATTTTTACATAATTACAATGCAATAAAGAGTAATATTACTAGCGCCGATCTTCAGAACCGCATGGAATATGAGTTTATGCATGTATGAGGGAAAATCGGGTAAAATGGACCACTTCCTGGCATCCGATCAAAGTAAAATTGGTTCCAGTTAGTTCCTCAGCTTTTCCTGCATATTTATAGTACATTTGGGTTCAATATAGTAGCACCAAGTTTAGTTTTTGGGTAATAATTTTAGTTTGCATCCAAAATGAGGGCAGAAATGGGCAAAATGGGACACTTACTGTTCAACTCTAAATGAAACCAACACTATTCGATTCCCCGCATTTTTTCCCATAAGATAAGCTATTTTTCAGGACCCCTACCCTGCGCCGTCTAAATTAATGGGATTTTGGATCCATTTTTGCCGGCTGTGCGTTGGTTTGATCGATACTAATATTTAAATATACATTTGTGCATCTCCTTAAAACAAATCCAATGGAGAATAATCTGAAAACAAAAATAAACACGAATTCAGCATTTCGTTTACCAAAAACGAACACTGCTGCCAAATGAACCATTTTAACTAACATCCCAGTGATTTCTCGTGAATGTGCAGACCCTCTCCTTATTTGACCTGTATTCGGGCGAGGCGCCGGTATTGCCTTAATATAGGATCACCAGTTTTTACAAATTGAGGATGTATGTTAGTCCCAAACATCATCTAATGGTTCTCTGTGTAGTTGCAGCTGATCTGGCAACTACAGAGTAGCAACCTCGGGTGGTCATTCATGCTCATTCTTATATTTTTGGGGCTCATTAGTCAACTTCCTTATTTCGTAGTCACCACACTACAAAATTTTTAGAATTTAGATCTATTGGAGCTTGAAGTTCGGCAAACTCTATAGCACCTCCTGATTTTCTGAAAAAATCTGGGGCCAACTATATTTTATCAGATTTGAAAGTACCCCGAAATATATAACCATTATTCAATATACTTCAATACTGTCGAACTTCATAATCCTCAATTCCATCCCTAAGCTCCACTTCATTAGATATTCCATTGCATAACCTCTTGAAAAGGTTTTATGATTATTTCGAAACCTGCTCCTCCTCGAGCAACAGCACCGATTCACGTCATCAATCACTGCACTAACAGCCTCACAATCTCGTCGCCCGCCGGATCAGCTGCATTCCATGACAGAGCCAAATTGCTTTCGCGATTTCGTGAAAACTAAAATTCCATCGCTGGCTGACGATGAATGCGGAACAAGTCGACATGATTCATCAGCAGCATGATGACGACGGTTGTTAGCGCGACGCCTACAAGACTCAGCGCCATCAACCGCGCTTTTAATGAAGTGTATTCAAAACATTGATTTTAGCTTTCTAATGTTTGGCACAGCACAAAAGGGTGCTCTCGTCCTTAGGAAAGCAAACGAGCCGACGTCACCCGCGCCGTTTTCTCGTTCGTTAGCTTCTGCCGTTTAGTGCAGGACGTGACGACGAGGAGGGATGATATTTCCGGGGCGATGATTGGAGATTCGCACGTGCATTCGGTGGCAATTGCACTGATTGCTGTTTGATTTGAGTGCACGTTTACCGCGAAAGTGAACGAAATTTGTCGGATCAACGAATTAAACATTCCTCGCTGGCTGCTGTGACACCTCACGCATCACAGTAGCATCCAGTTGAACCATCGATTGGCGTGGTAAAACTTTTCCGGACGTGACTGGCCTTGCTAACCCGTCGTTTTCATGGGTGGGGCAGAGTGTGGGGTGATGGGCGGTGAAATTATATGCACTTTATGAAAAACGGCATACGGAGGACCTGCTGCAATGTTGTGCTCTCCACGGTCGGAATGACAGCAAATGAAAAATAATGTAGAACAACAGGTCGGCAGCAGCAGTGTAAAAGTTCTCCACCGAAATTACTCTGCGTCGT
Organism: Aedes koreicus; assembly: GCA_024533555.2. Classification (NCBI taxonomy): domain Eukaryota; kingdom Metazoa; phylum Arthropoda; class Insecta; order Diptera; family Culicidae; genus Aedes; species Aedes koreicus. The sequence goes on from JAHHFK020003085.1 coordinate 158,176, forward strand.
TGCAGGGGTAAGAGCGATAAAATTTTACTATGCTGTCTGTCAGTTTGAATTGTTATGTGGGACACGGTTCTGTTTGGGTATTATGTTTTTTTTTGGATCCAGTTGTACAACACATAAAGTTAAATGACACTATTTTGGCAAATGGGAATGGTTACTGAGAGTGGAGACAGTGAGAGGGGTGAATTTATGAGGGGCCGCATGTGGACGTGAAATGCTTTCAATCAGTTTAATCTGGATGATGATCCAGGTTGGTTCGGATTATTAGAAAATTGGATTGCCTCGTTGGAATAATGTTTAATTCGTCGTTTTTGAGATGGAAAATGTCCACTTTAAAATTCTTATTCCGCAAATCCAGCGTTCACTTGATGAACTTACCTCCCCACTGGCCATGCTACTGGTCGAACGCAGAGGAATGCACACTTCTTCGGGCATGATCAAGCAGGAATTGTGCTATAGTGCTTTTTTTTTACTTTCAAAAGTAGTTTTCCTTCTTGCGGAGAAAACAAAATCGTGGAAAAGGTAGGTAATGGAAGAAAAATGAACTGGCAATATGCAATGCAGTGGAGCGTTTCGGGTCCCTGCGGTTGCTGAATGGAATTTGCATTTACTAGCGAGCTTTTTTTTTGCACATCATGCAAGTCATGAATTCCATTGAGATTTTTCTGCGGTGGTGATGGAGGTGGTCAGCACACTGTTCAACTCGAAATAAATGTGGTTTTCCTCTCATTTCTCTCCGTATTTTTTGCCAATCAGGAAAAGGGGATAAAGTTGCAAGTAATTTTAGTTTCCTTCTGATTCTTGGTGCTTGTGAAAAAAAAACTTGAAGTTGTTTGAAACCTCTCAAGCAATGGAGAAAATTTCCCGCCGTTTTAAGTTTCTCAGAATTTTAATCCTATACCTTTTAATAATAATAATAATAATAGAATCGTATAAATCAATAGACTGCCACTTTTCCAGTCAATTGGTTTAATTTGACCACAGGTGCAGCTGCATATGACAGCCGGTGAGCACTTCGGTTTAAACGATCCTTGCTTTAAAGTGGCTCTTTTGTTAGGCTTCAAGCGGGGTGTGATATGCAATATTGCATCCACCAACACTCGTATCGGCTTCATTCTACTGCAGCTGAGAGTTGACTTGCTATAGAAAGTGGAATACAGAGTGCATTCTTTCAGATAAATCTGGTTGGGATTTTACTTCTTCTTGTTGTTATCCAACCGGTGAGACAAAAATGCATGCATTTTATAAAGGGAATCCCGACTAATAAAATACTATAGTTTTTCATATCATTATTGCAGCCAATACAAATTTCAAACGCTTTAGTGCAGAATTAAAAGTTTCTAAAACTTTCTTTTTATCTCTTTCCAGGTATTCTACAAATAAGCCGGTTTTCAATGCTCTATCTGGTAAATAAATTACAGAAAAATATTTGTAGCTGATCATATTAGCGTATTTATTTTGTTGTTAAAATTTAAACTCTACCATATTTTGCTGTATGAAGGGCAGGGCTACTAGCAGGCCACTTTTTAGTGACTTGGTCACTATTTTGAGTCTAGTCACTAAAAAGTCACTATTTGCATCCAAAAGTCCTAAAGTCACTATTTTTCGGAAAATGGTCACTAAAGTCACTATTTTCGCACCGCCGATTGTAAAAAGTTTAAAAAAATCATTCGTACCTATTGTACAATAGTCAACCAAATTAAGCGATCTTGCCACACTATATAAAAGTCGAGAAATAAACACCAAAAACTAGATGCCCTGGCGAACGTTGTCCGCCTCTACTTCAATTGAACTTGTCAAATGCAGGGCGCTGGTCGGTCACAGCACTCTAGATAAGCTTGAATGCGACGCACGTGGTCCCATATTGCATCATCTTTCATTATTTTTACGATTTCCAGCTATTTCATAATATTTTTTATATTTCTATACATATAAACCCAGTGAACCCCATGACGAATCCAACGGGGTAGGAGCAAAACACTTAAAATGTGTATCCAACATGCAATTAAATGTCCATTGAAGAAACTACACAAAAGAATCAAGTCATTTTTGATTTACACTCACTATTTTTCAAAAATATTTTGTTAGGTCATTTTTTTCAAAAGCGGACTACTCTCTTGGTATCCAAATATTCGAGAAAAGTGGAACGAATTGTAAATCAGATAAAGGACTTATTTTCGGTTACTCACTTAGTAATTCTGAATCTAGATTTGATTGTTCGTATCCCGAAAGTAATGTGAACTCAATTCGATCATAGGTGATACAGTGCAATTCGACCAGTTTATAAAAGCTTTATGATTTCAAAGTTCCATTAAAACTCGTCTATTAAAATTTTATTATTTTTAGGAAATTTCTGAGACAAATATTCTTAGTTTATGATACAGTAGATTCAAAAAAATCACAATTCATCAATTATTTATCAATTATTAATCAATCAGTTAGTTTATTCTGACTTTGCTTGACTTCTGTCAAACCGAATATATCGTCGGTCGAGTTTTTAAGCCCTATGTGTGGCCGCGAATACTTCACTTCCAGAGGACATTTTCGATAATATTTGGAACATGCTACCTAAGGAAAAAGTTTATGTTTGGGATGAAGCAATGGCAGGACCCGTAACGCAGGTAGATCACCTTTTCGAAGTGCGTTGCGGGGTATCAGATCTACCACCGAACCCTAGTCCGAATCAATTCAAACTAGGAAACAAATTTGTTTTTTGTAGTTAAAGGAACATATTTTCGTCCTTATTACATTTTATGTCTTGTGAAAAGTGACAATACTCGGATTGACCCATCGAGGATGAGCTTGGAATAAGAAAAACATGGTTAGTCTTCCTTTATGTGAATTCTAATTATCTATTTGATGTTCAAAAATAAGGAAGCAGATGTGTGCGTTGGTCGAAAGATCATTTAGTATTACCTTTGCATGGGTCCCCTCAGATTGCTCAATTCCAGGCAATGAGAAGGCGGACTCTCTAGCAAGGTGGGCGCAAAAGAAGGCGAGATTTTTGGAAGAAGAATTTCACACGATGATTTTTTTCCATTAGTACGTCAGAGTTCTCTTCAAAGTTGGCAAAACGATTGGACAAGTAATTCTCTTGGGCGGTGGTTACATTCCATTATTCCAAATGTTTCGTCGAGATCGTGGTTCAAAGGTCTGGATGTAAGTCGCGGTTTCATTCGTGTGATGTCAAGACTTATGTCCAACCACTACTCGCTAGACGCACATCTCTACAGAATTAACCTCGTCGATAGCAACATGTGTAGGTGCGGAACCGGTATGATGACATCGCTCATGCAGTTTGGCACTGTCCGGGTAATGATGCCGCCAGAGCACGACTATTGGATACCCTAGTGGCCCGAGGTAGACAACCCTCCCGCGAGATAAGAGATGTTTTGGGAATGCGTGATCTCCCCTACATGCAAGTGATTTAAGAATTCCTTTGTTTGTCTGACCTAAGAGTGTAATGTCATCACCCCCTCCCATCCAGTCTAGTAAATTCCTTGCCATTGTGTCCCAGTTATACCCTTTTGTTTCCGTGAGACTTGTACCTGCCCAGCAAGCAGTGGTCACCCATCTGCGGCTTAGTTCCTGAAAGGGACTACAGGGTCCGTGGATTTGGTAGATGTCGCAACCATGAGCAGCAAATAATACCTTCAATAAGTTACCCGCCTAGCCCCTTCTAAACGATAATGTGACCCATTAACCTCGAGCTAGCCAAGAGTAATTGGCACCCCATTTTACTAAAATTGAAAAATTTATACATTGTAAATAACAATATTGAATATCGGCTCCGTAAAGCGTTACACACGCCTGAGCCTAACAAATAAACGAATTGATTAAAATAAATCTATTTGATGTTCTATAGTTTGAATTAGTCAGGACTAGGGTTCTGATGCATGGTTAGTATTGGAATCATTGTTTGTTTTTGTTTTGCAATTATATCGGTTTTAACTGACAAAGGGGCGCGCCTTTGAAAAGTGCTCTCACTCCTCAAAGGGTTTAAATAGTGGAAACTTTCAATAAAATTCGATTCATTGCCAATAAAACAAACAATGACAACTGTAACAACACCGAATACTTCATCAGTTCTCAATAGTGGTGAAGTAACTCGAAATGCGGTAAAGAAAGGACATGAGATATACTACAATAGATCAAATTATTGGTCGCAGTGGTCTATGTCACAGAGAAAAAAAAAAGCAATGGCAGAGCTGGTCAAATTAAAGGAGATCGACAAACTCAACTTTTTCAACAATGCAAATAAGCATTACGTTGCTGCTGGTAAGCACGTTATCAATAACTACAAGGTACAGCCCCATTGGGTTGTTTAAAAGGATGGCGTAAGACTACGATACTAAATGTTAGCTATATAGATGGTACAATGCAATGCTCTTTAAATTAACCCTTTCAGGACTAATTTATACAAGCAATTTGGTGAATTCTGATTGATTTGGTGCTCAATGACAAAAAAATGATTGAAAAAAGTAGGACATATTTTTTGGAGGTGTGCTGGGTCGTCCAAAATGACCAGGAGATCAGATCTTAAGATCTACAGTTGTAACAGTAGCCTTATTTACTATACAATGTTATGATATGAATTCAAACCAAAAATGAAGACCAACTGACATTTTGAGATTATCTTGGGATATTCTATGCCAAACAAACTAACTTTACTTTATATAGCCCATAAAGCTATTGATACAATTGTAGACTTTAAGTTTTGAAGAACAATTTGAATGAATTGAAACTAACAAGGTTATCCTATTATGTCTGTGGACGTTTCAGAATATTCATTGAATGTGTTTGAATATTTATCGTAGCTTTGTATAGCCGAAAAGGCTACGGTTACTACTGTATATCTTAAGTTCTGAACTGAAGGTCCGTTTTAATGAACCTGAACATCCCAAGATTTCTCATTATATCGGTTTACCTTCCAAAAGATCCACTTAATTTAGTCAAATACATATTGATACTTTGTTTAGTCCAAAAAACTGTAGATTTGAAGTTTTCAATTCCAGGAAAGTTTGGATAACCTAGAACATCCAAAGATTATCTCATAATGTCTGTTGTTTTTCCAACATATTCAATGAATATGTTTCAATACACATCGTAGCTTTGCGTAGCCCAGAATGCTTTTGTTACAACTGTAGGTCTTATGTTCTGATCTCAAGGATATTTATTAGAATATTAGTTTGCAACGTTTGTTGACCTCTAAGAATATTAATTGAATATGTTTGATTATTTATTGTAACTTTGTATCGCCTTAAACTTACTGCTACAACTGTAAATCTTAACTTATGAACGCCAAGACAGTTTAGATTACCTAAACCATCCCAATATTATCTTCTTGTGTATTTTTACGTTTGAAAATATTCACTGAATATACTTGAATAAGTGACGTAGCTTTGTATAGCCCAGAAGATTACTGTCACTACCGTATATTTTAATTTCTGAACTAGAGGACGGTTTGGATTACCTAGAGGATCTCAGAGTTATAAAATAATGACCTTCCAAAAGATTCATTGAATATGTCTAAACATAGATGGTCACCATATACACCGTGTATCATACAAAATAAAACCATTTATTCCAAATTGATAATCCAGATTTTATTGATAACTTTAGCCATTATATTGCAATATAATACTGATCAACTACAGCATATGTTTTGGAAGTACACCGCCTTTAACCTTTTTGACCAGCTCCAGACGTTTTCGAAACCGTCACAGGCGCCACGCGCGACTTCCGTCGGCATTTCGTCCCAAATTCGTTTGATTACGGTTTTGAATTGGCTCATATTAGATGCCCTGTGGTCATATACCTTCGCCAGCATGTATGACCATACAAAATAATCCAAGGGATTCAGATCTGGTGAACTGGGAAGCCATTCATTTTTGTCCAAAAAGTCGGTCAATTTTTCTCGGCACCAGCCCTGAACGATATTTGCAGTATGCGATGGCGCTCCGTCCTGCTGAAACACATAGTGATCATCTCCAAACACCTCTTGCACATATGGCTTGACAGCTTTCTCCAAAACTTCCGTTTTATAATATACGGCATTCACTTTAACGCCTTTTTCGATGAAAACCAGTGGTAATTTGCCTCGCTTGCAAATTCCTCCCCATCCATCACCCATGTTTGTACTCAACATACGCTGCTTTGCTTGTGTTCATGCAGTCAAATGCTGTTCTCACGTCTGCCGTTAAAAAGCATGTTAATGGCACATTAGTTAATGATCATGTTGTCGCAGGTCGCAGCTCTCTCTTCATTCACAAAACCATTTCATTCTCCTTTTAATTTTCTTACCGAAACTTAAGTCATTTGTCGTGCAAAGTATTTAGCGAATAAAGCATTAAATTTTCTCTCGTTTCTCATATGAATTGAGAGCTAGAGTCAAATGAATGAGAGCCAAATTATTCTTAATTCTACTCCCATTCATCAATCACGCGTGCGACTGTTTGGTAGTGTTTTTGTTTCGCTCTGAAGTTTGTTTGTGATTCTCGAAATGGCTAGTAAAAAACGAGTGATTGGAGTTGCGGAAAAATAACAAAACACTTGAAACCTTTTTCGAACGGTGATTTTGTAAAAGATTGTTTGAAGGCAGTGGTAGCCGTGGTATGTCTAACCCAAAGTCGAGTATTTTCGCTGATTTCTCTGTCGAGAGCTATGGTTACTCGTAGAGTTGAAGAAATTGCAGACGATATGCAAAATTCGTTGAAGGAAAGAGCTGCAAACTTCGCATATTTTTCGGTGGCACTGGATGAAGGTACGGACATTTCAGACACCGCTCAGCTAGCGGTTTTCGCTAGGGGTGTTTCCAAGACATTTGAGACTACTGGAGAGCTCGTACGTTTATTTCCGCTCAAAGGCACCACAAAAGGTGTTGATATTTTCAACGCTCTCTCATCGAATCTAAAACAATTCGTCATGGATTTGAAGAAACTGGTGAGTGCGATCACCGACCGTGCCTCAGCTATGATTGGTTAGTGTATTTTTTCGCATTTTAAGGAGCACAAGCAACATATTTTGTTTCACAGGAAAGCATGAAGGTGCCATTGCTCATCTCCGGCGACGAGATGGTGTTAGCGAGCAATTCATGCAGTACCACTGCATCATACGACAAGAAAATTTATGTGCTAAAAATGTATGGTTCACGAACGTTATGAAGAATGTCATTAAGGTATGGAGACATACCTTTCAATACAGAAGTTCGTTGGCTCAGTAGGGGAATAGTTCTTAAGCGTGTTTACAATCTCAAGACGGAAATCGCAGAGTTTATGAAACAAAAAGGAAAGGCAGTTCATCAGTTCGACGGTCAAACATGGATGGCGGATTTTGCATTCTTGATTGACATCTCGACACATCTGGAAGATTTGAATGGGCAACTTCAGGGGAAAAATAAGCTTGTTCACAATCTTTTCAACCACATCAAATCCTTTGAGTAGAAATTGAGGCTGTGAGAAATGCAGCTTAAATCAAGATTTCTCATTTCTCTACGCTTGGATGGTGCAAAGAAAGCGATGAAATCAGGTATGCCAGTGCAGTTTCCTCTCTGCAAGCAGGTTTTTCTGACCGGTTCCAAGATTTCAAAGCGAACGAACAGCCATTGTTTATACAACTGCAATGCGCCATCGAGTACAATGAAAAATTCAAGGAGAATGACATTCTAACATTCTACGCGAAATATGTTACGGAAGAATCTTTTCCTGAGTTGGAAACCATGCTCTTTTTATTACTTCTTGCTTTGGCTCAACGTATATTTGTGAACAACTATTTTCTCACATTAAAACCGTTAAGTCAAAATCCAGAAATAAGCTATCTGATGAACACTTGGAAAACCAGCTACGTATTGCATCATCAGGTATCGAAGCGAACCTAGATAAGTTAGCAGAAGATAAATTTAAGCAAATCTCACATTGAGGTATTGTTTGTTTGCTACTTACACAGTGATGTATTTATAGAATAATATTTTAATATCATTGGGTACGAAATGTTTAGTGACTAATTAACGAACAACTGTTTATCACAGAAAACCTTATGTGTAAAAAACCCATGTAAAAAAATAAAGCACCAGAAAAAAATAGTGTGGCCCGTGATGTTACTGAAAAAGTTGAATTCGGCCCGCGACCTGTGTTAGGCTTAGCACCACTGGCCTAGAACATCACAAAGTTATCAAATAATGACTGTTGACCTTCCAAAAAAGTTCATTCAATATGTTTGAATGCATATCGTTACCTTATATAGCCTTAAAAGCTACTGTTTTAACTGAATTTCTGAACTCAAGTACATTTTAGGTGACGTAGAACATCCCAGAAAGATAGAAACATATTTAACGTTTATCAACAAAAATTTAATAACACGTGTGCATTTGTATAATATTCTTAAACAACGCTTTGCACTATTAATAAGGCAATTATTTGTTTTCCTGAACTTCTTCATATTCAGGATGTTCTAGGTCGTCAATTAGGCTTTAAAATCATATGTTTTTATATTTTCATGATAAAAGAATTGATGGAAAACAAATTTGCCGAAGACAGCGTACACTTTTGTTCAGTCTGTGTGATTTTCTACAGCCATTATCCTTTTGGGGTCATATATGACCCCTTGGGCCTGAAGGGGTTAATATACTTTTTAAGACAAGGCATAACATTAATGAATTTTTCAATAGTATGTGGCCCGAAATCAACAATGTTCTTTATTGAAATTGATGCGTAGAAATACTTTCGATCGATTGGTGTAAACATTTTGAAAATCTTTTGAGAAATGACTGAGATATTAATGCTCAAAACCTGTTTTTTTTTTTAAATTGTATCCCAGTATAAAAAACAAAGACGTAGTCCTACGTCAAAAGTCTGGTTTGCAGAACTCGTTTATAAAACATTGCCAATGCCTCAGCCCACCAGCCGTTGCATCCAGTGAAAGCTCCAAGTATGTTGTAAAATTCGTCAAGTTTCTTTCGATTCAGGTGAACTATGATCTTATTGACGAATGGAACTTGTTAAAATGCTAGGTGCTGACCTTGAGTACAGAATACAGTATTTAGGAGTATTGGAACCAGTTATGTACTAAGAAAACGGCAGTAGGTGAGCCTAAATACCATCAGGTGATTAAGGTAGTGAAAACAGCTTCACGTGGCAACGGCTCAAAAAAGGACTTGAGAAGCAAGATATGTCAGAAGTAATTTTAGCACAGGTCATGCTGGAAGGCGTTTCAACCGTGCGTATAGACCCGTTTTTGCAAAAACGAGCTGCGGACCAAGTGCAGGAGATCGTGGAGAAAAAAAGTCGCTAGATTACAAGTTTCTTTACAAAAACAAACAAAAAAACCCAAAGAGTGACACTGCGCCGCAGTATTATTCATTTTTGCAATCGAGGATGATCCATGGGTAAGTCACTTAGAACAGTGTACCAGCCACGATATCTTACATACTAGACGAATATGTTTCGTAACTGCGGCACTATTTAGAAATAAGAACCCCGCAATCTTGCCAATATACGTTGCTTAGTTGTCAGGCTTAACAGAAAATAACAATTGAGGCTATCAACACATCGGCATATTACGGGAACTCCCAGAACATTGCAACGCTCGTAGACACACTAATAAAAATAGCACAGGAGAAAAGTGTGCTGAGCGATCCACTCCTTGGGGTGATCACTTAGCTCAGTTTTTACTGTACTTATACAACAAATGTATAGAAGATTTGAAAAAATACTTAAATTTGGAAAACACTATTTAGTCACTATTTGGTCACTAATTGGTTACTATTTTTATTATTTCAGTCACTACAGTCTCTTTTAGTAATCCATAAATCCGCTACCAGCCCTTGAAGGGTGTCCACGTTAACAATGCCTCACATTAAATAAATTAGAAAAAATGAGCTATTCATCCGAAATTTAGCCGTCTCTGTATCATTCAAAAGTTGTCGCGGATTTTGGAAAAAATGGAAAAGAGCAATATCGGTTGGTGATTCGATTCTTGGTTTTAGAAGGGCAATCCCACAGCGAAATCAAAGAGCGCTTGGATGTTTCGTTAAAGAACGCTGGTTAAAAAAGATCGATTGTGTATTATGTCCAATCTCGCGTCGCGTTTTCATGAGTGAATTTTAATGATCTCTCCAAATTCTACGTTTGAAATAAAATTATTTTTTTAGGAAATGGGAAAATCTTGGGACAAAAATTACTGAAGCTCCTTTTGGTAGTGAGTTTCAATATTCTTTGAGCTTTATTTAATTTTTGATTATAAACGGTTTTAGTTTAAAAAAAAAGTCATACATAACAATATGGAGAATTCCAGCTAAATTTGAAAATTTAATGAGAGAACCATACTTCTTCTAATCGTTCCCTGTATGAACTCTAATATGTGATCTCCTTCTAGTGAACGTAGACTCGAGTTATTCTAGTTAAATTACCAACAAATGATTTTCCCGGAACTTTAACGCGATTCACAACTTCAAAAACGAGTTGTATATATTGCATACATCGATCCAACACAGCCTTGTTGGAAATTAAACTCGTTGAACAGGTTTAATTTTGATGATAAAAAGCTTCTGGACCGCTAAAACTGGATGGCTGAAAGTCCGAATAAATCATAAAAGCCAAAATTTCCTAGATCAAAAGTGAAATATTAAATCTTTAGGAAAAAATAGGTTGGCACCACTTATAGGACGTAAACTACGAGAAAGACGTAACAATAAATTGTGATCAAAATCATTTTATTCTAGGCAGTTGAAAAAATAAAGAAATTTAAGAGGAAAAATAAACCAGCAATCAAACAATGCTGAAGTTTTTCGAAATCGATGCTTAAAGATTAGTTTTCATTGTTAGATGGTTTTTGGATTTGGATGGCTTCTGATGGTTCAGTTTCAGTTGCAACGAAAATGTGGTCAGGTTGGCTCACATTACAAAACCTCATTGCAAAGGATCGAACATCTGATTGAGCACTAAACTGTACGCTGCACTGAGCATTAAATCTGAGCTTTGCTTCTGGATACTCGAAGATGCATTGTCTTGAAAATTCAATTTCATAGCATGTTCTTCACTTCAAGTCATATAGACGTATTATAATATAGATCTTGAAATTGAGAGTTCATGTTGAAAACAAGATAAAACCTTTGTTTGAAATATAAGTTACCGACCACAGACCGTCTGCCAATATTCATCCAGATAATCTTTCTTATAGAATAAATCTGTTTGAACTAACTGGTATTTTTTTCAATCATTCCTTGTCATTCATTATATTTTTCAATAGGAATGAAAAGAAATGATCGAAACTTGTTATGACTGGCACGACAAATTCTATCATTCTATTAAAAATACATATTTTCACATTACAGCCTAAATTTCTTTTCGTCGGGTTGTTTCACATCGAAAAGTGCAGTACAATGCAGTGTATGAAAAAAAAAGGCAAAAGAATTCATAAACATAGTATGATAATCTAAATAGCATTAACTCAACAACACACACTCTCACACTCATATACCATCCGACCAACTAACCAACCGAAGGTATTCGGACGGAAGAATAGTTTTCCTATCTCTGTTCCTGGCTGGGAGTGTTGTGAGTCTTGTTGGGCATATGTTTGATGGCTGCAATTTGCTCCACTCTATCTAACGTGTTCCCAACAAAGTGTACATGTATCGCACAGGTATGCAGAGCGTGCAGTCACCAGATGTGAACACAAACAAATTCTGAAACAATGACGGGAAGTTTACAATGCCGTAGGATTGGTTGTTTGGATTCCAGTATAACCATTGGAATGCGACCTTCTGTTCGGAACTAGCGCAAGCTTTGAAGATGGAACTCAGAAGGAAAAAGTTCCTGATAGAGTTCTTTCGAAGCATTAAAGTGATTGTTGGCTATGGTTAATATTTGTCTGAATGATAGAGTAATAAACATGATGAGGTTTTTTGGAATGGGAAGCTTAGAGTTAGTTCCGAGTCTGTTAAACTTTCTGTACTGATTATTTGCGACAGCTTTGATAAAGATCAGTTTTTCCTAATAACTCGGTCTATGAACTTAAATATTTTTTTCTCTCAATAGATCCAAAATGGATTAGTAGGTCAAAACTTGTCTGTACCCTATGTGATGATGGAACTGATGTGTTAATATTTGTGCCCATTAAATTTCTTATCAGCTGCAAATCATGACAGGATATGGCAGAAATTGATTCAAGAAGCATGCAACCAAGCGTTGGAGCTGACCGAGATGGGTCCGGTGAGGCGTTCGCTTTAATAATCGGAAGTTCATAGTAGCAGAGGGGGGGGCAACAAACCTACCACATCGAACTACTAACATGCACATTTATAAACAAGGTTAAGATTAAGATCAAACATCAGCACACATTAGCTACACTCAACCATGGTAAAGATGGCATATACAGGGGATGATCAAAAAGGAGAAGACTAGCAAAATTTTGTCCAGATTCAAAGTGATACAGTTCGGTGAATAATTAACCGATTTTGATGAAACTAGAATCGTTCGACGGGGAATTTATTCTAATTTTAGCATGTTTAATCAAAATTTGATTTGACTTCCGGGCACCGGAGATATCACGGATACTTTGAGGTTATGTCAAATGTGCTAATTTTCTGCAGCTCGTTATTTTTTATGTTACTTGAAAATCGGATATATTATATTTTTCTCAGAAACTAGAATTCATAACAAGTCTGTCAGTGGTTAAAGATCGTGAATCGGCCCATAAACAACCGAGATATGGCTATTTCCGTAAAATGTAGTTTTTTACCCAATTGCCTGACACTTCTTATGTTGAAAAACTCCTTTTTAATTTATCTGTAACTCTGCGTACCCCTCTAACCAAATTAGATGCAACTTTTTTCCATACGATCACAAATTTATCCTAGTTTTTGGAAGAGTAGCGGACATTTCGTTATTTTCCGTAGTTCCGAATTCATTATCGGGAATCAGTGAAGGAAGAATACCCTACCAGTGTAATGGCCAGAGTTAGAACTGTATCAAACCTGGCTTGCGACATATCAAACTTCATGATTTTACAAACCAATACCACTGGTAGTCAACCTGAGAGTATTCTGATGAAAAAGAAATTAAAGAATTAGTTGGTTTATTCACATTGGCCACACCTGGTGACGTTCCAATGTGGATTCCGGGTTCCCCCAGGGGAAGTGGCCAGATTTCGAATCATGTCAAACCCTGGCTTGCGACACATCAAACTTCATGATTTTACAAAACAATACCTAAACTAAAAATAACTCAAAATTAATAACTCAAAATTAATTGAAAAATAACTCAAAATTAATTTGGCGTACGGAACCATCGACCTGGCGGAATAGAACTCAAATTGGGTAATTTTTTTGGAAGATAACTGTATCACTTTGAATCTGGACAAAATTTTGCTAGTCTTCTCCTTTTTGATCATACCCTGTATGTAAGTTGCAAGGAATGCTGATTTCTGAATGAAGATGTGATGCATTAAATTATATGTTGAGAAACTGTTTTTTTTAAACACACTACCAAAATGTTAGGTAAATTTCGGTCCCCTGAGACCGAAATATGAAAGTGTCCTTATGGTGTGGCTCATTGGAACAAACATGTTTGATTCTTACAGCGACCCTAGTGGTCGGATATGTAAACTATGACATCTTATGTATTCCTTATAACAATAACAACATCAGAAGATTTTTTTCGCGGTGCAGTTCGAACGTGTTTTAGAGAAATACAAAATGGAAGAAGAAAGAAGAAAAATAATTGTGTGCAATCATTTGGAAAACTCTTCGTGGTCAGGGCCAAAACTTGCTAAAGTGTTAGGTTTTCCCAAAAAAAAACCGTGTGGAGTGTTTTGATAAAGTACAGAGAAACTTTGTCGACTAATCGCAAGCCTCTAAGCAAGCGTCGGGCAGGTACACTTCATTGCATTGTGACGTCACGCATTAATTTTGACAGGTGTATGTCCTGATGCTTACGTTTTGGACTTATGGATTTTATTCATCCGAAGTGACATTTTTCGAGTCATTTGCAATGCCTTGGAAATGCTGTGTGTGGAAGTGCATATCTACTGTAAAAAGCCCCGGAAACAAATTGTTCCGTATTCCTACAGTAGAAAAATGTTTGCAGCAGCTGGTTAGCGAAAGAATTGACGAGTGGAAAAGAGTTCTTGGAAATGAACTGACGAGTGGAAAAGAGTTCTTGGACACTTAATAATCGAATTTGTAACATTCATTTCCGAAGCGGTAAGTTATATTGATTCAGAAATAAATTATATGTCCACTTACTGTAGGAAAACCTGCTCGGCTCACGGATACGCATAACCCGGATTGGGTGTCATCACTACGTTTTTCCAATCCAAGACCCAAACAACCAACATCGTTTTTGGGTTTGCAGAAAAGGAGCACCGTTTCTAATCCTACACCGAAAGCTTGCAGTTCCGCGTTTGGTTCACGCGAATCGAATCGATTGTCTCCAAACCGATCAAATTCCCTTTCCTTGTTTGTAGAGGTAAAGTTGTGCCTATTTGAAACAATTTGCGTTGAATGATTCATAAACCATTTTACAGATCCGGCAATCCTTGTATCGCTAAGGATAGTTTTACAGATGAACTACTTGAAGACAGTTCCATTTTTACAAAGAAATCTAGATAAATCTTTTAACAACGAGCGAAACACCAACTTTCAGGGGAAGAGAAATTTTCTAAGTCAAAACGTAAACAACATGACCAGCACCTGTCAAATTTGTGAGGTTAAATTTTTTCATCCAATCCCCTACTATCAACCGTCAACTGCAGAACAAAGTTATCAAGCACATTAAGGCAAACCCCAACATCTCAGACCGTGATTTGGCCAAAAAGTTTCGCGCCGCACGCAGTATCGTGCAACGGATTCGTATCGGGGAAGGCTTCAAGTCATACCGTGCCAGTAGACAACCAAATAGGGATCAAAAGCAGAACAATGTGGCCAGAATCCGTGCCAGAAAACTGAATGAACAGGTGTTGACAAAATTCAATGGCTGTCTCCTCATGGATGATAAAACCTATGTAAAGGCCGATTCCAAACAGCTACCGGGACAAAACATTTACTTGGCTACGGCTCGGGGCTACGGCCAAATTCAAGTTTGTGTTTGCAGATAAATTTGCACGTAAATACATGATTTGGCAAGGCATCTGTAGCTGTGGTTTTCATCACTGGTAAGAGAGCTGTACAGAACGGAATGTCTCCAAAAGCGAATATTGCCATTCATCAGATCTCACAATGAACCTGTCATGTTTTGGCCAGATCTCCCAAGCTGCCATTTCAGTAAAACAGTGCTACAGTGGTATGAAACCAACGAGATTCAGTTTATACCGAAAGAACTCAACCCACCAAACTGTCCCCAGCTCAGACCGATAGAGAGATTTTGGACTATTATGAAGAGGAAGCTGAAGGTTAATGGCAGTGTCGTCAAAACCATGAATGAATTGAGAACCAAGTGAAATAAGATTGCCAAAACGATGGTTGAGAATAATGTGCGCCGGGATGAAACGTTTTATGGGAAATGTCCGTAAATTTCTTCGAAATCGAGATGATTAATTTTTTTTGTATTTTCGCTTTAAACTTCACATAAAGTCGAACATTTTAGTTCAAACGGAATACTGTTCTGTTAATGTATATCCGAAATATTCGCAATAGTTTATGTTCCAAGTCTAACTGGGCCACGCCTTAGCACATATGAATAAGTTGAAAGAGATGAGAAAATAAATTCAATCAAACACACGTTATGTCGTTTTCCGTGTGTATCAGTTTCATGGGACATAATTTTACACGAAATCTTTGTTTAAGTTACCCAACTTTTTACAAGAAATAATTACGTCTAGTGTAAAATTAATAATTTCTTAGTGAGAAGAAAATACCTTCTGTTAATTGCTTCTGAATCCACGCGTACTTATTTTGGGCTCGAATTCCAGCCAAGATATAAGAATTTCATTTCTTGAACAGGAACACCAAATCGATTGCTTTAGAGCATGCAGTGTCCTGTCTTATGTGGTGAGAAACTAGGGGGGCTTTTATACTTCCTGATTCATCTCCCGTCGTAGTTACTCAAATTCCCTTTTTGCGTATTTTCCTAAATTGTCCGGGGGTGAGATTCAAAACTCGTGACTTTGGTGTGAGAGGTATGGATGTTTACCACTACGCCGGGGCTACCCCGCAATCAACATTTCAAAAATGCTATGAATTTTTAGCGGAGTTGGTTAGAGATCTGATAACTTTTGACTATGATAACTTTCGAAAACTAACAAGTTCCTGTCGTTAAGGAGGATACGAAGAAAAATTTGGTCGACTTAAGCTTGATGCTTTTATTTAAATCGTGCACTTAAAAACCTGCACAACTTTAATTTTTGTTTGTTTTGTTTCTTTAACATCTTTTTTCTGTTTTTTTAAGCTGGATCATATTCTATCAAAATCAATTTATTGTGACTTGAACTCATGACTTAGGCGTGAGAGGTATTGATGTTAACCAATACGCCGTACCCTGCCGCAAAGCCGGATGAAAATACAGTACTTGTTCAAATATGCTGAATTTGCTATCTATAGCAATATGCTGAATTAAAATTTTGCATAAGAATCGCCCTAAAAAAATTTAGGAAGAAATAATTAAGATGGACCTATAAAATATTTATTACAAAAAAAAACACATCACTTTTCAAATTTCATTTTCGCGTTGTTAAAAGCAATCTAAGGATAATTTT
Organism: Aedes koreicus; assembly: GCA_024533555.2. Lineage (NCBI taxonomy): Eukaryota > Metazoa > Arthropoda > Insecta > Diptera > Culicidae > Aedes > Aedes koreicus. The sequence goes on from JAHHFK020003085.1 coordinate 174,862, forward strand.
GTGGTCGTGAATCAGATTTTTGCATAAGAAATACTCTGACACTAAAAAAGCCACCTGTAGTGGTTGCAAATCTCAATAAATTCATTTTATCTTTTTCCTTTCCATGCATCCAAAATAAAAATAAAAAGCAAGATTGTATTGCGATTGCGCATGATTTTGTTTCATTTTTTGCTATGGATCGTGACTTGGAGAAAAAATCACCACTCACTCTGTACTCTCCACTAGCAGTTATGTTCTTTTTTTTTGCGGGATGGAAAATTTGCAAACAGACTCCTGAAGATCTCAGGGTGTGGGGATGCGGTCGCCAACTCCTCGACCCACTAAAAACCCACCCGTGCCTCCAGCCCGGGACCAACTTTCAGTATTACTTCAGGGAGGGGGCTAGTGTGCTTTACGCACCCACTATGTCTAAATACACATGTCTTTAGTAGTTAGCTTCGCCGACCTGACGCTGATTCGATCGAGATGCTCCTGGATCCAAGCAGGGTTCGAGACGTCCGCGCCAGATTTTCGCGATCTCCCTGCCCGACCACTTACGTACCTGCAGAACCACGCGTCACACGGTCCTTCCTTCGATCGAGAAAGCCAGGGCCAGGACCGGGGTTGGAACGTCTGGGGGCGGCTACCCCTAGAGTCGTCCCTGTTCCCCATGTCTCGACCATGTTTCCAGGGTGCACCTACTCCCACACCCCTGAAGCAAATGGCTTGACCTGGTGCATTTGTACACGTAATCGCGTTTGATTCAGCTGAGAAATGGAGAACGTAGTGATTTCGGAAGCAATTCCCTTGTGTATCCGAAAATTGTTGGTTTTGATGTACAAACGGTGAAACCGAGCTGTCACTAGGAAGTACAGTATTAGCAAGGCAGCGGTTGGGAAAATTCTACTGAAACAAAAAATGTTCGGATCAGTGGTGGATCGCCCAGGCAGAGGCAGGGAGTGCAAAGCGGCAAACGTACTTTTGCATATAAAAAGTAATAAACGATCCATACAAAATTGAAATTTTGATAGTGCCATAAAAAACGCATTCTTGACCCATAAGACTCTGGTGAATATCCATTAAAAAATTTAAATGATCCATAAAATTCATCACTCTGATCCATACTTTATATTAAATTTAGCAACAAAATGTCAAAAATGAACCGTTTTATATCTAGGGCATGATCGTTAAAAGTGTACGGATTACCCATAAACATATTGCAAATGATCCATAAAAGGTTCAATAACTTTTCTTAAACTTGTAAAATTGATCCATAGAATGTAACCTTTGTGCAATAAAATATATTCGCATGTCCCATAAATTATTTGATATTTTCCATAAATAAATTGCCAATGATGAATAATGAACCATAAGCTTATAAAAATGATACATAGTAAATCAGTTTTGTTCGCTGAACTATACGATATGATCCATAAATTATGCCTGCATTTTTGCAGATTGGGGAACTATTTTTTGTTAATTTTGATCCATAAAGATTGTAAAATTGATCCCTAACTACGTTACTACTCAGATTTAGTTACATGTCCGTTCTTTTAGGTACCCGGATAATATATTGATGCTAAAGAAGGATTGCGGAGTTTTTGCGAAGCCGTTTCGAGGATTGAAGAACTAAGGTGGCAGAAAGCGGTCGATGTTTCCGGCATCCGAAGTGTTAGCATAGCGTAGATTAGACTCCAAGCAAACGACCAATTCAAGCATTTGCCCGGTATAAGGCAAACGGAGGATGTTTTTTTTTAGTTGGCGGTAGCGATAGCGAGTTGTACAGCAAGCGTCTGCCCGGCATAACATAAACCAAATTTTCTTAAACAACAGTTTAATCAAGTCACAAATTTGACTTGTAGTTCTTTATGTGCAGGAGAGCTCTTTACCAAATTTCTTGACAAACATGTGTCGCAGTTGCTGGGAGATCAAATAATGTTAAGTGCACAAAGTTGGTTTGTTATGAATCATTTTTTGAAGATTATGATTTTTTATACAAACTGGGCTGCAAAATGGTGAGTCGACAACGGGCAGGGAGCGTGCGTCCCCGCAACACAGCCCTGGTCCTCACAAGTTCCTACCTCATGCTTCCACGGGTCAAGAGATGACAAAGACCGCCAGCTAAGGGTTGCGTACTTAGCTGGTAGTGCAGCCTGGGCACTGTTGTCCTTCTGACTTCAGCTAGATTGAGGAGGTGCGTGCCGAGCGTCTGTGTCCACCAAGGAGGTGCGGTAAGGTAAGGTAAGGTAGTATGCTGAAATCTTACCCTACCACGAAAAATGGAAGTATTCTTAATACGGTCCGACGGTGCTCATTTCAGATAATAATAATTTCAGTGCTAATTTCAGGTATAATAATTTAAGATTATTTTTTCCCTCGTGGCTATGATAATGCAAGTCCGTTTACAATTGTAGCAGGACCACAATCTGCAAACATAACAAATATAATGGTTATTATAATTTTATATTATCACAAAACCTTCACAATATTTTTAATGCTATTTTCAGCTTCGCATTTATGCATCGTTATGAGTCTAAGCCAACCTATGTATATGAAAAGATACGATGGTTTTTAATGCAATTTTTTCACTTCTTTTATCATAAGACAATTAAAAATACAAAACCTAACATTGATCATTAGACAGGCATAAAGAATCATTTATGGGCCCAGTGGGAAACAAATGTTAGCGGATAAATCAAATTTCCTCTTGTTTTTATTTTTATTTCTTTTTATTTTAGATTTATTAAGCTTCCGTTTTTAGGCAATAATCATATTAATAGGGAATTTATTTCGCCTTATTGTTTGCTTACATTTTCCTAGCAAAACGGCTGCGAGGAGATTAACTATGTTTCATTATATCACATTGGAAATTTCCGTTATTTCAGAGTTTAAAGCAACTAACACCGCTGCCGGAGAGGCAAATGGCTGCATTTTATTATTAGATATACATTATTTAGTATTTTATTGCAACATCGTATTATTTTCATCATGGTATATTATTAAAAACATATTGAAATTATTATTAAAAATAATAATAATAATAATTAAATTCTATCTGCTTCAAGAGTACAACGAAGTTTATTCCAGATAGTATAGCTATTTTTTTTGTCATTGTAGCTCAAGGATCTTTTCTATTAAATTAGATCATTGGATATTATTAAAATTAATAAATGCTTTTTAATTCTGCTGATTATGACCCATATGTTATATACGTACATAACATGCCAAAATGCATGTTTGTACTTCATTTAATTACGACATGGTTTGGCCAAAAAGGTTTCCTATTCCAGAGTTACATTCAACTACCAATGATTGAGCTGTAATGAGGCACCAAGCAGCATATAATTTTCATATGTCTATCATTGTTTCAGTTATTTCCTCATATTATATTATTTACAACCATTCATGTCATCGATAATATTACCATTACATTTCAGTATACATTTATCATATAGCTGCTTCTAATTCTTATTTCATATCATTATTATATTCATTGGAAAAATAATAATAATAATTATGAAATTTTAACTGCTTCAAGGTTACAAGGAAGGTGATTCCAGGTTATATAGATATTTTATTACATTGTACCATAAGGTATTTTTCTATTGATTTACATTATTGGATACTAATTTTAAAATTTATAAATGCTCTTCGTTCTGCTGATTATACATACATATGTCATAAATACATAAATATTTTTTTATAATTTTATGTATAATTAAGTGTTTTATGTTTTGTTTAATTGCAATATGACCTTCACATTCCAGAATTACATTCATCTGCCACTGATTGAGCTGTAAAAAAGCACCAAGCTGCATATTATTATCTTTTTATTGCATATTATTATCACTATTTTAATTATTTCATCATATTATTCTATTTATAACCATATTAAAATTACAGGATGACGAATTCCATCTATGACATATTTGAGTTAAATATTCTTGTATATTTCATTGCACTATTCCATAATACATATATTGAATATTATGTCATATTATTTACATTATATATATAATAAATACTGGGTTGGGAGGGAGCATCAGGGTATCATTCAAGCTGAAACTGGACGATGGTTTGATTGACTGCCTGAGTCTAGGAGGGAATGAACATTATCATTTTCTTTATCCTACCGATTCGATTATGATGCTGTGAATTCTACTCCAACAGTTTCAGTGAGGGTTACGCGCCCTTCTTAACAAGCCATCCTGTAGAAAGCTTAATAAGTATTGCGAATTGGGTTATTCGATTTGTTGGATCGTATCGTTGGAAGGAGATTCTTAATTTCCCGTGGATTTCGCGTGAGTGTGTCTGCTTACGGGTCCACCCCTCCGTTTTTGGCCCTTCATACAGCGATATTTTGAATTCAGATCGGTGGCTCAATTTGATCTTGCTATTAAGCGGAGCTGCATCCAAGCCAAGGGTATGAAGGGATGGTGGCTACCATACATACATACATACACATTATGATTTTTTATACAAACTATTAGAGATCATTGGCAATTTATTTATGGAACATTTACAATAATTTCTGGATGATATGCACATATGTTAGTGCAGAAATGTTACATTCTGTGGATCAATTTTAAAGAAAGTTTAAAGAAAGTTCTTGAACCTTTTAAGTATCATTTGCAATATGTTAATGGGAAATCCAAACAATTATATATAGGGGATAGACAAAATGATCGGGACAGGCAAATTTTTGATCAACTTTGTAGTGCTCTTCATGAACTTCATGAAACATTCGACTGGAAAATTAATGTAATTTTATATCTCGGTTACATAATTGGCCATGGACCCCGGACACCGGAGTTGTTCCGGGTTTCCGGAGAGGCTATCTCACATGTTGAATTTGTGATGAGATTTTGTACAAGATTTTTTTTTCAGTAAACACACGTAAAGACAAAATATTTTCCAAGCGAATGAAATGTTGATTACAGGAATCGCCCTTAAATTGACCGAGATATGGCCATTTCCGTGAAACAGGTTCTGATGAAGGGTCCTGGATGCGGTTAACTCTTTATTTTGCACCATGCCATGTGACATCTCTTTCTTTTTGGTTTTTCGTCAAATCCTTATTACAAACTTAAAGTGCGTCCTTGACCATATTGGCCACTCCCAGAATCACCAGAACGTCCCCTTGGAAACCTGTATTAGAGGCCATTTACTATCTTCATGATTTTTCTTAATTATGATTTTGATAGACTTGAGAAAGCCATTGGCTACATTGGCAACTCACGGAAAATTTTTGGGAGAACCTGTAGTAAGAAACAATTACGATTTTACGGACGTTTCGGTGGTTCTGGCAGTGGGCAATATGGTCAAGGATCCACTTTAAGTTTATAATAAGGTTTGTCATGAAAAACCAAGAAGAAAGATAAATTTATCATTCCCTTGATACATAACGGTTAATTTTTCACATTTTATTGCTAAATTTGGCTAAAAGTATGGCTCAAATTGATGAATTTTAGGGATCATTTCTATTTTTTTGTGGATTTTCATCAGAATCATTTTTTTTTGTGGATTTTCACCAGAGTCTTATGGGTCAAGAATGCGTTTTTATAGAACGATTTTCAATTTTTCATGGATCATTTCTTTAGTTTTAAAGGTGCAAACTTAGGGCTGCCGTAGTTATTTACGTGCACGAGTGCTCTTTTCCAAATTTATTGGGAAACATATGTCGCAGTTGCGGTCGTTAAAGAACGTAAGAGCGCAAAAGTAAGTCAGTTTTCTGAAAATTTAAAATCTTCTCCAAGGTTATCATTCTTTTACAGCAATATTTAAGCCGCATAGCTAAAGGAACAAACAAGTTAATAAATCTGAGTAGTAGCGCAGTCAAACATCGACTTCCCTGTAGTTTAAATTCAAAAAAAAAATTGGAATTATTCCGGCATAATTTATGGATCATACATATTATTTTAAGAACACAAAATTGATTTTCTGTGGACCATATTTAGAAGTTTACGGTTCATTTTTCAAACCTTTTATGGATCATGGGCGATTTACTTATGGAATATTTTCAATAATTTATTGATCATGTGCATATATTTTAGTTCACAAACGTTACATTCTAAGGATCAATTTTACAAGTTTAGGGAATTGAACCTCTTATGGAACATTTGCAATATGTTGATGGATAATCCGTACACTTTTATCTATCATCCCCTAGATATATAAAGGTACATTTTTGACATTTTATTGCTAAAATTTATACAAAGTATGGATAAAATTGCTGTAACTTATGGATCATTTTCTTTTTTTTATGGATTTTCATCAGAGTTGTATGGGTCATAAATACGTTTTTTATGGAACAAATTTCAATTTTTCAAGGATCATTTTTTCAATTTAAAGGTGCAAACGTAGGGCTGCCGTGCAAAGCGGTTAGACGAACGGACACCAAGATCATGCGCGAAGTCAAGAAAAACCTATAAGTAACTGTCCGTGCGATTCAGGAAACCCTTCAGCTATCAGTTTCTGATCAAACTGTTTGTCGCCGTCGTGTAGCACAGGGGCTGATTAACAAAGTTGCCCGGAAGCGCCCAAAGCCAAACAAGGCAAACAAAGCCAAAGGGCTCAGGTTTGCTATTGAGCATGCTAATAAGCCCGTTGGAAAACGGTTCTCTGGACGGACGAATCAAAATTCGAGCTTTATTATCGAATGTAGTGCAGATCGGGTGAGGAGCCTCAGGAGCGCCACATCCAAGGCACGGTGAAGCGTGGAGGAGGAAATATGATGTTCTGGGAGTGTTTTTCATGGAGTGGAATAGGTAGCCTCGTGAAAATCGACGGGATAATGACGGCAGATTCCTACATCAACATCCTGCGAGAAAATCTGGGGGTTTCGCTGATCCAGACGGGTCTTGAAGATAAGTTCGTATTTCAGCAGGACAACGTCTTGTCGAATCAAACCGCTGGAATGGTCACCTCAACTCCTTCGAGAATTTGTGGGCGATTCTAGATGGTAACAATAAATTCAACTGTTTTGAAGCCCTGAAGCGCGCCTGGGAAGAGCTTGATCCACAGCACCTAAAGTACCTGGTGGAGAGCATGTCGAAGTGCCTGCAGCTGATCCTGAAGGCCAAAGGAGGACACATACATTATTAAATTGCTTTTCTTTAACTTAAATTTATCTTCTCGGGAGCCAAAATGAAGTGGGCACGTTTTTGTGACTGTTTTTTTTTTGTCAACACGAATTGATTTTTTTTCTTCAAGTCGAACTCTTTTTTTTATTATTATTCCATAAGTGAAACTTTAAAAAAATATGAAAAATTAGATAAAATAAAGGCTAAAGTGTGTTTACTTAAATTTGAACCAAATGAATGAGAGAAATTCAAAAAATGATGAGGTGGGCACTTTATTTTGCCTATCAGTGTACATCCATTGACTGCCAAGACACAATGTAAACAAAGTGAGGAGGGGTCATCCGAAACAGTTTCGTGTGCAACGTAATAATAAGTAATGTAGCAAGTTCAATTGCTGGACACAATAAACTAACAGTCAACTATCCACCAGCAAAGTTAAGATTTTTTGCTGTCGAGTTTTTTTTAGGTTAACATAATGTCCATAGACAGAATCAATTAAATTATGCGAAAATGTTCTAGTCTCATAATAATGCAATGCAAAATTATTCTTCTGTTTTCCATGAATATGGTTTTTTTCAAAGGCCTATCATAATCAAAAGAACAACCTCTTTAACGAGTACAACGTTGAAGAAAAAACTTAATCATGATCCTAGATTTACTATAGGTTAGAACCGGTAACGTTTTTAGAGAAGGATAATAAGAGGAGCACTATAAATAGTTTCTTTTTCTCGACGAATTTTCAAATTGAGCTCTGAATTTTCGTGTTCTTCTTTGTTCTTTTAGCATTTCAAGCTTAAAGGGCGATACGGTCAAAATTTGGTCAATATCAACTTGACGTATTTCTTTCAATTTGGCATTTAAAAAACCTGAACACCCCTCATTTTGAAGGTGTGTGTGTGTAGAATGTTGCTCCTATTTTGATTTTGGAATTCACTCTTCAGTTGTCAAAATGCCGTCCAAGCAAGAAGAGCAGCGTATCAAAATTTTGCTCGCGCATCGCGAAAATCCGAGCTACTCGCACGCAAAGTTGGCAAAATCGCTAAAAGTTGCCAAATCAACCGTTACAAATGTAATTAAAGTGTTTGGGGAACGTTTGTCGACAGCCAGGAAGTCTGGATCGGGGGGAAATCGAAAACCGGAAGCCGCTGAGACGACAAAGAGAGTTGCCGGTAGTTTCAAGCGAAACCCTAACCTATCTCTCCGAGATGCCGCAAATAAGCTGGGTGTATCGTCTACAACCGTGCATCGAGCCAAAAAACGAGCCGGACTATCGACTTACAAGAAGGTAGTGACTCCAAATCGCGATGATAAACAAAATACGACGGCCAAAGCGCGATCCCGGAGGCTGTACACGACGATGCTGACGAAGTTTGACTGCGTGGTAATGGACGACGAAACCTACGTCAAAGCCGACTACAAGCAGCTTCCGGGACAGGAGTTTTATACGGCAAAAGGAAGGGGAAAGGTAGCAGATATTTTCAAGCACACGAAACTGTCAAAGTTCGCAAAGAAATATCTGGTTTGGCAAGCCATTTGTACCTGTGGCTTGAAAAGCAGCATTTTCATAGCTTCCGGGACTGTCAACCAAGAAATTTACGTGAAAGAGTGTTTGAATAAACGTCTGCTGCCTTTCCTGAAGAAACACGGTTGTTCCGTACTGTTTTGGCCGGATTTGGCATCTTGCCATTACGGTAAAAAGGCCATGGAGTGGTACGCCGCCAACAACGTGCAGGTGGTTCCCAAGGACAAGAACCCTCCCAACACGCCAGAGCTCCGCCCAATTGAGAAATACTGGGCTATTGTCAAGCGGAACCTAAAGAAGACCAAAAAAACTGCTAAGGACGAGCAGCAGTTCAAGGCAAACTGGCTTTCTGCGGCGAAGAAGGTGGACAAGGTGGCTGTACAAAATCTGATGGCAGGGGTCAAGCGTAAGGCCCGGCAATTTGGATTTGGAAAAACGGAAGCCTAACTGAATATTTTTCCTGAATTTTATACTAATTGAACTTGAAAAAGAAATTTAATTTGATTTTTTAAATAAACGATTTCACCGATTTACACGCGTTTTCCCTTGACCAAATTTTGACCGATCACCCTTTATTGCTTGCTCTTGTTTGCTTGCTTTTCGATGCCAGGTACCAGTTTTGCATTAGTATGATTGTGTGGCAAGTACAACCATACCCTATGCCCAGGGAGTAGAGAAATTATCCTTAACGAAAAATGCCTAGACCAGACCGGGAATCGATCCCAGCCACCTTCACTATGGTGTTGCTTTGTAGCTGCACCTTTACCAACTGAGCTACGGGAGGACCCTGCTGTCCTAGCTTCAGCTGGACATATACTAAAATTGGAACGATAAAGAGAAGATTAGCATGGCCCTTACGCAAGGATGACACGTAAAATTGTGAATTTTTGTGTTGTGGTCATTTTCATTGCTGTTCGGAGTAAAAGCATTGATAATTTTGAAAAGGAAATGTAGGTGAAGATTTAATGGAATTGGCGTATCTTTCGTTCAAAGAAGCTCCATAATATTTTGGCTCTTAAGGGAATATGTCTTATAGAGGTTAATTTTCATCAAATAGTAGAACTTTGTGAGACCACTCCATCTACAGAAAACTTTCATTGTTAATTTTGATTTTTTTTTTCTCTGCTAGACTATTATTTAATCATTTAGCTCGGCTTCCAATGCAGCTAGATCTGTTAGCATTGGGAACAGGTGAAACTACGATTGATCATCATTAGACTTAGCGAAAATTGCTCCTTGAATAGAAGTTTGGCTCTCAATGGAATATGTAGATAGAGGTTTTCATCGAATCGTGGAACTTCGTGAGACCATTCCATCCACAGAAAACTTTCGTTGTTAATTTTAATTTTTTTTTCGCTGCTAAATTATAATTTAATCGATTAGGTCAGCTTCCAATGCAGCTAGATCTGTTAGCTTTGGGAACATGTGTAGCTACAAATGAATAGCGTGAGAGTTAGCGAAAAAAAAAATCGTACAGTTTAAGGGTTCTTTTAAGGTAACGTTTTCAAATAGTAATATACCTTCATTTTTCTTCTATTTAGCTTTGATGTTGAGTGCAGCGTAGTTATAGAGTAAATATACGTCAATTCATCATAAATTTAAGCATTTTGTCCGGTTGGTCTTATGCCTATGAGCTACTTTTAGGCGAAGTTTAATATTGTAGATTGAAGCAAACTACCATAATCACTTAACTTTCATGGTCCATTTCCAAAGGCAGACAGCTGGTGCTGACACATTAAAGAGGCTTTTTCTCATTTTCAAAGAAGCTGAAAGCTCAGTTCAATTACTGACTTCCTGTTCAATGGACAGGTTGAACGAGCGGACGAGACGCCACTGGATTTTCTCCAGCCACCTGAAATCCATACTTCCAACTTCAACCATTCATCATTTACAACAGCATGAGCCCCAGCATCCTAGCCACCACTGCTAATCGGATTGCAAATCATAATTCCCAGTTCAATGCAGCCAAAAAGCCCACACTTAATTCACCCCCTGAGCCGAACAAAGCTAATTCAACGTGCTTGTGGCTTGCCAATGGACGCTCCCATCGTCCGGACTCCCAAATCAAATGATCAACCAAACAACGCATCGGGCGCTCAATGTAGACCGAACAACAAAGCATTATTTCGCTTGAATGGACATCGATTCCGCGTGGCTTAATAACAACACATTCATGGTACCATTCGCAGATAGGTTTTCCCATCATTGTGACATTTTGGCGAGCTTCACGGACCTTTGATGTTCGTCGGTTGCAATTGGGCAGGTTGATTTTGTGACTGCGATGTGGGTTATAAAATTAAACATCACACCAGCGGCTACCCACAGGAGAACGTGTCATTCGTGGGATTTCTAAAATTGTTGGTTGAAAATTAGATGTATCGTACACATTGCATGACTTTTCCTCCTAATTTAGACTAGGAAGTCGAAAAAATCGTAGCCTTAGTTTGTCTGGTGGAATTTGAAAAGGACTGACATCTGGACAGTCTAGAACGATTGAACATTTTAGTATGAGCATTACATAACTTTTGACGTCCCACTGAACAAAGTTGTGCCAGAGTTGACAAGTTCATAAAATTACTTTGGTCGTTGTTGCCGTCGTGTAGTCCTTTCAGTTGCAGAAGTTAATTTTTGAAAGCTCCCGCAGCATCGTCTACCGTGTTCCCTAAATTACAATTCATGGTAGCGGCATCTCATTAGAATGCACCTGACAGGCAGCAATGGCAGGGTCGCCATCATGGTGCCTCTTCCGTGAATTCCCTCGGACATACAGGCAGGCAAATCATCGCTGAGCTCCTAGTTAGTTCTGCTAGCTCCATTTGCCGACCGGTGACAACGCAGGAGATGATGGTTCGAACTGTTGGTGCAATTAGGAATTCAAAACATCTGCCAAAATTCTCGCAATCGTAAAACGACGCGACGTCCGTCCGCCGGTTTTGACTCGTTCGGGTGACTTGCATGAATTCGGTAATTAAAATCTCAAATTGGAGGTTTATGTTGGATAAAACTTAGTACAGTATTCGAAGGCATTCTTCAGTTTAAATCGGGTTGACAACGGTGTGTTATCAACTGGGTGTTGATTTTTATGATCGAAGATTTTGCTTTTCCAATTGCGGATTCGAATCGATTAGTCAGTCGTTAAATATGGTAGTGTGGCTCAAATTGGATTGTGCCATCAAAAAGTGGTAAATAAATTTGATTGCCACACGATTCCGTGGATTGGCCAGCGCTTAGGATGGTAGGTGTTAGCCGGAATAGAATTAATTTTACACTAATGCTGAAAGCAATCAAAAATGCCTCTTCTGGCAAAGGTGTAGGAGGGAACGACTGTGACTGGAGATCGCGCATTGAGGTGAGAAACTTGTTCAAAGGTTGAAGTAGGTAATTTTCGCTAGAAGACATTCAAACGTTGTTTTATTAAAGTGGAGACATTTTTTGAAGTTTTGCAAGTAAGTAATAAATCGCAGTATCAAAATGGAAACTAACAATTTCAGCAACCATTTTTGTGTCAACTCGTAAAGTCAATTTAAAAAGGAAAAACAAATGGATGGACTGGTTTCTTGTTTTCCATATTTCTACTTGGAGTTCGCAAACTGAATTTGACGTAAACAATCACACCAATTGAATTTTCATCCCTGATCGCAAAGCTTTTATCCATCTTGTGCAAACATTCTCTAGTTCTGCATTTTCACTGTCCCACTTCCATGTTGTTTTTTTCTTTTTCAGAAATCAAAGTTGTTTATTTGCACTTTTGCAAACAAGCTCCGAGAACTCCCGCACAGCCACGCATATTTATGGCACTTTTCCTTCGTTGTTTCCGTTTGTCCATTGTCATCCGCAGAGTTGCTGCCTTTCAATACCTTCTGTCCACAATAACAAGCAGCGCAGCAGCTGTTTCCTGATTTGCCTGAGTAACTGAAAAAAAAAACGAGTACTGAAACTAAGCTGACAGGACGAAATAGTTGTTAAAGCACAAGTTTTGTTCAAAGCAACTCGTCGCTTGGGTGAGCCACCCAACGTCGCTGTTTTTTTTTATTCACCCAAAGAATTTACCGAAACAAGAGAATGTACAATTTCACAACAGTTCCTCCAAACAAAAGTCCGCCATCCTACTGATGCTTTTCATTTCTGCCTCACTTTTATTCCAGGACAAAAACTTGTCGAAAATGGACGAAATAAATTGGCAAAAAACGACCAACTCTGAAACGACAACGGCAGCATCAACGGGAAAAGTTTGACCGGAAAACCGGAGAATCAAATAGCTGAGAACAACGGGGAAAAGTGTGTATTCTGTTTATTTCCACTCGGCGAGAATTGTCTCGCAGGGTTTGTCAAAAGAAAGTGATAGCTCAAAAATAAAAAAATAAAAAGAAGGAAATTGACAATACGAGCTAGGAAACATTCGTGTTCTGGCAAAAAAAAAAAGAATAGAAGAAGAATATTGTTGTGAACTTTGAAAACATAAACAGAGTGAGAGACAGCCAACAAAAAAAGAATGGACGAGGCGGATAACTGCACTGTTTGACACGGTGAAGTTACGGTTCACGGTTTTGGAGAAGGAGCAGACTGCGACAAGGATAAAGTTTTTCCAGTTCAATTTGCCTGAGCTGTTTTCTAAACACACCCCGAGGGATTTTTTCCTCCATTCCGCTTGCTCGCACTGCTACAAACACGAAAGAGGTGAGTTTCAGGCGATTTGATTGTTTCCGGTTTTTTGTTTTGGCTTCGTGAGTGGAACAAGTGAGTTTGGGAATTTATGCTAAGTTGGTTTTCTGTACCGTTTGGACCAGTTGTAATCCTTTAAAATATGCTGGGATGGACGTGATTTTTTCTTCATTAACTCTAACACGAGCAGGAGACAACAACATATGAATTCCTGGTTTTGATCTTGATAACTGGCCTTAGTATTAAGGAGCTCAGATTAAGAGGTAAAATACCTAAACAAGATACCTAAGAATTGCAAGCAAAATATCTCTCGAATAAGAAAACTTGTTATTTCGGATACCTGGGAATACCTGAGAGGTACTATTTTGGTATTGTCTTACCTCAATTTGGTATTCGCATAACATTGTGGGGACAATTTTATGGTATTATCCTCAGGTATTTTACTTCTTAATCTGAGCTCTTAAATACCAAGGCCAGTTATCAAGTTATTCGTTCTTGCTCGGGTAGCTATTCTTTATACCTTTACGGCATTCAGAAAATGATAGAGAAAATCATATCTCTATTGTTTCTGATCCGATTTTCACCATTCATCCCCCAAAAGTGCCGGTTATGCCTCCAATTTTAAATTCTGGATGAAAATTTAAAATTGGCTTCATGGTTCCAGTTATTCTGAGGTGTAGTGAAGTAAGTTTTTTTTTTCGAATGAAGTGTAACTTATTATTTCCTTCTGAAACCTAGATTGAGACATGTCAAACTTTAAGATTTTGCGAAACAAGTTCCTTTAGAGACATTTCGAGGATTCCTGGTCACTTTGGCCACATTTCGAGGTAGCCACTTAATGATCGATTCAGAAACCTTAATTACGACATTTAAAACTTAATTTTAAGAGGGGGGGTTTTGAGGTTTTTGTTGGGGGGGGGGGAAAATGTGGGAATGGGCAGTTTTTTTTTGGTGTTTGAAAAGAAATAGAATAAAGAATAAAATTATGGGGTTTGGTTTTTGTGTGATGTGGATTTTAACGTGTCAAATTTTAGGATTTGACATATCGAGTTCCATGAACGATTTGAGGATTTTCGACCGCATGTGTCACATCATAAAGTATTCCGAAAATCTGCCCAGTAGAACTTTTCGCAACTCGGAAACTTTCCTACTGGTCTGCTGGTTGTTGTGCGTTGTCCGTGGTCTGGTGGTTAATGTTCAGCCTGTGCAACCATGAGTTGGAGACGGTCTTAACTGCCACACTCCGAAGGATACTGCCTACAGGAAAATATCCCGTGATGTTAAATATGGCATGTGACATGTCAATGAATGCGATGAATAGAATAGCACCAACACAAAATGTAAAATCTGTAATTTTGTAGAATTTGTACATAATTTACCAGCATTTTTTCTGTAATCTTTCCTATGAAGAGTCCATTCAATTTTATGTATAAGCTTGTAAAGGGGCAGACGCTTCACTACACGATCCAAATTATCTGTTTAAGTCTGAAATGATAAACTTCCGGTTTACTTGAGACTTACAGGGTGCGGCAGAAAATAATGCGAAAATTTGTTCTATTTCTTTCAAATCCCATTTTCAACTAATTCAAGCAATAATATCAACATTTTCGAGTGCAGTTATCTTTATAAAGTCCTTTTAAACACATTTATCCAATGTGTCCTCAATTTTTATTAATAACATCCACGAGCCGACGCCGGAAGCCAGAGCATGCCTTTCGGACATAGTCTTCCGACATTGCCTGCCATGTGCGTGTTATGGTTGATTTCAGGGTTTTCACACTAGGGTGTGATGTTTTGCAGGCTCGTGCTTCAACATATGCCCAAATCGAATAATTCAACGGATTAAGATCTGGACTGCTAGGGGGCCACAAATCCTTCGGTCAAAACTTCATGTTAACGTTCAACCATTGTTGGGTTCGATTGGACGTGTGACACGGCGCTCCATCCTGCTGTAGGCAACGTTTTGGTCCTCGGAGAAGTTGGCCTTCACCCAGGGAAGCACTTGGTCCTTTAAAATACCGATATACAAACAGCCGGCATTTTCAAACCGTTGGACGCCACCAAGCCAAACATCATGACACCAGCCGGATGTTTGGTTTGAAATTTGAATTTCACTTTTTCCGGAACGTTCTCCATTTTCTGCGGTGAAATGAACCGGTCCGTCCAGTTGTTGGCCACAGCATCGATGCTGAAAAGCTTTTCGTCGGAGAACAGGATTATCATTTTTTCCTTCTTCAACAAGGAAAGCAATCTCTTGGAACGAGTCACTCGTAGTTCCTTGACCCGGTCCGTAATCAAGTGGCGTTTCACTCTGGCTCTGAAAGATGCATGTAGGTCTTCTTTGATGATTCTCCGCATGGATTTCTCCGAAATATTGGCTTCCTTTGCAAGTTTTCTTATGGAACGCACCGGGGTGCGAGCAATTTTTGATTTGAGCGAGCAATTGGCGATTTGATCACGTTCGGCGTGCGTGCAAAGCACCGACGTCCGCTTCCCGGCTTCCGCTGCTTAGGACCATCCTGCAGAGACTTTTTTATGCGGTAAACTGTTGCCAAATGGCACCCTACCACCTTGGCAATCTCTTTCGGCTTCTTCTGGGCGAGCAACAAAGCGGTGATCACTTCTTTCGCGAACATTTTGACGAATTTGCAATAAAACAAATAGAATGTTTGAATGCAGCACTTGAAAGTAAACATAAACAAATACACTTTTGACAGAAATTAGTCACTAGCTTCACGAATTAACCCAATACTCAAGTTTGAACATTTTCGCATTATTTTCTGCCGCACCCTGTATGTAACCTTATTCTGAGAATTCACGGCCTAGATCATTCCGTCCGTGACTTCTCAACGATCTGGAAGTGTACGCGTTTGTTCGTGATCGTTTTCACTTGTAATTTTTTTTTCACTATGTTGTCGTCGTTGTTTGCTTCGATCATTTGCATCAATTGAAGACTGAATAAAAGTAAATTGGTACGCCCCTCGCGCGCCGTTAGCATGCCTCTAGTGTTGGGAATCAAACATCTTTGACAGTGTTTTGTTAACACTTCTATAGAAAACAACTGGTGCAAAATTGATCAAAGTAGTCGATCGCGTTCAGAAATAACATCAAATGGAACTCGAAAGAAGAAAAAATATTGTGTACAAACAACTGGAATATCCGGAGTGGTCCGGTTCCAAGCAGGCTAAAGTGCTGATGATGCCAAAAACAACATTTTGTCAAGTGCTCAAAACTTACAAGGAATACTGAGTGTGGAAAGGAATCAGTGAACCTACGAAAAAGCTGAAACCAAGGATCAAAAGTTACTCTTGAATGCAAACAATATATCTTTATGTCAAAATACGTATTCTGTTATACTGAATATGTTTGCGAGATTTCGTCCAAATCCAAGCGGCTCGTGTCAAATTTCGACATTTTATGGCCAGTTTTGCCTGGAAGTGCTCTAAAGGGTGTATTCGATAAAAATGGCACACACATATATACTCATCAAAATTAAACTGATTATCGGATTTTCTTGAAATTTTCAGGGAATGAAGAACTACTAATGAGTTTTGATTTACAACATTTGTTTTATTCAATTTCGTCTCCCATCCCGAATGCCCGCACCTTCCTTTTCACTCCACCCATCAAATTTTGTACAACCGATTTTCCCAGTGTTTTTGTTGTTTTTACCCAAATTTTCTTCAATTCTAGCTCTGTTTTTATAGTTTTGGGATGTTTGCGAAGTTCCGTTTTCATAATTGCCCAGAGTTTTTCAATTGGACGAAGTTCCGGTGAATTTGGTGGGTTCATATCCTTTGGCACAAAATTGACTCCGTTGGCTCGGTACCACTCCAATACGTTTCGAGCGTAGTGGCAGGATGCTAGATCAGGCCAAAACAGAGTTGATCCTTTGTGCTTCTTAATGAATGGCAAGAGACGCTTCTTAAGGCACTCTTCCGTGTAAATCGCACCGTTTATTGTTCCGGAAGTGATGAAGGGAGCACTTATTTCACCACATCCGCAAATCGCCTGCCAGATTGGAAACTTCTTTGCAAATTTCGATAGTTTCTTCTTTCGAACATCCTCCGGAACATCGAACTTCGACTTGGCAACGAAATATTCTTGCCCAGGAAGTTGACGGAAGTCGGCCTTGACGTATGTTTCGTCATCCATCACGATGCAACCGGATTTGGTGAGCAGCTTCGTGTAAAGTTTCCGGGCGTGGGTTTTCGCAGTGATGTTTTGTTTTTTATTCCGGTTTGGGGCTTTTTGCACTTTGTAAACATGTAACCCAGCACGCTTCATGGTTTTCTGCACAAAACCGACTGACACCTTAGACTTTTTAGCGACATCTCGAATTGACATGTTTGGACGGTTCTTGAATTGTTGTACGACTTTCCTGGCCATTTTACTGTCCATTGGACCACTTTTACGACCACTCCCTTCCTTCCTTTGGACACTCAGACGCTCCTTGAAGGTTCTTATTACACGAGACACAGTTGTATTTGCAATTCCAAGCCTTTTAGCAATCCACCTGTGGGACGCCCCTGGATTTTGATTGTGAGTGCACAAAATTTTCTCACGGACAATTTCTTGTTTCGACGACATGACTGGAACTACTGAATGTATAACTATGAAACTTGGCAGATGTAAATAATACACTATGGATAAGATCTACTCAAATTTCTAGGTTTTTTACTCATACGATTCAAAAGTTATAGAAGATTTTCTGTGTGCCATTTTTATCGAATACACCCTTTAAGACCACGCATTTTGAAAGTCAACCAGAAACTAAGTTTTTTTTGTATGCTATGACGTACAGAAATGTGTAAACAAATGGACGCAGCCAAAATCATTTGAAAAATTTAATTCAATTCAAAATGGCCGTTAACATTAGGTGTGCTTATCATTTCTGGAACAGTCTATATTTGAGTGCAAGAGGTTGACCAGACCCCTTTTTAATAAATTAGAATTGATGAAGGAATGTTTTGCAATTTTTCAGCTGAAGAAAAACATGTCTGCCCTCTATGTTCTTTAGAGTCATTAAGTTCAATTTAAAGAATCACAAACTACTGAAATTCTTTGTGTCTCATTTAATAAAGCTTCCAAAAGCATCTGGTCAAATCTTAATCTAGGTTTTCTCAATAAAAAATGACTTTCAGCTGGAACGTCATTCATTTCTCCAATCGCTCATATTCCATCAGCAAATTTCCACTTCGTCAACAGGCCGTTGCTATCGTGTCATCTCGGTGGAAAGGAAACGTGACGAACCAAATTCATCTTCCGATTGCCACTTTTAATCTAACTTCTCGTTTCGTCTCGTTTATCTCATTACAGGGAAAAATTCAGCTTCCTCCCACGGAGCAACTCAACCACTCGTCAGGCAGAATGTAATCCGAAATTACATCACGTTCATCGGATTAATCATCACCCGTTCGTGATCCGTCTGCTGTGAGGTTGATCTGATATCGTAAGCCATTCCGTCATCGAACACATCATCCATTTTGGGTGCGTGTGGAGGCAAAGTTCTCTTGTAGCTAGACAAAAAAAAACCCAAACGATAAACTTCGCCGGCACTCGGATTGAAGAGAGGAGAAGGGGTGAGAGCTCGAGATTCTCGCATCATGAAAGGATCCGACTCCAGGGCGAAACTACTATGGAGTGCCTCATCGCCTTCGTCATCCGCCAGCAGTCAGGATCTAGCGACGACTCCGGACACGACAACGGCGACAACGACGATGACGACAAACAGTATTCATCAGCAGAAACAACTTGCGATGACCAGCCTCAACAGTATCAACAGTCAAAGCACCCAGGACACGGGGTCCAGTGTGAATTTGCTACTAGGAGGTGGCAGTCCAGGTCCTGGGGAGGGAGGAGGTGGTTTAAAACTGATGACTGCAGCTGACAGAACGCATCACGCGAACGGATATGGAGCGACGCGGTCAGCGTCGTCCGGGTCCTGCACGATCCAAGGCTTCAACGGTGAATCGGGCAGCAATGTAAATAGTAATAGTAGCAGTTCTGCTAGCAGTAGTAGTAATCATTACACAAACGGCCACGGTGGCGGCAGCACCAGCAATAGCAGGAGTAGTAAAGGCAATTATTTTTTCGGAGCTGGCAGCGGAAGTTCCGGCTGCGGTGGGCATCAGCATCAGTACCATCATCATCATCAGCACTATCACGGGTCCTCGTCGGGTGGAGGGTCTGGAAGTGCAAACATTCTGGCCCGGTGCTGCCTGTACCGGGCCAAGGGACTGAATCTGCGGTTATGTGCCGGCGGGCTAGTGATATTTACGATATTCTCCCTGCTGTGCTACAACTACTATATGGATAGCTCGCCGATAGCTAGGTAAGTGGATTGGGGTTTTCTTTTATTGAACTTTTATCCATGGTCATGGTATTTAATTCACAATGTTTAATACCTGGAGATACGCAATAGTAACATAAAGGGAAACGCCATTCATAACAAGAGTGAATAATATACGAAAATGTCAGTTATTAATAGTCACAAAGTAACAAATTCCCAATTAATCACCAGTTGTGGCAAGTAGGCATGTTTATTCATAACCCCCTGTCCGTAGCGATAGATAGAAGAAAAAGCCACCCACGAGCGCAGTTAATAGTCATTTTCCTATTCGAACCATTTTTTCCATCCCATTTGTTTCGCGCCATTACTGTACGCTACCAGCCAGGACGAGAAGTGTTGGCGGCAATGGCGGAAAGTTGATCCAATTTTTCATCACGCTTAGTGAATAATCGTGGTCTGTCATAAAATAAAAACAAACGGAGGTCATTTATTTGCGCTCCAGCCCCTCCCCCAACGATCTGCAATCCGCTAATTGTCCCCCAAGTGCCACCATTTTCCGAACGATGCAAAAGACAACAGTACAAACACTTCCGCCGAACAATACTGTGAGCTGGAATGGGTGGTGGGCTTTCAGTGCTCTTAATGGTCCACAAATTCGAAACTTCCCCTTCTCTGGTCACATTCATCGACCGAGATAGTTCGTTTTGCTGTAGTTTTAGTTAGTTAGCGGCTAGCGGAGATTGAACACCAACGTCCAGTCCAGTCGGGTCTGTTCGTACTAAATGACCACCCCCATCCCGCCAACATCCAGTGATGATTATTTTATCAACTCCGGCAAAGCTATAATAGACAGATACTGGTCGATGGTCGAACGCCCTTCTCCTTCTGCGTTCACGGGCACTGCCACTGGGTTTAGTCTGGCTCGTTCTGTTCCTGGCGACGAAGATTAAAAAAAACTTCGATTAAGGGGGCGTTTTGGTAATTGAGAGAATTGTTTTATGTGAGTTTACATTTGCGAATGATAGCGCGCTCCATGGGCAGGGCACGGCGATCAACGGCCGCCTGTCTGTGACGGTATCGGTTGCGTATCTCTTCTACAGGATTTAATAATGCAAATCGAGTTTACAAATGAAAATGGTCACGAAATGGGTTGTTAGTGGAAGTGAAATTACTACTGCGTCTAATTGGTTGGCTGATTGAAATGAGTGGAAGTCGATAAAATGGTTGCCAGGAATTTGTGGGCAGTGGCTGTTTGCTGTCAATAAGCTCGTTAGGAGCTTATCAACAGAAGAGAATGCGTAAACTTTTGGAAAGTGTTGTTTTTTAACATAAGGTCTGTATCCACAATGATCCGGACATCTCTAAACTTAATTAAAACACAAATTTAGTGTTATATTTCTAGAGTAGTTGTTTATTTCCGATTCATGGGATATGATTTTACACATCAAGAAGTCAAAACATAGTTATTCGGTATTTGCATACAATTTTTGTACTCGTGCTATTAGGGTTTGTACAGACTCTTCAGATATCGTGGTCGCCGTCTTTGTTCAAATTTGTTGGAAGTGTTTGATATTTTTGATTCCTTGTTTCTTTCCAGAAAGCTTCCGCTTCATCAGAGCCCAATATTTCTCGATTGGACGTAACTCTGGACAATTTGGCGGATATGCGGTTTTTGGTGCAGTATTCACTTGATTTGCTTCGTGCCACGCCATCACAGTTTCAGCATAATGGCATTATTCCAAATCGGGCCAGAACAAAGGTTTTTCTTTATGGTTTTTCATGCAGGGTATCAATCGCTTCTGCAGGCATTCTCTCTGATAAACTTACTTGTTGATTGTGCCTGTAATGAAGAAAGATTTATTCTTTCTGCCACACGTACAAATTACTTGACAAATAAGGTATTTTTTGTGATAATTCGCTGCCTTCTTAATCCTGAAATTCGCAGTTGTAGTATTTCTGGCCATAACAGAAATGAAAACCAACCCTGGAAGCTGCTTGAAAGTCTCCTGGACATAAGTTTCATCGTTCATAACAATGCATGAAAACTTCGTCAAATATTCGCAGTACAAACGTTTAGCCCGTTATATTGCTGTTCTGTTCGTCGTTGCGATTTGGAGCTGTTTTTACTTTATACGACTTCAGTACCAAACGCTGTTTTGATTTTTTGACAAAACCAGTTGACATTTCTATTTTACGAGCCACCTTTCGAACAGAGACATTCGGATTTTCCTTCAATATCCTCTACACCTTAAGGTTCATGACAGGATCAGCACGTCCATTGCTGTTATCAATTCTTGGTTTCCTATCGACCGTCAAACGTTCCGAAAATGATTTGAGCACACCATGTGGATTTAGGTAAATCTATTTTTCCCCTTACTTATAAGTCAGTATTTGCCTAACGTCCGTACAAAATCCGCTCGCGCACCTGCTTTTCATCCATCGCCATCTTAAACACTAAACATGCAATGTAAATACCAATCATAGTCTTTTTTATCAAAGATTCCCGGCTATACGTCAGCGAAATGTTTCACTCCTACGTACAATATTTCAAAAGTTACAGTGATTTGAAAGTGTCCAAATGAATGTGGATACAGACTTTAGTAAGGGAATTTACCTATTTTCGGCCGTATAAGCAGAGTTCACCCTTTTAGGAGTATTTTATTAGCGTCGTGCGCACCCTTGACGTTTTCAATAGGGTTACAGTTAATTGCTCCTTGCTCCTCTGTCTTTTACAATCAACAGAATTACCCAGAATTGCTAGAAATAGTTTTTATGACGTGCCAAACTTCTCAAGTGAGTGTAACCATTGTCGGTATCCCCTGTTTTATTCGACTATCCGCCCACTTGAACTGCCTGCGAAAAATCTTGTTCTGTACTGCCGGTTTCTGCAAATCAATGCCATCTGTAGAAAGTAGGCATCGGGAAAATGAAGATTGAAGTTACCGAACTCAATAATCGCATAGTTTGAAAAAAATCCTACTTAACTTATTGTTTATTGTTTATTTGTAATCACATCATCCGACAACATGGTCTTAATAAAAACTTAGTGTATAATATAATACTACTTATTTGCTAAAACATGCATTGTGCTTTCTCTAAATGTGTTATTTGGCAAATTTAAAGGTTGACGGTTACCGGTTAAAGCTCTTTTATGCAGCAGCATCTCGATGCAATGTCTAAAGTCAATAGAAGCAGAAGTGACACGAGTGCAATAATTTTATTCGGAGATTTTAATCAGCCTCAGCTGGTCAGGAAGAAAAACAACAATGATTAATTTGTGACAACCCGCAACAATCTACTGCTCGTCATATGCTTCTCGAAACTATTGCCTTTCAAAAGTTACGACAACGCAACCTGATCAACTATTGCTCCGCTCGTATTCTTGATCCAGTACTGTCCAATGATACGAGCATGGCAAAAGGAAGAGTAGCTGAAGCACCGGCGCAGGAGCCTGACTTTCAGCGCGTTACGCCTGCCTGCAGTATCGTTTGAGAATGATGATGACTTCACTGGTCGTGACTTTCGGCGTGGAAATTATGTTAGACTGAACCAGTTGCTGTCGGAGACTGATTGGTCAGAGGTGTTGTTGAGTCCTGACGCCTATAGCGCCACTAATGCTTTTACCAGAATTCTCCATTCCTGTATCATGCAAGCTGTACCACCCAAAAGACAGACCCTCTAGGTCCAATGCTCAACTTTGCGCTTTGCGCAGGAATCGCTCCAGATTGTTGCAAACTGTCAATGGAGATGTCCATTCACAAAATGCCAATTCGAAGAAGCGAGTCGCCTCTATAGACGATACAATCGATTTTTGTGAAAATGTTACGATAATAGGAGGCAAGATGATCTTCGGCGGAGTCCAAAACGCTTCTGGAGCTTCGTTGATTCAAAACGTAAAGAAAATGGTCTGCAAACTTCGATGCACCTAGGTGGCCTTCATGATCGCACTGCAGAGCAGAAGTGTGAACTGTTTTCTCAAACATTCGCTAGCATTTTTGAAGACCGCGGTGGCTCTTGGAATTTTGTACCTAGAGATGTGATAAACTTTGATGTGTTTGACGTTTCTGAAGTGATGGTCGAATAAGGTTGAAGGTTGCGAAGCCACGGGTACGGACAATCCAGCAGATTTTATTTCGAGAGGGCCAAGGGACATCTTTCGTAACAACTTTTGGTGGCGTGAGTCAAGCTGGCTAGGCCAAAATCATCGCATAATCTGTCTGTGGACGAAGGTGATGAGGAAAGAAGTCATACAATAGCGGCAGGTACGACATCTGCGGTTGAAGAATTCAACGAATGGTTTGTCTCGAAGTCCAGCTCGTACTATACTATACACGGTTACACTTCAAAAGAGCTGCGCCAGGCGGAATTCACTCTAGTAAGAAGGGTCCAAAAAGAGGCATTTACTGCTGAACTGCGGGCGGTCCGGAACTATTCACCGGTTGCTAGGAGATCACCTTAAGGCTGGTATATATCTTTTAATTTGCATAGACGGAATCTTTAGAGTTGGAGGTCGGTTGAAGTATTCGGAAGAAGCTGATGACCGAATTATCTTACCAGCACGCCACAATTGTTATTGGCAACGATTCGTCAACGATATTGGCCACTGGGAGGAAGGAACGTAACCCGGCAAGTAATGCAGCAGTGACAAAAATGTTTTAGGGCGAAACCTAAGCTAGTACAGCAGTTTATGGGAGAGTTGCCGGGCTTAAGACTCATAGTTGTTCGTCCATTTTCGGAGTCGATTACTTTGGTCCGGCGTACATTCGAGCTAACCGCCGTGAAGGCCTACGGGGCGATTTTTGTTTGAATTTGCACAAAGGGCGTGCACATAGAGGGTGTCCGATGTGTCAACTGATAGCTTTTGCAGGTTTTCTGACGATTGATCGCACGTCAACGAAGGTGCACTGATGTGTACTCAGATAACGGTACAAACTTCGCCGGAGTCAGACATCAGTTAAAGGAGATGTTTCGCTCTCTAAACGATAAGAATCGTCGACGAAAGGTAACTAGGTTCTGTTACCTTTTGGGATCAACTGGCATTTAAACCCTTTGAGCTGCTCCTCACTTAGGAGAATGACGGATGTAGAAAACAGCGGTGCGATTGGCTAAGCGCTACATCATACGGGTCATCGGAGATACCCCAGTTACGCTGAAAGCCATGCAGACATTGCTGTTTCAGATAGAAGGGTGTCTTAGTTCCAGGCGTTTAACTCAGATATCTGATGATCCTGGCGATCTAGAACCACTCATTCCAGCCCACTTCCTAGTCGGATCATTGTTGCAATCGCTCCCTGAGGAAGATTTCCGTTCCATTTCGACAAACCGCCTATCTTGGCAGGTCGTTCAAGTGCAGCTGCAGCATTTCTGGAATAGGAGAGAGTATCTTTGCGAACTGCAGGGGGCAGAACAAAGCTCTAGAACTCACCAGTTCGTCAGATTGTGAATGTGCATCTAGGTGGCGACAGCGTTGGTCGAGCTTCCTTCATCAAAACAGCGTCCGGTAAATTGAAGCGTCCCTGTTGCGAAAATCTGTTTATTACTGGTCTCAGACTCAACCATAGATTAAGTGTAACCCTTTCCCTGTCCTATCTCAACCGAAGAGGAATTTTGTTTTCTATCAAAAACGAACATTTTTGGGTTGGTGAGAATGTATGTGAGGACCACCATAACGTTCTAACGTTAGATGTTGTACATTGTATGTCTATAGATGATTGGCTATTGTCGCAACGATAGATCAGCAAATAGTAAGCAGACCGACACAACACGTAGCACCTAAAGCCTGTCCACGTTAAATTTCGGACACTTTTCTTTCAGTGTAGATTTTGAATTATTTCACGGATCGCTGAAACGTTTCACTTATATGACAGCTGAAACTCTCTACTTTATTTCGTGGTACAACATGTTTACATTCTTGTTACATTCAGTAAAATGGCGTCGAATCAAGTGGAAGTGCGCAAACTCATTTTTTACGAACGGCAGCAAAATCCGAATTTATCGGTACGCGATTTTGCCAAGAAACTAAAAATACCGAAAAGTACCGTGTTTTGTGTTTGCAAATCATTTGACCAGCGCTTGACTGTGGATCGGAAGGTTGGAAGTAGATCTAATCGAAAAGTATGCTCCCGACAAGTCTCGCAAAGTTGGGAAGTCAAAATCATACGTACAAAAAATGAAGCAGAGACAAGGACTGAAGGCGTACAAAGTGAAAAAGGTGCCCAACCGTGATGACAAGCAAAATGTCACTGCAAAAAGTCGTGCTAAGGAGCTTCACACCATTTTTTTGCAATTATAATGGACGACGAAACATACGTACTCGAAGACTTTAAACAGCTTCCGGTTGTGGCCATTAATACTGCAATGCTAAGGAACGCCGTTGCCGAGCATTTACGGACAAAAAAGGTGTCCAAATTCCCGAAGAAGTATTTGTTTTGGCAGTCCATATGTAGTTGTGGTCGAAAATCTAAAAGTTTCGTCTCTACCAGCACTATCAATAAGGATGTGTACGAGAAAGAATGTCTGCAAAAGCGGTTGCTACCGTTTATCAAAAGCCACGACTCTCCAGCTCTGTTTTGGCCTGATTTGGCCTCTTGTCACTATGCGAAATCCGTCCTGGAATAGTATAAGGTACAAGAGGCCAAATGCGTGCCAAAAACAGCCAATCCACCAAACTGTCCAGAACTTCGCCCAATAGAGAAGTACTGGGCTCTAGTTAAGCGGAAACTCGTCGAAACTAAGAAGAAAGCAAATGGTACCGATGATTTCAAGAGAAGATGGAGAATCGTCACGGCGGGCGTATCTGAGGATACCGTATGGCCGGTGTACCACAGAAAGTTCGAGAATTTTACAGAAAGAAGGATTAACATCTTAATCAACTGTTTCTAAACAAAAGGCCCCTAATCGCGACGAGAAGCAGAACAAGTCCGCCAAAACCCGTGCCAGGAAGTTGTACCTCAACATGCTGACGAAAGTTGAATGCTGCATCATGGACGACGAAACATATGTGAAGGCCGACTTCAAACAGATCCCCGGCAACCTGTTTTTCACGGCCAAGGATAAGTTCAGCGTTCCGGAGCATGTCCGCACTCAGAAGATGTCCAAATTTGCGAAGAAATTCCTGGTTTGGCAAGCCATCTGCACGTGCGGGAAGCGGAGTGCACCTTTCGTGACCCAGGACACGATGAACGGACAGGTGTACATAAAAGAGTGCCTCCAGAAGCGGCTGCTTCCTCTCCTGAAGGCCCACAACGTCCCAACAATCTTCTGGCCGGATTTGGCCTCATGCCACTACTCCAAGGACGTGCTGAAGTGGTATGCGGACAATAAGGTCAATTTCGTGCCGAAAATGTTCAACCCTTCCAACACTCCGGAGCTCCGCCCCATCGAGAAGTACTGGGCGATTATGAAGCAGCACCTTCTTAAACGACCTAAGGTAGTGAAGACAGTCGAGGAACTGAAGAAAGTATGGGTTTACATGCAAAAAACGGTTGATTCACAGGTTGTGCAGAATCATATGGCCGGGGTTAAGGCCAAAGTGTGGGCATTTGCGTATGGATTGTAAATAAAATACGAATAAAATGGTAAAATGAAGTTAAATAGTTATTTCTCAATCCCTGAAAATTTGATGGCAATCGGATGAAAACTCGAATTTTGCGAATCAATTTTTGTGTGTGGCAATTTCATCATGGACACCCTTTAGTAACGGGATGTAATGTCAGCCTAGCTCCTTCATTCGGCCTATGTACCAAAAATGTCATAAATTTGCCGATAATCAACAAAATTATATTCCTATCAGGATGACCGATTTATTTCAAAGCAATTGAGACATAATTGATCAATTAATAGTTGCTCACTTCCGTGTAATTTTCGATTTCCTCAACTTTTTAGACAATATGACTTTACTGGTTAAGCGGAACAGATTATCTACACGATCTTCGAATGATCTTAATTTGCAAAAATTGAACCTATAAACCGAATAATACAGCCAGGATGTACAGCAAATAGTCACACGTTATGAACTAACAGGTCACATAGGTAAAATAACAATGATTTAACAAGAAAACCATAGACCCAATGTTAGGAACATATTTTTTTCCACGTTCCCAACTATGGCCTGTTATATGGAAAGCGTAGTAAAAATGTTGTTATTGGTAAAATTTACAATAAAAATGTCTGAGTTTCGGTTGAAAGTTTTCCATATGGGCACTAAAGGAACAAAATCTGTGTAGAGTGAATTATAATGTTATGATTATCAAATGGTCGCTAAACCAAATGTAAAAATCACTTAAGTGTTTCTTAGCAGTTTTAGTATAGTTTGCTTTATGAAATTGTTTGGTGGGTAGAGCTAATACAGCTGGAAACGCATTTTTTTAAGATCATTTATTTGTACAGGCTCAATCGAATTAACTTTACAGAGCCAAGATTTCATATTTATATACATCAATTATCTTAAAACTAACGTTAAGGGGACAGAACCGATTACTTGCGGCCGTCTCGAGGTTAATAGGAATAACAATTGAAAGGATGGGAAGATGGGCGGGAATTTGAGGTATGGTTTACATAACACATTTATTTTAAATTCTAAATTGTCAAAAAACTTAAAACTATACAACTTTTGGCTTCTTTTGACTTTGACTTGAACATTTTTGAGAAAAAAAAAAAAAAACACAAACACAGATAAAAAAAACTTAAAGTAAACATACAGGTTAAACAAACTACAATCTAAGGCTAATGTTAGTCAAAAACACATAAATGAGTTTCATAAACTCCAGGTCACGCAGAGCCAAAATATCTCGAACTGGTGAATTGGGTTGTCTACCTCGAGCCCGAAGGGAATCATAAAGCTCAGATCTGATTCCACGATGCTCGGCACATGACCAAATAATGTGATCTGCTTCCTGGTAACCTTGTCCACATTCACAGAGATTGCTGTCACTCAGCCCAACACGGTATAAATGAGCGTTCAATGAATAATGATTGGACATGAGGCGAGTCATCACACGAATGAAGTCTCGACCCACATCCATACCCCAAAACCATGATTTTTTCTACACCTTTGGGATGATAGAATGTTGCCATCGCCCCAAATCTCCTTTACTCCATTTATACTGCCAGCTGACGAGTGACTGTTGACGAAAAATAGGAAAAAAATCATTGAAGGCGATTTGTCGATCATAAATATCGCCTTCTATAGCGCCCACCTTTGCAAGCGAGTCCGCTTTCTCATTGCCCAGAATTGAACAATGAGATGGGACCCATACAAAGGTGATGAGAAAATAACGCGAAGATAAAGCACTTAGCATGAGAAAATACGAGGAGCGCTTTACCATCCTCAAGAGCGAATAGCCTCTATAGAACAGAGACTATCCGTGAAGATGAAGTACTGATCCGGTGTTAGTAAGGCAACAATTTCTAGCGTAAAGGGTATTGCCGCTAATTCAGCGACATGTACGGAACAAGGAGCTTGAAGTTTACGATTGGCGCTATAAATTTCATTAAATATACCAAAGCCTGCTGACTCCTCTATCAATGATCCGTCAGTGAAGAACGATTTTGTGGAATCAACTTGGCCAAACTTTGCAGCAAATATTACCGGAGCAATCATAGGACGATGATGCTCTGGAATTCCACGAAGCTCCTGCTTCATGGATATATCAAAATGAACCGAACTGCCGAAGTCGGAGAAGCAAGCACGAATGTTAATATTCGGCGAAGGGCTGACATCCTGTGTTATGTACAAATGGTACAAAGTCATGAAGCTAGTTTGAGGATTCAACTCGAGAAGCTCCTCAAACTTTTCGATTACTTGAGGGTTCATAACTTCACACCTGGTGAGGAGCCGGAGAGATAATTCTGAAAACCGATCCGAGAGTGGCAACATGTCAGCCAGCACTTCAAGACTCATGGTATGAGTCGAGTGCATGCAACCTAATGCGATACGAAGACACTGATACTGAATACGTTCTAGTTTGATGATGTGCGACCGAGCCGCTGACTGAAAACAAAAACTACCGTATTCTAAAACCGACAAAATCATTGTCCGGTACAACGTTAGAAGATCTTGCGGATGCGTTCCCCACCAGGTCCCGGTAATTGTTCGAAGAAAGTTGATTCTTTGCTGGCACTTTCGCTTCAGATACTCAATGTGAGATCTCCAGGTGCACTTTGGATCGAACCAAACCCCAAGATATTTAAATGACACGGAATGAGTTATCGGTGTACCCCAAATTTGAAGCTTCGGTTGTGCTGGGTTATGCTTCCTAGAAAAAACTACCAACTCAGTTTTCTCCGTCTCCAGTCATCCGGTACAATGTTTTTTGTTCCAGAAACTGATTAAACAAGTTCAACATGCGCCTCTTAGCGCCGTCTGGGAGGTTCTTAAGCAAGTTGAACTTGATCCTATCAGCCCCTGGAGCCGTATTGCCACACGAAAGGAGTGCGAGAGAGAGTTCTACCATTGAAAAGGGTTGGCTGATCTCATCAATCGAATTCGTGGTTTCACGGAACGGTTGTCATCATACAGTTCTCCCCAGCCTGTACCGTGAGAGTTAAAGTCTCCCATGATCAACCGCGGAGCAGGAAGAACCGAACAAATATCTGAAAGTTGTTTTTGGTTTATTGAGGCTCTAGGAGGAATATACACAGAAGCAATGCAAAGGCTTTTATTTTTAATAACAGCTTGACATGCGACAACTTCAATACCTGGAATTGGAGGAAAATTCACTCTATAGAAGGAGTAGCACTTTTTGATCCCCAAAAGTACTCCTCATCCACGGGAATCCTCACGATCAAGACGAATAATATTGAAATCATGAAACGGAAGATCGATTTCGGAAGAGAGCCCTGTTTCACAAAGAGCGAATGCCTCATAACCGGTATTGTGAGCTAAAAACTTAAAAGATTCCAATTTAGGAATAAGACTTTGACAATTCCACTGCAGAACAGTGATCAAATCCACGACCTCGTTTGGAAAATCATCCATCGATGGAAATGATTGCTGCAAAAAAAAAAAATAAAAAATAAATTTAATACAGTGTTATCCTCCCTAATATATGAAAAATAAAATTATTACCAATTTATTTCAATCTAATATTATGAAATCATTTAAAAATGTGAATAGCTAACAAAACTTATGTGATATATATGTATAGTTGAAATGATTTTCCATATTTAAATAATCATACATAATTGTACATCGTCTTGATATAAAGGAACTTTATTTTTCGACTCACATTGTTGATTCTTCGTTAATCATAACCTAATCATACAAATTAATGTAGACAAAAGATTGGAAATTGTCTCATCTAACCACTACACAATAAGATTGCTCTTTATATAACTAGCAAAATGTGAATTGTCAATTAATTTGCGGAAAATTTGATGGATAGGTACACATCTTATGATCGTCATATTCATTTAATCGGTCCATGGCTGCACTTCGCCTGCCCGCAGTCTTTGGAGGCATCTCGAGATGCTAGCAATATTATTTTCTGTCTTATCATCCCGCTTCTCTTATCTTACGTTCGTTAGTGTGTCTACTGTTTCGTTCTTGCAAATTCAGTTTTCCCTGGATGAAAAGAAAAACGAAAAAGCAGCCCCTGTGCGCCTTTGTTCTACATAGTCTATTTATTCGGCCGATTCAATCTAGCTTCAATCGTTCCCTGGAATACGATTTTAAGTGATGAAAGCCCAACTTTCTCCTGGTATTGGAAATAACTAGGTTAAGCATTGCACAGGGCGTAGTGAAAATTGAAAATTTCCAACCAACCCGACCTCCCTCCGTCAACGACGACAGCTTGGCAAGGGAAACCAAATTCAAGTTTAAAGAAAATTTCCATTTTCTTTTATTTCATTTCTCCTCAACCACCGTAAGCAAAAAATGCAAAGCAAGTGAGAGAAAAAAAAAATGTCGAAAGCGTTTAGCTCTTTCTTATGCACTCACTCACTCACTCGCTGGTCTCGTTGTGCATTTCAAAGATGAGCTTTTGATGATGCCTTTTCTTGTGCATTTATTTCCTTTCGGTAAATTTGGATCTCCGAGAATCTTTCTAGGAAAAAGGTACACTCTGCCAATGCGAGACGCCATGTAGCCTCAGTCGTTTTTCGTCATAAACATCAGCTGAAATCGCTTGTGTCTTGCTTTGAATGTTGCATTATTTACTGTCTTGCTTTTGCTTTGTTGAGGTGCATTTTGGAATGAAGACAGGGTGAATGGAGGGTGTTTTTTTTTGGAAAATCATCTGCTATAAGAAGAATACCCATTTGAATCAGCGACTGATATAGCACGAGAGGTGTCGTTCAGGCTAGGGTGCATAACGGTTGGCGTATTCTGAAGATGAAACTATGCGAAAGCAGTCTTCAGAACAACCAAGTTCACTCTCCGTCTCATTTATCGAGCGATTAAATTCTTATTACGCTTTATCATTGTTTTCGTTAGAGTTGAAGGTTTTAAGAGTTGTGTAACTATTCCGACAACATTATTATTGCTGCATAAATTTGTATAATAATTGCATTGTTGTTGATTTAAACATTCTTTGCCAATTTCCATAGGACATTGGCTCGAGCAGTAAATACCTGGTTTAAAAGCATGTTTTAATAGCTTGGTTTGAAAGATTAAAAAATAAAGGGAGGGGGGATCAGTTTGGTTGGGTGGTAGGGGTTTTTTGTTTTTATGGGGGGGGCCAGGGGGGCCAAAAAGAAAAAAATGAGAGCAAGAGAGGAGGGGGGAGGAGAGGGGGGGCGGAAAAGGGAGGAGGGAGAGAGGGGGACGAGGGGGGGGAGGGGGTGGGGGGAAAGGGAGAAAAGGAGGAGGGGAAGCGAGGAGAACAGGATAGGGAGGGATTAACATTGAGATTCGACTGTAAAGGACCTGGTACGGAGTAGCAAGTGAATACGTGGTACAGGTCTGGAGGCAGGGATGGGGGAGGTGGGGGGGGGGGAGAGGGAAACAGGGGGGGGGGAGAAGAGGGGGAGGGGGGGAGGGAGGAGGAGGAGAGAGAAGGGAGGTATGCAGATATATTCAGCATTAAGTGTCGGACAACTTACAGATATGACTTCCAGGTTCCTGAATGCGCTTCGGAGGAGTTGAATGAGTTCATAATCACGTTGATCATAGGCGGAGGGAATCCATCTGTTGGTCAACTAATTGGAAATTCAAGGAAGCTTTCGAAGCCCAACTTCAAGTCGACGTTAAGCGACTTTCATCCTGATCCGATTATGCTAAAGTATCTTTTCTGTCAATTTTTTGATTCCACTAAGCGAGCTTCGCGAAATAAGTGCATACAAAATTATGTGACTTACGTTACACAAAATCTCTGGTTGAACAAATTGCTAGTTTAACTATTTCCCAGAGCTCAAGTTGGTACTGGGAGAAGTTTCGAATTGGAAGACTCATCGCATCTACTTTCAAAGCGGTTACAAGAACCCCGATTGAGAATCCTTCATTGTCACTGATAAGAAGAATTTGCTACCCGGAAAACTGTAAGTGCTCAGCAACTGCGACGAGATATTGATGAAACCACGAAAATAATGCTTTAGAGGCATATACTTTGAAGGTTACGGCTGAACATACAAACTTCCGAAAGAAGGAAAGTGGTTTACACTTGGATCGAGAAAAGCCATTTTCAGCAGCAACACAGGATGAAATCACAAAGTGTGATTGTTGCGGCAAGGGTGCAGTGGAAGTTCAATGTCCTTACTGTCTGCAGAATAGCGATAAAGAAATATGAAACTAAAAAAGGGGATATAGGGTACAAAATTAATCCCAATTATTAATACTTCTATCAAGTACAGATGCAGATGCCTGTACTTAACACACATTTTTGTGACTTCGTTGTTTGGACATGCAAGGATTTTTTAGTACGAGTGGACCGAGACGAGACATTTTTGAAGAGCGAACTTGTTCAAGCTGAGAACTTAACCCAAATGGTTATTTTGACTGAGCTTTTAAAGTATATAAGAGGAGGGTGGAGAAAAAAAATTATTTTATTTTTTATTTTATTAAAATTAAAAAATAGTGAATATTATTTTTTTTTTTTATTGATCAATAAATTCGGATACACTTTCAAAATGCATTGAAATAACGCAGACGCTATATTTTGAGTTTCTTGATATATTTTATGGAAAGTACTCTTTATGTAGATTAACTACAGCAAATGTTTCGGAATGACTCCTCCTTTAACTTTCTTTACCAACCTCAAACGTTTTTCGAAACTGTCACAGGCGGCACGTACTGATTCCATGGGCATATCCTCCCAAATTTTCTGGATAACTACCTTGAACTGGTCCAAATTCGAGATTTTGTAGTCCTTCAGTTTGGATAGCATGTAGGACCAAACGAAAAAATCCAATGGATTCAGATCCGGAGAGCTGGGAGGCCATTCATTCTTCGCCAGGAAATCCGTCAAATTATCCCTACACCAGGCCTGAACAATATTCGCCGTGTGAGCTGGCGCGCCATCTTGCTGAAATACATAATGATCTTCTCCATAGAGCTGTCGTAGGTTGGGAGCAACAATTTTCTCCAAAACTTCCGTTTTATAATACACGGCGTTAATTTTCACCCCTTTATCGATGAAAATCAACGGTAGTTTACCTCGCTTGCAAATTGCGCCCCAAACCATCACTGAAGCTGCACTTTGAAATCGAGGTACGTTTATCTGGGGCGCAGGAATATTTTCCTTAGCTGCTGCCCAGACCCGATCATTTTGTGCGTTGTGAGGCTGCTCCAGGACAAACAGTTTCTCATCAGAAAAAATGAACTCATGACCAGCGTGCCGCGATAGTATCACCTTTGCTCTATCCAACCTCTTCTGCTTGGATGGTTCGGAAACGCCATGAACCTTACGTTTTTTAAAAGCCTTGAATCCAAGATCACGTCGTACAATATTGTGAGCCGATCCGTAGGAAATGTCCAGGTCTGACGCCATTTTCCGTAATGAACGTTGTCCTTTGCGTCGGATTCGCTCCCTTACGATTTTGATGTTTCGCTGTGTCCGTACCGAACGTGGACGACCGGACCTTTTCCTGTCCTCCAAAGAGGACGTCTCCTGATACCTTTTGATGGTCTTGTATATAAAGTTACGCTTAAAAAATTAAAATGGGTTAAATGTCTCAAACACAAATACAAAATATACGCATACCATGTCTTCCACACGCGCATGAAAAAGTGTATCCGAATATATTGATCACGGTGTATTTTTTAATCACAAAGCCTCTATCGGTCATTATGTAATCTCCTTTTTGCATTTTACTCAACAGACCAGATTTCTCAGTTATAAATTTATCACTCGCTCGGCCATCAAACGCGTTTGAGATGAATACAATTGTTCCATTAGGTGCAATTCCGATTAAGTTTTTTTCAGTGCGTTCGGTCAGTACTTCAAAACAATCAAGACTACAGAGGCCTTACTGCCGAAATGTCTCTGAAAGCACTAAATTCGAATTCTAAACCGCTTCTCTTGAAGGGCAACTGTAGAGCCCTTTAAGCCTTTGAATAATCACATAAAACAGGAATCTTCGACCCTGAGGTAGAAATCTCAGTGGCGATGGGAAACCACCGAACGGTCTTGCAGGCGGAGATTTTTGCTATAATAAAATTTGTTTAGGGGCTATGCATAAACCACGAAGACTTTTTTTGGGGGGAGGGGGTTTGAACAAAGTCTACGCTCCATACAAAATTTCAAAAAATTGTACGGAGAAAATTCTACGAAGGGAGGGAGGGGGGCTGCCTGAGATTTTCACAAATGAGTCTACGTGGTTTATGAACCGGCCTTTACGTTTGTCTGAAGAGGAAATATAGATATGGAAATATTTGTATTTTTACAGACAGCCAAGCGGCACTCAAAGCGTTAAGTAAGTGTAAATGTACATCCAAACTTGTCTGGGAATGCATTTTTTCATTGCGAAAGGTGTGCCAAGAGAAATCGGTAAATTTATTCTGGGTTCCGGGACACTGTGGCATTGAAGGCAATGAGAGGCCAGACGAGCTTGCTAAACAAGGTTCAAATGCACAGTTTATTGGCCCAGAACCATTCTGTGGTATATCATACTGTGCCATAAAAATGGAACTGAGATCTTGGGAAGAACTGGTTGGTTACCACAAAATGTGTTCAATCGAAAAGGTTTATGATTCCAAATGGTACAAAGCTTTTGGAGCTCACTAAGAGAGTTCTTTGTACCTATACTGGCCTAGTAACCGGACATTGTCCGAGTAGATATCATTTGAAAAACATTAGCCAGGCTCATAATGATATCTGTCGTTTCTGTAGCATGGAACGTGAAACCCGTGCTTGTCTTTCGTAATTTCTAGGTCACGCCGCCAGTTTATGACTTTACCTTCGAGCTCTGCAACTATATCGGCAGGACCCGGAACCATCAACACATCTTCTATTGGAATCGATTTCTGCTCCTTTCGGGTGACTTCCTTATCATCGTTCCGTTCAGTAACACGGACAAACCTGTCGATGGCGTCTAGCGTAATCCGAGACGTTCGGCACCCAATCACGACTCATTTCCTCCAAAAGATGCGCACAACGCCCAAGTTGGAGAGTAAATAGAAAACTTGTGTGTGTGTCTTTACAATCAATCTCCCACTGACCGGCAGTGCTTTTATGGAAGAAAATTGTCTGCATTTCTTCAGTAATTCATATATGATCACTATGTGCAAACATTTTTAGCCCTGGAGATTGAAGGTGACAGCTCTATTGAAAATCCAACGAGCCATTTCAAGAATGCCTATTCCTACACGTACATTCTGAGGTCATCTTCATATACAATAAGCCCCGCATGAAAATCTTCATACATCAAATAGATATGTGAAGAGTGTTCACACTTCCAGAATCAAAAATGGAAATTCTTGATCCTGGCGTGTATATAGTGAAGGTATATTTTTGATAATATGAAACGACCTCACCAATGTTCCTTATCTGATGCTGGAAAGCTCGTCCGCATGCGGGAGCGGGTCACTAAAAACACAAAAAATGGGAAAAAACAACCCATCTTAAGAAACACGACCATAACACACTATGAGAGGGATTCCATTCACAACGTCCTACACAAAGCACTTGGAAAAACTATAATTCCACCATTTATTTTAGTTGAATGAAGGAATATTTTTAACTTTATTTCCGCGAAAACTACGCAGCAAAAACTGGATAGTAAATAGAAAACTTATGCTCAAATTAAGAAAAAAACACACTTTGTTCTTTACCTGTAATCAAATACTGCGAGCCCAACCGTTGATGGCCATTTTTGTGGTACTAAATCTACCCGTTTCAGTGTTTTTAGCCATGCGACTTGCCGTTTTTGGACAACTCTTCCCTTTTTACGGTACGCTTATCCACTTGGGGCGACCGGAACCACTTTACCTTGTCACTATCTCTGCGCTTGTTGCATCCAAAAACTGCACACGTCCTGGGCACTGATTTAAAAATGAAAATCACAAAATATCAGTTGCAGCTTTTCAGCAGATATATCAGAATATACTAACTGGTTTTTTTTTATAAATTGATGGATATATTGCAGAAAAGAAAAAAATGTCTTCACTCTGCTCTTGCTGCACCGAAATTGCCAAACATGCGATGTACCCTGCAATGTGCAAGAGCCCTATATTCCCCTTTCGTCACTTACATCATTAGTGCACTCCCGTATAAATGTGGGTGCTCTGAGACCGACACATGTAAGCGTCCTTTAGAACATATTAAGTTGAAAAAGAGCAATGTTAAGTTGAAAAAGACGAGAAAATAATTTCAATCAGACACAATTTTGTCCAGTTCGTGTGTTTCGGTTTCACGAGACATAATCTTACAATAAATCTTTGTTTACGTTTACGTATGCATGTCAAAGACGAATTACGTCTCGTGTAATGTTCCTAATTTCTAAGCGTGTGGTACACTTTTTTCTCTTTGTGAATTTCAAACTTATGACTTTCACAAATAACTATTACTTGCTCTCAACTTAGTGTTCTTAATGCACGTCAACGCTTATTAAATGAGAGCTTTCGACGCCAGGGACCATTATAGCCTGGCAAGTACAATCATACCCTATACCCAGGCAGCCGTAAAAAATTTCCGCTAAGAAAAATCCATAGACCAGACCGGGAATCGAGCCCAGCTACCTCCAGCATGGTATTGCTTTGTGGCTGCACCTTCATCGACTAAGTAAAGGATAGATAGATACGTATACCAACCAGGGCTGGCAAATGTCATCTACAATGAAAAATGACCTACGATTTTTACCGAAATACTCCTGAAAATCTTATCAGACGAAACGGTGCTGGAGATTTTCGGTGAAAGCTCATCGATTTTTTCGTCATGATTTCGTCACGCACTCTTAAATTTTTTAGCATATTACTAGAGATGTGATACGTGTTGCACGTTAATATTTTGAGACTCAAAGATAAACAGGACTCAATTGTATGTTCTATTTGATGTATTTAAAACCCAAAAATAAATATTGACACTCTCAAAAATACGTTCAGAATGTTTAATTTACAACAGCTTCTTGAATATATTCAGTAACCTCAATTCTAAGTCCGAAAAGTGTTAAAAAAGTAACGACTATATTAAGATTTGAAAGCCTTTAACTGATATGATCTTTGTCTTTGGTGTTAGAACAACATAAGACCTATCTTAAACACAGTCAGGTCTGCGCGTCACGAGAAGTTACAAGTTCAAAGATCCTTGAGATCATAACTGGCGTCAAGAAGCATTTGTTTGTGGATTAAGAGTAGCAGCATTTTTTATGCGAGTTTTTATGGTTTTGTAATTTCAAGAGCTTTCCGGCTCCTTTTATGTGCATTCAAGTAGACTGAAATTTACATAATTTTTTGCTAAGTGTGTATGACAGTGTTTTAGTTGTCATACAAGCACATTTATAGATAGTACTAGGTTAGTCAAAACGTTTTGAAAGCGAAAATAAAAATACACACTTAGAAAATAACACCGAAATCGGTTCAATGTTCTACCGAATCACATCGGGTACCAACAAGAACCCGAATAAATCGTTTATTTCGGGTGTATTTTGTGAGCAAAACCCGATTTTCGGTTACTTTATGATATATTTGACTGATAAAAATGAAAGATGTACCGAACAGTTCGGTAAAGCAGGGATATTAAAGAGTTCGGTACACGAAAACCGAGAAAACTCGGTAAACTAAACCGACCATTCGCTGAATAT
Organism: Aedes koreicus; assembly: GCA_024533555.2. NCBI lineage: Eukaryota > Metazoa > Arthropoda > Insecta > Diptera > Culicidae > Aedes > Aedes koreicus. The sequence goes on from JAHHFK020003085.1 coordinate 213,572, forward strand.
TCTTAAACTTCAAACACTTCTCTTCGAGTCAATTCCACGACGGCTATGTCTTCCGAAAAACTCGATTATTTTAGCTGACTCGATAAGGCCTGAAAAATCGTCAACCATTTTATCTCGACATTCGGTGCGTCTTTTTGCGAAATTTCTCCGTACTGTGTCTTTTGTTAGGTGAAAATGAAAAAAAAAAAAATACCGAGAGACTACAACAGGAGGATGCACGTTTAGTAATGAATGAGGATGTTTTGCATCTATAAACAATGTAACTGACAAAACTAGTTTTATTACAATGAAATTTGAAGCTAGATTCAAAGCTATTTCAACCAAAATTCCAGCTCTGTCAAAAAGAACCGAATTCCGTAGCTGCAACAAAGAAGTCGGTTTGTTTGGCAGCATTCGGTAATATTTGAGTAAATCAATGTTCGGTTATTGCTGATTGGATTTATTTTTGTCAACCGAGTTTTTCGGTAAATTTGACAGATTGCAAGAAAGTTAAAAATTTAACGAGAACTCGGTTGTTCCAATTTGAACCGAACAGACTACCGAGCGTTCAGCAGATAAAAACTCGGTTGAAATTGAACCGAGTTCGGTATTATTTTCTAAGTGTGTACATTATTTTTTTGGGGAAATCACTTTTATTGCTCTGTATAGTCTCCCATAAGATCAATACACTTAGTCCAACGATCTTCCAACTTTGTTGTCCCATCACGGAAGTGACTTTCTGGAAGACCTGCAAAATACTCCTCTACGACGGCTATAACCTCTTCGTTTGATGAAAAATGCTTTCCACGAAGGAATTTTTTCATGTGTGAGCACAGCCAGAAGTCAGAGGGAACTAAATCTGGCAAATAGGGTGGATGCTGCAATAATTCGTACCCTAATTCACTGATTTTCGCGATGGTTTTTGAGCTGTGTAAGCAGGTGCATTGTCTTGATGAAAAATGATTTTTTTTCTTCTGCAAACCGGGTCCTCTTTCACCGGGACATTTTTTTCATCCAACTGGTCCAAAAGGTCACAATAATAAACAGAGTTGATTGTCTTACCAGTTTGGAGATAATATATCAATAAAATTCCTTTTGCATCCCAAAAACCTGACGCTAACACCTTCTTGGTCGATTTCTGGACACGAACTCGCTTCGGAGCCGAAGTGCCTGGTTCACACCACTCCTTAGCCTCTTGTTTTGATTCAGGATCATGGTGGTAGACCCAAGTCTCATCCATAGTGATGAATCGACGCAGAAAATCCTTTTTATCTTTTCGAAATTCCTTTGTTAGCAAAGGCGGCATCCATTTTGTTTCCAGTTTTTGAAAACACAAAACTTCGGCCAAAATATGCCATGTTGTTCCATGTGAGATGCCTATGGTGTCAGCTTTCACATCGATCGATGATCTTACAAAACCATATCCTGTATATTCGCTATGATTTCTGGTGTTGATGCGCTTTTTGGACGTCCTGAGCGTGGATCGTCTTCAACGCTTGTGCGGCCGCGCTTAAACTCCAAAACCCATCGGTGAACGATTGGAAATGAAGGAGAAGACTCCTTTAATACTTTCACCATCTTTGTTATCTCAATAGCCGATAAACTTTCCAAAACGAAGAATTTAATCACCGCACGATATTCGGATTTTTCCATTGTTTAAAAGTACACTTACACGTCAACTTCAAATGAGCATGAGCATGAGCTTGAGCTTGATTGACCGCCCACGGATGCTACTCCGTTATTGCCAAATCAGCTGTATTTACACAAAGAACCTATAGATGATGTTTGAGACTAACATACATCCTCAATGTGTAAAAACTGGTGACCCATTATGAAGCAATACCGGCGCCGGCCGTGCCCGAATGCTGGTCAAGTAGGGAATGGGAAGGGACTTGTTGACGAGATACTCGCTTTGAAGGAAGCCGAGAAATCCTCTGCACTCCCACGAGAAATTACTGGGATGTTGCATAGTTGGGAAAAGGTCAGCAGCAGGGTTCGTTTTGGTTAACGATCCGCTGAAATTATGTAACTAGCAATATCCGCCAAAAGCTCCGCTCCTTCAAACAACAGAACACTGAACGCCAGTTGTGTACCCCGAATAGTCCGGCATGGCCTAATCACCGTAAGCTCGTAAATAATGATGATCGCTTTTTCTGCCTGTTAGGTAATAGTTAGGCATGAGCAGCGGATAAGACAAGTTGGGCCGCCCTTCATAGCATTAGTAATCGATTGTGATTCTATTGATTTCTACGCTCATTTATTTGGTACCAACCGGGGGAGACTTGGTCCTATACCCAAAGCCTTCCTTATCTCCAATCCGTTCAACTACTCGCAATATTTTGTGATATAGTAGGCGGAATATTACAATTTGAGATAATTCTAAGCAGTTGGTTCACCAAAATTAGGCAGATCGACAGGTAATCGGTGGGTGACTGACCACCAGGTACTTTATAGTAAGATACTAGGAAGCGGACCGGAAGTGTAAATAAGCAAACTCCCCCCCCGGACACGTCTACTTCAAATAGCTTGTAAACAAAGAATGAATAGACAGATCGAAATGAAATTTTGAGTACGTTCTTATGAATGATGAAATATTAAAATGGCCTAGAAATTTTGGTTTTTCTACTGCTCCATAGATGTCGCTTTCAAAATGTTTTGACTATCCTAAGATAGTAAGTTTTAGTGAGTTTTAGCGTAAAATTTTAAGTAAAATCCCCTTAATTTTGAATCCACTCTATAGATTGCATATGATTGCTTGGCTAATTGGCTGATAGACTAGCTAGAAATTTAGAAAACAACATCGTTTGAGAAAAAAAAAGCTCATGATTGTATGACGGGTTGTGAAAGCAGGAAAACTCATGATAGTTCGTTTCCTCTCAAGATAGTGAGATAACCTGTTTTTCGTTGTTACCGTGAGATTTACCAGCACTGGTGCCAACATACTCCATTTTCACAAAACCCATTGTCAGAAGTGTAATCGGATTATCGATTCGCTAGAATCACCAAAGTCGTTAAATTCGAAGAACCCTCCAATCGGTAACACATTTCAATTATTTAATTTAATTAGCAAAGCGCCAGCTTAAATTTCATCCCTTTCGAAACTAGTTCCATTTCAGCCGACAATGCAATCTATTTCATTAAATTAGAACGCTTCTCGTTAAATAGCCATTTAAGACCGGCCACAAATGGGCACGCGCTCACTGTAATATCTATTCATCACAGGTGTCGTTAATTATTCAGCGCCACTGGTCACCGGGCGGAACGGCAACACAACGCCGATTGCGAGAGAGTATCAATCACAAAATCGCAAATTGACGCCTCCATTTCGGTGCATGATCGGAGCAAGAACATCAAAGAGATTTACCGAGAAGTGCATTAGACCGGAAAGTCAGCTTATAATAGTTGCACTTTGTCAGTTCTCATTAATTCCTAAAACGTCACGAAATATTCATGTCCACACGAGCTAAGGCAGCGATCGACACATTTCACTAGAATAATGAATTGTTTGTTTTTTTTTTTTGGAAAAGGGCGTTAACCACACGCTGATAACGAAACCGGATGTTGCTGGCTGGCACGCTGGACCAAATTTGATACCGACCCTTTGCTTTCACTCGCGCACATACAGAACATTGAAACAATGTGTATCGAGAGAGGAGAAAATTGGTAGAATACGACTAACTGATAAGAACCAGACAAATTCCATGCATCTGAAAGAGCATTCCAGTGTTTAGTTTCATTCAGTTGGTCATTTGCAACGGAACATTAAACACATTGTGCTGCCTGTAAACTTCCAGAAGATAAAATGTATTTTGGGTAAGGATCTGTGGAAACCAACCTTGAGTACAAAACCGGACTTATCAACGCAAATCTTTTCTTTAAGGTGGTTCACAATCTGCCTCATCGCGTGCTCATCGCTGGTATCTTCCAAGAGTTTCAAATGTACCGTGATTAACGAGGCTGGTTTCTGCTTCATCGAGAACGTCATTATAAATGATCCTTCGAAAGAGCCGAGCATTGAATTTCCGAAACATCGTACTCTCCTCATCAAATCCGGTTTCATCCCGAACTTCTCCAAGGATATATACTCCATGCTTCCGGGAGTCCGTCTTCTGCACATGTACAATAACACTCTTATTCGCAAATTCCTGATTGCTGCCAGCAACCTCACCGAAATAAATCTGCAACGCAATGGACTGGTGGAATTCGATGTCGAACCCGTCGAAAACCGGAACCTCAAAACCCTAACCATCGTTCACAATTCCATCAACGCTATCCCCAAAACCATTCGCTACCTTGAAGGACTGGAAAAGCTCTTCCTGTACAACAACTCGTTAGACTACGTCGATCTGGAGCTGTTCACCAATGCAACTTCCCTCAAGGTTCTGTCCCTATACGACAACTTCATCAAAACTCTTGATTCGAAGCTCGATCTTCGATTCGCAAACCTTCAGACTTTATCACTGAGCAAGAACAAATTGAGCTTCATTCCATACTTTGTGGAAGCCTTCCCAGCTGTGAATGCCATTTCTCTGCGCAAGAATCCTTGGAACTGTCGCTGGTTGGAGTACGCCATGGGCCACATTGAGGCCCAAAGCATCCAGATCGCCCGGAAGGACGCCGTCTGCCGGCACCGTTGGGTTGGCGATATCTGCTGCTACAGGACGGTCGTGGATTTTCTGTTCCAGGTTCAGAGCGAAGAGATGCACCATGATAGGGAGCAGTTGCTGAAGCTGGCACAGCAGAACCGGGAGCTGCAGAACGCCGTGAAGTTTCTGAATGCAAGTGTGCACAAGCTGGAAGAACGGGAAATTAATAAAGCTCACACTGAGCCGATTCGTTCGTACGAGGATTGAGTGAAAAAAGTTCTTTGTGTTGTTTTTGTTGTTATTCTGCTCGAAAAGAACGACCGTTGTGGAATGGGTGTTTGTTCTGATGTTAATCAAGCTAAAGCAAGTGTCACTGGAATCGAGAAATGATTTTTTTTCGCTGATTGTTGCTTCCGGGATCAACATAATTTCGTTCAGCTTGTTGTGTTGTTATTTTTCTAGAAATAATATTATTAGAACGGATTTTCCAGGGGGCTTAGGGTAGTAACTGAGGCACCACGCGTCCCCATTATTCCTCCACTGTTGTATTCCTTGTTCAATCGTTCAACCCTCATCTCGCCTTAAATCTCTACCCCAACTTTGAGGCCGGTTTCCCATATCCCTACCATCAACACAGATACGGGAAATAATTTACGAGTTATTATCCTGCATCTGCCGTCATCCTTCGTCATACATATTGGACAAAATTCGATAAAACTTTAATCAGCCCATTCTCGGGCAAAATTTACGATCAATTTCTACCGGCGCATGACTAAGCGAGCGAGGCCGTTGGCCAAGCAGGTTCCACTTGTCGTAAATATCCCGGAGCGGATGAATAATAAATCCGAGATTGCCATGGAGAGATCTCCAGGGCAACCGGCACGGCAGGCAGCTGGCTTCTTTTTCAGCACCAACCCCGAAAAGAATGCATCCTCCCATGAGGATGACACAAATCTCCACCAATGCAACAAGACGTATGGATTTGCTCGCTGGCCATGTACCCGGTTCGGCGCGGGCGAATGTCGTCTTCCACGAGTGGCAACCGAGCGGGATGATCCCCAGCTGCCAGTTCAAAGCGTTTTCCCATGGAGCAAACATACATCTCTTTTGCATTTTTAGGACGAATCGGAACCCAACTCACTCCCAGCGCACTGCTTTTCTCTTCCGATATAATGTAAATTTGCACATGTATTATTTATTTCATTCACTTCGTTCCAGCCAGCCCTCGGGTTCGTATTTTCGTCCTCAGCGAAGACGGTGCATCCATTTTTCAATATTCCAAGTCTCGGTACGCTTTCCCAGCCGGAAGAAAGCAGCCAGCTGCCCCGTCGTCGTCGTCGTCGTCGTTCGGAGAAGCACTTCCGTTTAGTATTTCATTTACAATATCTTTCCTGGTGCACGGGAGAAGCTTAGCGAAACTGGAATAAAGAACATTTATTGGATATAACTTTCAACGGTTTTGGTACCGGCTACAGCACACCAAATTTCGTTTTGCATTCTTTCCTGTGAGAGTCTTCGAGTACCACTCTTTCTTGTTGCACATTTATTGCGTCTTTCAGTTGGAAACGTTGCGACACATCTATCCACTAATAATGTGGAAATGTTGAGTGCTGGGAAGTTCTTGCGTTCTTTTTCTTCTGGGCCTCTGGCGTTAGGACTTCGAGAAGACTTATGTCCGATTGATTCTACACTGTTAAAAATTATGTAAATTACATGAGCTGTACCTGATAGAAGATTTAAATTTCCTGTCATGTAAATCAATAAATGACTAATTTTATTTGCAAATAGCTGCCAATCCAAAAGTAATGGTTGTCACTCAAAAGTAAACACAACATTATGCAAAATAATATCTTATGATGCAATTTCACTCAAGAGCTTGAAAATAGGTCATGTGGATTTAATAGAAATAATATTTGCGGGATTATTTTTAAAGGAGCTTTCCTTAAGGATAACTGAATAATACGATTCTGTGCATTGCAATTCTGAACATCAAAAGTGAATCACATAAAGCAATTTAATAGCAATTGTTCTTCCTAGTAATACTCTTTAGCATTGTAAATGTTTGATCCCTTCATAAAAACATTAAAAACTCTCTAAAAATAGTTATTTTTGGTTCATGTCAATTTGAAAAAGGACGTAGATTTAAATATTACTATCCACTTGGTTTAAGTGCATCTAAAAAGATTAAAATTTTGTTAATTCGTTTATTGAACCATGAGCAATAGTCAAGAAGACGAATCGTCGAAATTATTCTAGTGGGAGAAGAGGTTTTGTCTCTGCAATAAAGTAAAAACAAAACTTATTTAAATTCAAATAAAAACTGGCCATATCACAAAGAAGAATAGAAACGGAGTAGCGTAAGCCGACTGGCACAAATTCGAAGTTAGGTGCTCCCATCTGTCGTTGAGGTTACGGTGTATCGTCATCCGGCACTGTTGGGATTAATGTCTAACCATTAAATGAAGGATGCGTATCCATGTGGATGAAGTAGGCATTTTAGGCTGACAGAATTTCATCAGTGCCAATGAATTCCATAAACAAAAGTGATAGTTATTTTGAAAATTTGAGCTATTGCTCGTCCGGTTGTCACGTATTATTTTTTCAAGTTGGTCAGTATAAAACTGGTGAAAAAGTCATCCTTTTCTCTTCAATTAGCTTATTGAATGGCCTCAACTTATTGCTTTAAATTTCATAGAGAGAACTTGAGATTAGTTAGCATGACTGCAAGTACAAACATGCCATATGCTAATGGTGTCGATAAACAACATCTAACGAAAAATTCCTAGACCAGACCGGAAATCAGAATCAGCCACTTGCAACATGGTGTTGCTTTGCTGAGGAAAGGTGGAGTCCTTAACCCTTTCAAAAAGCTTTAGAACAATAAGGCAACTAGGAAAAATACTGTCGAACATGAACTTGTGTAACCGTGCGGGGGAAGGGTGCTGAATCACAGATAAACGCGATGCCACTCCCATCAAGGGAGACCACCGGTCGTGTTGAATATGCTCGACTTATTTTGAAACTGGTTTCTCAGAGGATCCACCCGAACGGTACTTTAGGAAAACCCCACTTCAAACGCACATATGCTACCGAAATCTCAAATACACACCTTTCGCCGATAAAATTAACGATAATTCCACCAATCCCTTCAAGTCATATAAATTCCGTAGTCCCTTTAGACTTTGAAGCCAAAACGAACCTTTTTCAAACGAATGTGCTTGATTTAAACAGACGAACGTAACATTAAAAATGACGAATGTGCCCGCTAAAGGTCGAAACGTTAATAAATAAAACGGAAACTAAACAAAAACTCCAATCTCAATCTATTTAACATATATTTACAAGCTGCACTCGTGTTGGACAGTACTTGCTCTAAAGCTACAAACTATTTCACTATTCCTGAAAACTTTGTACGGACATACCTGCTCAGGTTTTCCTGATGACGGTGGTCATCACCGGCGAAACGAAGCTGTGATGACGACGGAAGAAAGCGATGATAATTTCTGGCGATGGTGGTGGTTCAGAAATGGCGACGGTTCCGAAATGGCTACGGTTCCGAGATGGCGACGTTTGACCGCACAAATGGCGTGCTGTGGTGTACCTGGACCCGTGTGCAATATGGCCGAAACTAGAGTTCCGAAGAGAGTTGCGGCTGGACGGAAAGCTTCCGATTTAGATTTCGTTGAGAACGTCCGGAATTGACCGTCCCCTGGAATATAGAAGCTCGCTTTCCCAAGCGACTCGACTCACGTACCTTTCCGCTATGACCGAGCGGGGTTAATCGAGACTCCTATATTTCGGGCTAGGTCCGGTTTAGTGTCCGCCACTTGGCTACGGATCACCAAAACCGCGCTCTTGGTAACCTTTCCACAGGGGGTTGTAACAGGTAGTGGAACTACCATGAATTATTGGCGACCATCGGAATAACTTCGCTAGTTTTTTGGGCGAACTTCACTCTCCTCCGTTTAGTTACCTAAAATAGGCGGGCTACTGCAGGGCGCACGAGTCTGGTATTCTTGAAGACGATGTTAACCACATCGCTCAAATCACATCCATTCAGCGTCCACGCTCGCCGAACGAGGGATATGAACCCAGCCCGTACAGTACAAAAAACCCGTCGAACGAGCTGTCCAACGCAAAATGACAAAATTACAATAAAGAATCACGCGCCATTAAACATTTAGGAACATTACCTTTTTGTACGTATTCATAATTTTAAAAGATGTTTGCAACGCGTATACTATATACAAGCACACTAAAATCTGAATATACAAAAAGAAGTAACATTCCGCCCGAATCGCTAGTCTAATGGCCGGGATTAAAACCTCCATTGCCCAAGAAACCACGGAGTCAAAGAAATGGAATCGGACGCGAGAAATGATGCTCGGCTTAGCCATTGTATTGTATTCAGGTGTAAATTTGATTTTCATCTCTTTTGAATATGTAGCCTCTCATAAAAACAAACTTTCATCCTAGCGTGCTATAAAAAAAGCTTCCACCTATTATGATATAAGAAACCCTACAAATTTACAACGAATAACACGAATCAAAACAAAACTCCAATTGGAAACGAAAATCTAATTTGAAATCAATAATCTACAGGGTAGGCATAAATAAGTGACGCAGTATTTTGTTTCAGTGTGGAATTCTTCTAGCCGTCGCAAGAGCCATCTGGTTGCACATTAAAGAGGTTTAAATATTAAATTAGTATGTAAACAAACTAGTGTTCGCTAGATTCCGTCGACAGGAAGTGCCTAAGAAAAATATGGATTTCAAAAGACAACGGATTTTGCAGTTGCATTTGGCGGGAAAGCGTCCCAACCAGATACTGGCCGAGACCCGGAAGGAAGGAATATGCCGCACATTAATCGACCGGACGATGAGAAGATCAAGGACGAGGGGAACCATCAATCCAAAGAAAAAACCAGGTCGTCCTCGCAGTGTACGTACCAAACGACTTGTGAAAGCGGTGCGTGAGCGAATTCGCCGAATTCCTTGTCGTTCTTTATATAAACTGGCTCAGGATATGGTCGTCTCCAGGAAAACAAGCAGATCAGTTCTCAAAGAGGATTTGAGATTGGTGCCGTACAAGAAAAGAAAAATTCATGGACTTTCGGAAGCCATCAAGAAGAACAGAGTCATTCGTTGTCGCAAATTACTTCGTCGGCACGGTGATTCCATTATTGTGTTTTCGGATGAGAAAAATTTCGTATTGCAGCAAAGTTTCAACGCTCAAAATCATACTGCGGTCATGGTTTGGGGAGCGATTTCTGCGGAAGGTCGTCTACCACTGCTTTTCATTGATAAGGGTGTAAAAATCAATGCAGCATACTACGTAAAAGAGGTCCTGCAAAAGCATCTGAAGAACCATACTTCAACGATGTTCGGTAACCGCAAATGGGTGTTTCAACAGGATTCTGCGCCGCCCCATGGAGCAAAGATTATCCAAGCATGGTGCACCAAGAATTTGCCAGACTTCATTCCTAAGGAATTACGGCCAGCTTCATCGCCAGATGTAAATCCTCTGGATTTCTCTATTTGGGGAATCATGGAAGCTCACTTTCGAGATCTCAAATCAATGGGTATTGAAACATTCTAATCTACCATACAGAAGATATGGGATGATATCCCCGAAAATCAGGTGCGTGCCGCTTGTAATGCCTTTCCGAAGAGACTAAGGGCAATAATTAAAGCTAAAGGGATAGAATCGAAATGTAAATATGTAAACATAAACTAAAAAATATAAGAAACAGAATAACAAAGATACATTTAAATTATTTGCCTTTTCGTCGGAGGTACAGTCTTTGTTTCATGCGTCACTTATTTGGGCCTATCCTGTAAAGGGTGTCCACGATGAAATTGCCACACACAAAATTGATTCGCAAAATTCGAGTTTTCATCCGATTGCCATCAAATTTTCAGGGATTGAGAAATAACTATTAAACTTCATTTTACCATTTTACTCGTATTTTATTTACAGTTCATACGCAAATGCCCGCACCTTGGCCTTAACCCCGGCCATAATATTCTGCACAACCTGTGAATCAACCGTTTTTTGCATGTAAACCCATACTTTCTTCAGTTCCTCGACTGTCTTCACTACCTTAGGTCGTTTAAGAAGGTGCTGCTTCATAATCGCCCAGTACTTCTCGATGGGGCGGAGCTCCGGAGTGTTGGGAGGGTTGAACATTTTCGGCACGAAATTAACCTTATTGTCCGCATACCACTTCAGCACGTCCTTGGAGTAGTGGCATGAGGCCAAATCCGGCCAGAAGATTGTTGGGACGTTGTGGGCCTTCAGGAGAGGAAGCAGCCGCTTCTGGAGGCACTCTTTTATGTACACCTGTCCGTTCATCGTGTCCTGGGTCACGAAAGGTGCACTCCGCTTCCCGCACGTGCAGATGGCTTGCCAAACCAGGAATTTCTTCGCAAATTTGGACATCTTCTGAGTGCGGACATGCTCCGGAACGCTGAACTTATCCTTGGCCGTGAAAAACAGGTTGCCGGGGATCTGTTTGAAGTCGGCCTTCACATATGTTTCGTCGTCCATGATGCAGCATTCAACTTTCGTCAGCATGTTGAGGTACAACTTCCTGGCACGGGTTTTGGCGGACTTGTTCTGCTTCTCGTCGCGATTAGGGGCCTTTTGTACCTTGAACGTTCGAAGCCCAGCCTTAGTTTTGGCCTTCTGGACAAAACTTCGGCTTAGGTGCAGCTTCTTAGCCACATCCCGAACGGAGGCGTTCGGATTTCGGTTGAAGGCCCCAACTATGCGGTTGTGATTTTTGGTGTTGTACGGAATATTTTTTCCTTCACTTCTGGGCTTCCGATCGGTGGTCAACCGTTCCTCGAACCGCTTAATCACTCGCGACACCGTGGAATTCGCGATTTCCAACGTTTTAGCGATGGAACGATGCGAGCGATCCTTGTTCTCGTGGTGAATGCGCAAGATTTTATCACGCACGAGCTGTTCTTTCGACTCCATTTCCGCGAGTTTTGATCACAGGACTTTAAAACTTGCAGGATGTAAATAATGCACTATGAACTAAATCCACCCAAATTTTCATTAAATTCTACGCAACGGTTAAAAAGTTAGAGCAATTTCATAGTGTGGCAATTTCATCGTGGACACCCTTTACATAGGATAGACAAAAAGAACATTAGGCAAGATTAAAAAAAAAAAAAAAAAAGTGGGGAAAAGGTTTTATTTGGGGGGTTTTTTTTTTTGGGGGGTCACAAATTGTTAGCAATGGGTAGTTGGCATTCCTATTCTCCCCATCTAGTCTGATTCAATCGGGTGCCCTGATGGTCCCTCTCATTTCTGAGTATTAGCATGAGATATTCATATAATTATGTATTTATTTAAACAAGAAAAAAACTCTTCTATGTGTGATCTTCAATTGGTTGATCCTGAAATGATTAAAAAGGTAGTATACCGCTTTGTAAAAGTAGCCTGAAAATTCTAGGAAGCCATACTCAATCCAGTGGGCATTCATTGCACGCAAATCCGTCCAGTGGTTGATAAACTCGCCTTACTGTGTAGTGTCACTAACACACACACATACATACACCCCACGCACTCACACTCTCTTACACTCTCTCTCACACACACACACACACACACACACACACACACACACACACACACACACACACACACACACACACACACACACACACACACACACACACACACACACACACACACACACGCACGTTCAAGCACATTCTAGATAATTTTATAATAATAGATAGAGAATACTACTGTCGACTTACAAGAAAGCGGTGACTACAAATCGCGACGATAAACAAAACACGTCGGCCAAAGCACGATCGCGAAAGTTGTACACGACGATGCTGACGAAGTTTGATTACGTGGTACAGGACGATGAAACTTACGTCAAGGCAGACTTTAAACAGCTTCGTGGACAGGAATTTTATACGGCAGATATTTTCAAGCACAAAAACTGTCAAAGTTCGCGAAGAAATATCTAATGCGGCAAGCCATCTGTACCTGTGGCTTGAAGAGCAACGTTTACATTGCGACCGGAACCGTCAACCAGGAAATTTATCTGAGCGAGTGCCTACAAAAACGTCTACTGCCTTTCCTGAAGCGACACAATTATTCCGTTCCATTTTGGGCGGATTTGGCATCTTGCTATTACGGAAAAAAGGCCATGGAGTGGCATGCTGCCAACAACGTTCAAGTGGTGCCCAAGGACAAGAACCCTCCCAACACGCCAGAGCTCCGCCCAATCGAACAATATTGGGCCATCGTCAAGCGGAACCTTAAGAAGACTCAAAAAGCTGTTGTGAGCGAAAAACAGTTCAAGGCAAACTGGCGTTATGCGGCGAATAAAGTGGACAAGGAGACTGTACAAAATCTTATGGCAGGTGTTAAACGAAAGACCCGGCAATTCGCATTCGGTTAAAAGGAAGCTTAGCTGAATATTTCTCCTTTATTCTGTATTAATTGAACTTGAAAAAGAAAAAGAATTTGACTTATTAATAACAACTTTGATCGACTCACACACATTTACTGTTTGACCAAATTGGATCGGAACACCCTTTACTACGCATTTATCATACTAAATAATATTTTTGAGATTTTTAAAATAAAAAAAAAAAAAATGTTAGAGATTTTTTTAAATTAAAAAAAAAAAAAAAAAAAAAAAAAAATAAAATAATTGGAGAAAAAATAAAACATTGTTTTTAAAGTATTCGATATCGAACTTAAATGTTAACTTATCTATAACTTTTTTCATGGAATTACTGATGAACTTGCTTCGACGCTATTTTAACAACTGAATTGGAAATGCAATAGCAATTTAAATGCCACCTTCCGTACGCAACCCCCTACAAAATAAGGGGTGTTCATGTTTTTTAAATGAACGGTTAGAAATTAAAAATATATGTCAAATTTGAGGCGAGCGATTTGTGACCGTTCAGATGTTTCAAATTAATGATGACATAATGGTAGAATTTCCTACGGTTAAATAACTTTTGGTGAAATGGTGTGTAACCGAGCGTAAACGTTTATAGATTTCAAAGCTTATTTTGTTCTCATGCATTTTTTTTAACCAAAACAAATCAATTCATCTGCACTCAAATCAGATGAAAATGAAGACAACCTTAACGGACAGACCAACTATCTTCGTGAATTTGAATTGCGAAATTACAGTAGTAAAATAGGTGGTTGAAAGTGTTCCAGTCTGTCTCTTCTTTTGTCGCATACCTTCAATCAATTGTACAATTTCGAACACGGCTCTGAAATTTTAAAGAAGTATATTCCCTCGAACCGCAGATATCACCATCTAGCAAGCTTACGGTAAGGGTAGCATGCCTATTCAATTTCATCTAGGTGAGGATGTTTGGCAAAAGTGTCTGTGTTTGCTTCGAAATACTGCCAAAACAAAGCCCTACGCTCAATTTCAAACTACTTCTTTGGTTTTAGCAGAAATTGCTGTTCACTACTGGGATCCCATGATGTTGAGAAGATATTTCCAATTTCAAAACATTATAATTTAAATAATTAAAATTTGGCGCACTGTAGACAATTTTACAGTATTCGGTATTTTTTTACCAAACTTTCAACAGCTGAGCGTTCGGTAATCCGATTTAACAGATTTCGGTAAAATTTTACAAATTCCGGTAATTTTTTTTACCGGAAAACTGTAAAATTTCACCGAAATCCGGTAGATCGGATTACCGAACGTTCAGCTGTTGAAAGTTCGGTAAAAAATTGCCGAATACTGTAAAATTTTCTGAGTGTTTACGCAATAAAAACATAATTAATTAGTAGTGTAGGTGAGGATGATTTTGATTATCAAATGAGGAAACAATATTTGTTTCTTTTGATGTAAAAGATTTTGCGTAATTTCTTAGGCTCAGATCGATAGGTTACAATTACTACGCGTTGTAATTATGTTAATAAAGGGGAGGAAAGCCTCTGCGATTGACACTATTCGAAATAGTAATTTTGGTTGAATTGAAAATGACTTTTGAATGTTTGATGAACACTTGCGATTTTAACAAAGCTGGGCTGGAAACTCAAACTCTACTGAGTAATGAAATATCGAGTAGTGAAAGAATTTTCAATGAGCTTTTCAATACAAATACAATTCATCTACACTGACTCGAAATGCTTTTCATTGCGTATGATGGTAAGTGATAAAAACAGACATTGATCTGGATATTCACACAAAAAGTAGACACTATTTCGCAGCACACCTGCTTCCTCTTTTTGGTGTCATATATAATAAAAGAAACCGAAAGATTTCAATATCCAACAACCCAAAAGCATTTACTAGATGCCCTGCAACCAACAATCAATATTCTTAACATTCATCGCCAGCTTTGCCATCTCGACCGAACCTGACCAAGCAACGCGTATGATTTCCTGTTCGTGCGATGTCACAGTCTGGCCATTTTGTTCAAAGTTCCCAGCGGCAAGATTGCCGATGAAGCCTGTGCTGCTAGTGATTACTTATTATGAAATTAATTATGCAATAATAGAGGTTGCCGACTTTTCGAAAAGTTCGTAAGCTGATTATATTCAGCTGGTACCGGCAATATTATCCTCAGCATTGCTTTCCGGAACATATTATCATTTTCGCGGAATTTTCTTCTAGTTATCGTAAAGTTGAGAAGGACTTTCCAACGGCCGAATCAATATTCTATAATGGACTTTTAGTAAGTTCTCCGACAAACCAAACTTTATCGATGTTGTTTGGCAGCGAATCGAAAGCGAATCAAATCTCGGCGGTTCCTGCAATCCGACTAAACTAAACTTCAAATCCCATTATCTCCAATAGACCATATCTACTCTCTCCAAACTGTCCGGCAATGTCGTTCACGGAAGTGCCAACCTATAGAATTTTAATTAAATTTATCACACACTTTACTCCACTTAAGCTATCAATTTTGATTAAAAACCCCCGAAACAAGATGCAATGGAATTTCGTTTAATACTCCGGAACGATCGAACCAGCCCGCAATTCAGCACTTTGTTGGCCACCGTTGAAAATGCATCAGCACTGAACCATCACCATCATCATCATCGTCATCGTCAGCCGTTGTTGTCGTCCTCGCCGTCGTTCGGACCAATGAAACCGGAGAACTTCGAACCAAACCCACAACGACGCAACAAGCACTCCTCGTTCGATATGCTGCATGCCCGAACAGGCGTGAAGCACAAAACTAGAACTAATCAATGGCGAATTTACTTTGTTAAGCTTATTTCGACAGAATGTAGCAGGTTATTCCGGATACAAAATTTAATATCGAATGTTTTAATTTTTTATAAAATAAAGCTGTCGAATAGAAGCTATCACTATTGTTTTTTTCATATATTATAATAACTATTATCATTTCGTTCTCCTACCAAACAATTTCAACAATTTTATGATTATATCTCTTATTTCGATCAAACTAACCAACAAATTGAGATGTTCAGAAATTCATTTTTAATAACAGCACTTGCTAATGGTTTGATATCTTCGTCTAGTCGGGTGTCCTCTCGTAGTGCAATATGTTCTGTGTGTTGTGATACCATCTTCCATCGGAAGCAGTTCGTTCGGTTATTAGAATGCGTGTACATTCCGAACCGATACACGGAACCGGGAGGTGAAACTGAGTTGGTCAAGACTTCCGTTTTCGATCTAACTCCTCGTATGGAGGGGGAGTTGGTGAGAGAGAAGACAACCGTATAAAATGCAATTAGACGGCATGATGCAGCAGGAATGTGTGTGCGTGTGTGTATGGCCGGCCGATGGGCTCATAGTCCTCAAGAAACTGTAAAACTGAGACACCTCAGCGTGGTCTGTGGTTTGCTGCAGCTTGCGATCGATGAGCTGTAAATTATTCCTAACATGCATTTAATGTCAGGTAGGAATTTAATTTACGCTTGCTCAGAAGGAAGTGAAGAACATGTGAGTCCGTGTCCTGTACTGTAGCTTAGCTTTTGTCTTTGTCATGAAAGGTGGTTTAGGAATTTTATTATTAGCTAAATTGTAGCTTTGTGAATTGCATGGTTAGCTCAGTTTGAAACCAGAAGAGCTGCATTCACACCCCATCGGCTGCAGTCGCATGTTGAAAACCAAACTCCCCATTTTCTCTGAAAAGCATTTAATTAGCTGGAAACGAGCAAATCCCTGTTCGTGACAAACTCAGGACAGAAATCCATTGTGACTTAATCCTGCCTGTACTTCTCATCAACGGGACAACGAGATCCCATTCATGTCGCTGGCAAAGCAAACCAAAGCTTTTCATCGCAGTAGAAGAACGAAAATCCAAACGACACGGAGGGTCAGAAAGTTTATCTTTTCTCGATGGAAAAGGATTTTTCCCCTTCGTCGGTTTATCTCATTGTGACTTGTGGGATTGCACACGGTTGCACTCTAATTTGTGCTGATGGTGACGTTTTCTTCTTTTTCTTGTTTTTCTCCAACAGCTTTATGCATCGTGATACCCGACCTGCTCCACTGATTCACTGCCGGATGTTGAACGGGAAGACGGCCATCGAAGCCAGTCCAGCGCCGGATCATCGCTCGGAGGCGCGGTTACGAATCGATCCCAAGGTGCTGGTATTTGTCGAAACGACCTACTCCCGGCTGGGGAGAGACATTGCCGAACTACTAGTGTACAACCGAATCAAGTGAGTACATCTGCTGTGTTGATACATTTTTTTTCTGTGATGATTGTTTATTGTTTGTTCTGGGAATTAATGTTAAGCTGATATAATTTACCGGTACTCGTCTTGTTTGACACGAATTGGGAAGGGGTCCTCTTCTTCTCATTTATGTACCTATGGGAGGCCTTTATTGATGAATTGACGAGAATAAAGTTATTTCGATTTAGTTGAAATCTTCTACAATGCTCTTATTCGGCTTTCTAGAAGATAAGTTTCAAATTGAATAATCTGCATTTGTTTTGTTTACTACTACCTTAAACCTTTTATTCTAATGGCGAAATTGAAGATGGCAAAGTTCTCTGTTAAATTTATTTTCTAACCAAAGCCTTCCGCAGTTTTGACTTATGATAATAAGATTAAAATAATTTCTAATCTTCAAACTTATGTAAGATGAAGAACGGATTCAGCCCTTCGAGAACCTATTCCAAGCACTGCCTACTAGACCAGAAATGAGCAAGAACAAATTATGTTCAATGTAATGTTCGGCAAAGTTGTTTCTTATTTAATTTTAAGCAAATTTGCCGAAAAAACCATACAGAAGTGTAAGGCTTAAGATCCCATCTTACTCTAGTCGTTAGTTGACTATTAAGAGTTTAGCACATAATATTCATGTTGGACCTTAGTCTCTTACCCTCCAAATGAATTACTATAATTGATTTGCACAATGTTTTCAGTCAGAGAATTTTGTCTTTTTATAATTGCTTAAATGGGAACTTCTTCTCTAAGGTCGCAAAAAAGTACGCGTTGGAAAAAGGCAAAGTTCGCAGTTGCCAATTGGCAAAAATTACTCTAACGCATTTGACCGAACCGTGAATAACGTATATACAGCTATTCTACAGGAAAAGGTTACAAGGACTCTCAGAATTTAGAAAATTGGTATAGTTCCTACTTATCAAAAAATATGACACTGGATATTTTTCAATTCCGCGATTAGGATGACCATTTCCATGGGTGGGTGGTCCGAAAATTGTTTCAAAAATTCAATTTTTCAAAAATTTATACCTTTTGATCCGTGGAACCAGTTTTTACGGTTGATCCCGGTAATGAAACATTTTTTAATGTTGTTTTTTACCCTTCTTACACAAAAAATGTTGTGTGTATGTATGGTGTGTTGGTGTGTGTGTGTGTGTGTGTGTGTGTGTGTGTGTGTGTGTGTGTGTGTGTGTGTGTGTGTGTGTGTGTGTGTGTGTGTGTGTGTGGGGAAAGCCGTTCCGTGGCAGGGTGGGGAAAACCAAGTGTTTTTTTTGTAGGGGAGGTATTATATTCCCTGTTGGGTTTTGTTTGGTCGCATGGTTTAAGTTTTTGGCTGGGAAAGGGAAAAGGATAGCCACTATATATTTAGAGTAGGATCGGTTGGCTGATGTCCGGTTTTGAACTGCAACGAGTATATTCGAAAATTACACAAAGTCTCCATTCACTATAACTACACAATTTTCAACGAACTTACTTGTTAAGCATCTTGAATCCATATCGATAATCAAAATTGACGATTAGGATTGTGTAATATTCATTTATGGACTGATTATATGGAATTTCTAATATTTATGTAATTTTTCCTTTTATATACCTAATTAAACAGGTGTCAAAGACTTTAATGGCAATATTTTAATCACATCGATGAACAATACGTTCAGGATGACGAATAATTCATATAAACTGAATTATGACATATCGAATTTCCTGGTTCTTCCTGGAATTTCTGATGAAAATATGTATACAGTACCATTTTGCAATTTGGTTCTGGTGAAGTGTAAGAAGGGTTCAGTCTCACCATCGGTGGATTAATTCAGGTTTTTTTATTTGAAAACACTCAAAAATATTTGAATTTGTAAGATAGAATTACGTAACCATTGATTTTTGTAGATTTTTACTGAGAACGTCTTCAACCACTACTTATTTTTATATTTTTATTGAAAGTCTTTATTTTATTCTTTTGCTCTTTGTTGGGGGGATTTGGGGGGGGGGGGGGGGGATTTTTTTTTTTTTGGTTTTTTTTTGTGTGTGGGGGGGGGGGGGGGGTTCCCCCATACAAACAAACAGAAATTTTTGCATAACTTAAGAACTAATCAAGCAAATGGAACTAAATCTGGCATGTCGGGTTTTTTGGAGGCAAGAAATGTTTTTATGGTGGTTCGAGACCCCTTCCCTCTCTGAAAGGGAAGGCTCTCATACAAATGAAACACATATTTCAACCAAACATGAGAATTATCCAGGCAACTAATACTCAAAATGTGTATTTCTCAGGTAAGAAGCATGCTGTGATAAAAGTTTGAACCCCTTCTTAGTCTAGAAAGGGGGATGCTTGAGCTACTCACAGTGCTTCATTATGCACAAGAAGTTATTCTAAGGTTATGCAAGAGGAAATTACGTTCAAACTGACATTATACGGCATAATTTAAAGATAACATTTTTGTCTATGAAATGCTTCTACACAGAAAGAAAAACATGGGAAAAAACAACCGGGCGGAGGGAGAAATAAAAAAAACAAAAAAAAAAGAAAAAACAAAAAAAAAAAAAAAAAAAATTAAATCTATAGGCCTTTGAAAAAAATTTTTTTTAAATTTTTGGAAAAAAAAAAAAAAAACGTATATATTTTTTTTATATAAATAATTTTTTTTTTTTGTGTGTGTTGTTGTTTATAATATATTTTTTTTCACAGTGGTCGGAGATGGTCAAATCACGAACTTAATTGTATAGTGCCTTAAATATTAACTTTATCCAAAAAGTGTCTGCAGACGAATTGTTCACATACGTGTTGCGCATAGTTTGGTAACTTCAAAAAAATGTCATCGCCTACTATGAAAAAAGTAAAAAAACTAACTTATTTTCCTTAATATATAGAAAGATATTTTTGTCGGCAAAGTTGTAGATCTACTCAAATTATGAAACTTTGTTGAAGACAACAAATTTCTATGTCAACTAGTTTTGGAGATATAAGTCGTTTTTGGTGACAACCCCTTTAAAATTAGTTTTTATTACTAAACTTTTCATATATACATTTTTTATGCAAACTATGATTTGAACAAATGTAAACAACATAAAAACACATGTTTTGGTGAAGACATCATGTAGATTAATGCATTCCTTACCAAGTTAGAGCACTTTTTAACTTCATTTTACCGCAACTTTGACTGCATATAGGGGAGAAGGTGGCAAACCGGGAACCAAGAACAGCTACTTATATTTAAGCTTAGACTTAT
The DNA here is from genome assembly GCA_024533555.2 of Aedes koreicus. NCBI lineage: Eukaryota > Metazoa > Arthropoda > Insecta > Diptera > Culicidae > Aedes > Aedes koreicus. Next base: position 234,028 of record JAHHFK020003085.1, read on the forward strand.
TAATTTAATTTAATGAAGATTTTGTTAGCGCCAATTCATAAATGAATGAGTAAGATCACGTTAAATGATCGCATGTTTTGGACTTTTTCTTTACAGAAACGAGCATGTCACCTACATTTTGCAAGGCAGCATGAACATTTGAGAACCAGATATCATCAAATATAGTCATAATCAGCCAAGAAATGTTTCTGGGGTATTCAGAGGTGTTTGTATGGGAGACTGTGTGAAAGTGTATTGCATTTCATTTGGAGTCTTTTTCTTTTAGAAGACAAATAATACAATTCTTTTGCTACTGGTTACTTTAAAACAATACATTATTTTGTACATTAATTGAATCAAAATACCAACACACCAATAACAATTATTCATCATCTGTATCGTTTTCACTATATGCATAATCTAGCATATACTGTGCATCTTCGGAAAACTCTTTGCCTTTCTTTGGCGACTTTACCCGCAAACCGGCAATAAGTGGGTCTGAAGAAACCAATATTCGACGAATGAGATCACCGTTTGCAATAGCTCATGATGTTTTCCGGGGGGGTTTTAGCCTGAACCTTTTTTTTTTTTTTTTTGGGGGCACCTGCGTTTCTTCGAGCTGGCGCCGATGTTGTCCTAGTTTGAAGCTACCTGTATTTGCAGATTGAGGATGTATGTTAATCCCAAGCATCATCTAACTGCTGCTCTCGCAATAACTGTGTAGCTATCTTGTGTGGTTAACCTTGCTTATGATCATGCTCAATTTAGAAATCCGAGGATAGGTGAATGAGATTTGAAATCAGCTGTAATTGTAATGGGTGACCTTGGTGTAGGGTCTTTTCTTAGCTCAGTCGGGCAGGGCGTAGCTACAAAGCAAAACCAAGCGGTTGGTGGCTGGGTTTGATTCCCGGTCTCCTCTAGGATTATTTTTTTAATTTCCTGGTTCCCTAAGAATAAAGTTTTATTGTAGTTTTCACATAAATATTATCAATCAAAACGATCTTTGGTTGGAATGTATGATACATTTGATTCAGTATTGTATAACCATAGGTGATCTTGTTAAGTTTAAAAGCTGCGCCTCATGAACAAATCAAAGCTGAATTTAGATTATCAATTACAGGGAAACAATAATATACACATTTAAACAGCTTTAACAGTTAACATAGTAAATAAGCTGAAGTTCAATCTTTTTTACAATTATTAAAGCCCACGAATTCAAGCGCTGCTGATCAAGTATTTGAGACCTTCGATATGGTTTTGACTGACTTTAATAATTTGTCTGAAGACTAAGTATTTTTAGGATTTCCCTTCTCTTGACCCTTTCTTGAACAATTTCCAAAACTTCACTACCGATCAATTTCCGGGACATGGTGGGATGCTCACCCGGAAGACCTCATTAAAAAAAAAACAACTCTATAAAACAACTATTCTATCAGTTCTCGAATATGGCTCTTTTTGCTTCCTCTCGGCAAAAAACAGCCACCTCATCAAATTGGAACGCATTCAATATCGTTGTTTACGTATTGCCCTTGGCTGTATGCATTCAACGCACAATATGAGCCTGGAGGTTCTGGCAGGAGTAAAACCCTTGCAGAACCGCTTCTGGGAGCTCTCATCTAGAATACTGATCAAGTGTGGAATCAGTAACAACCTTTTGATTGAAAACTTCGAAAAAACGGTCGAATTGAGAATCTTGCGAATCTATATTAACTATATGTCATCTGATATTAGTCTTCCATGCTATAATTCTCTTAGTGTTTGCTTCCCTTATCACAGTTCCTCCATTGACTATGATCTCTCCATGAAACGGGCCATTCAAGGAGTTCCAGATCAACTTCAACTTATTTTAATTCCCCATATTTTTATTAAATAGTACCAACATGTCAATTGCAATAGAAGAATTTTCACTGTTGGGTCGCGCATTGATGGATCCACTGGTTTTGGTGTTTACAATGAATACTCATCTGCCTTCCGGAAACTTCAGGAAGTTTGTTCCGTATATGTTGCTGAGCTGGCAGCAATCAATTTCGCATTGGGGATAATTTCCGACATGCCCATAGACCATTATTTCATCTTCTCGGATAGTCTCAGTTCAATTGAGGCCCTCCGGTCGATGAAAATAGTGAGGCACTCATCTTACTTTCTTTCAAAAATAAGGGAGCAGATGTGTGCGTTGGTCGAAAGAACCTTTCAGAATTACCTTTGCATGGGTCCCCTCACATTGCTCATCTCCAGGCAATGAGAAAGCGAACTCTCCAGCAAAGGTGGGCGCAAAAGAAGGCGAGATTTTTGAAAGAAGAATTTCACATGATGAATTTTTCCCATTAGTACGTCAGAGTTCTCTTCAAAGTTGGCAAAACGATTGGACAAGTATATCTCTTGGGCGGTGGTTACATTCCATTATTCCAAATGTTTCGTCGACATCGTGGTTCAAAGGTCTGGATGTAAGTCGCGGTTTCATTCGTGTGATGTCAAGACTTATGTCCAATCACTACTCGCTAGACGCACATCTCTACAGAATTAACCTCGTCGATAGCAATGTATGTAGGTGCGGAACCGGTTATGATGACATCGATCACGCAGTTTAGCATTGCCCGGGTAATGATGCCTCCAGAGCACGACTATTGGATACCCTAGTGGCCCAAGGTAGACAACCCTCCCGCGAGGTAAGAGATGTTTTGGGAATGCGTGATCTCCCCTACATGCAGGCGATTTACGAATTCTTTTGTTTGTCTGATCTAAGAGTGTAAAGTCATCACCCCCTCCCCTCCAGTCTAGTAAATTCCCTGCCAATGTGTCCCAGTTATACTATCCTTTTGTGTCCGTGCTACTTGTCCAGCAAGCAGTGGTCACCCATCTGCGGCTTAGTTCCCGAAAGGGACTACAGGGACCGTGGATTTGGTAGATGCCGCAACCATGAGCAGCAAATAATACCTTCAATAAGTTACCTGCCTAGCCCCTTCCAAAAGATAATGTGACCCATTAACCTCGAGCTAGCCACGAGTAATTGGCACTCCATTTTACTAAAGTTGAAAAATTATACATTTTCAATAACAATATTGAAAAATTGAAAACTTATACATTGTAAATCAGAATATTGAATCGGCTCTGTAAAATGTTACACACGCCTGAGCCTAACAAATAAACGAACTGATTAAAAAAAAAACTTCACTAACAAACGGTGAAATAAATAAAATGAACTTAATATTTTGTCAGATATTGTGAAAACAAGGATGATATATTTGGTATTTATTTCCGCGAAATCCACTCGGGAAAATGTAAAACAAGTAAAACTTTCTCTAATAGTTATGTTTGTATTCTCCGAGCGTGGAGTAACGATTATGATGTAGAAGGAGATGTTTCGCTCATCACCATAAGGCACCAAGAGTAGACAGTCATGTTTGCTAGAATGAAAGATATAAAGAGAAAGTGTTCAAAGTTCCGTCAGTGTACGGTAGGTTGGAAATAGAATAGAAGTATTGAAAATTGTGCGAAGGGGCATGGGTAAAGTAGTACTCGAACCAAGGACGTTATCATTGCCAAACATCCCACTGCGGGGTAGGTTGAGGCACAGATACATCTGCCACCTCAACTGGCAATAATAACGTGTTGGATCTCGCTCATGTACCACTGATAGCCGATAGTAAAACTTACGATTAGTAAAAATAAACCCAACAGCGGGAGATAATTTCTCACCCGTGTTAGGCAGTATTAGGAGAGGGACAAATCGCTAGAACTAGGAAAAAGCAATAGGTAGTATAAGAGCCCGACCGGTTGCATAACCTTTTGCCAGTCAAGGGGATTTCCTCCTCTTTCCTATCCTGCATGGGGTAGTATGGTAAAGGGTTATGTGCCTGATCGGATACTACCGTTCAATAATGCCCTCCGCTCGTTTTCAAACTTGATCTTTCAATTTTCAAAGCCTGCCGTTGCCCTATACGGAACTATGAATACACTTTCTCTTCATGTCTATTTCGTGCTAGCAATAAATTACCGTCCACTCCTAGCGCTTCGCATGGAGATGATAAATTATCTACTTCTGACAAACTTCATCAAAGATCGTTACTTCCGCGCTTGGGAGAATACAAAAACAACAATGAATGAGTAAAACTTTGTTTTTCTTATCTTCCTAATAATAAAAAAAATCATTGCTATTTATTTCGTAAGTTGACAAATGTTCCGCTGAAGTAAGAAACTGATTCGTGATTTGTGATGTTGGTCAATAGCACTCTATAGAGCTTCATTTCCAAGTCATTATGTAAACACGAAAGTTCGATGGATTTTCTTAAAAACTTCAAAGCTGCTTAAAAGTTTTCAGAAAACTGCTACGATACTTTAAAACGGCTTTACTTTTGCAGCCTTGTCTAATCTAAATTTATTTTTCTAATAAGTTGTCAAACTCTTATTCAGCTTGATTGCTTGTTAAAGGTGTCCTTGAATACTAATTTTGACCGTCAAGTTACTAAGATGATAGCTGGAAACTCTTTCAAACCTGAAGAGCTATTATTATTCTTTTAGGATCTCTAGCAGCAAGAACCTTCAAGGGGTTATTTATTGAACTTCGTGGAAGTTTCATGTGGGTATTAATAGAAAAAGTGGATTTCTGGCTCATTTACAAAAAAAAAAAATACATTCTCATTTCCATCAATTATCTTAAACCTTTAGAATTTCAACCACGAGATTTCTTTAGTGTAGCAAGTATGTGATTAAAGTTTAACATGTGAAATCTTTCTAGTTTCTAAGATTTGTGTTTTTAAAAATTCGATGTTGTGATGCAAATCGGCCATGATGGCGGCCAATTTTAGATTCCTGCATTCGTTGCTGTCTACTCGTCAAAGGTGAGTATCGTTTTAAAGGTTTCAGTATCAAATAATTCGAATGAAAGAATTAAGAAACTTTTTCGATACCCTTTTTCGTTTTGCAACATAACATCAGATCTCGAATTTTCATGCATTTTAAATTCGTTTGGCATCCAAAAACCATTTCGATTTTTAATTGTTTTCTTCTGGAAAATTTACATGGGTGACAAAGGCCAAACTTTTGATCGATTAGATGCACCCTTAAACCATGTCCGATTGAGCTCAAATTTAGCATAGAGTCATATTTTGGGATAATGAAACTTGTTAGCAATGTCATTTTTTGAAACTTGAAAATGTCATTTTCATTGACACACTAGTGAGCTTGTTATCTATTGACTTGCGAGCGATTGTTTCATGAATATGTTTTAATTCTTTTGAGTAGAAATGCGTAAAACTGCAAGAGAATTCCAACATTACAATTGCTTTCCCAATTAACTCATAAATTTACTCTCGCAAGCACGCTCAATGGATCAGATTCGAGAAAGATTTTCTGAACCCTGAATGGGATGCAATCCAACTACTGACTGCCATAATTCCATGTAATGAACGTAGAAGACCCCATTCCCATTGTTTGTCTAAGCAATGAAAACAAAAATTTCCAGCCCCCCCTGTAACTTCATAAACTGAGACAAGTGCTAAAACAATGTAATCCTCGTTCTCCGACAAAAGCACAAGATTACCATTGTTTGACTGAAACCACAGCTTTTCAGATGTTTTCTTGCTACTTTGTTGAATGGGTAGCCTGGTTAGTGCAGCAGGCAACTCTTCTTTCAATTCGGCAGAGCTAAGTCCGGAACCGGAATCCCATGTTACATTTCTCGCAAAATCGTTTCAAATTAATAAAGGACATGAGCTCTCCAAACACCTCCCACACCTTCATCCCCGATACCCTAGGCGTCCAGCCATTATTCGGTATTTGAATTCGAATGATTCGAAATGGACGACAAGCATGCCAAGGGGGTGGTGCGGCGGGAGGGCAAAATGAGCTTCGGAAAACTTTTCTCCTGTTTGCGTAATGGACTTGATTGCTTTTCCGGATTGGTGCGGTGCATCGTACTCTTCATAGTGTGTCGTTCCGTTTTGTTGATCCAGGGACTTTGTGCGCCAGAACGACTCGGCTCAACTCTGCTGCTCCAATGAACTGGTAACAAGTAAACATGCTCCTGCTCTCCAAGTAATGGCTCCTCCGTCCGTTGTTTGCGTGGGTAAATTTTCTTTATCTTGGTACTGTTGGGCCCTCGTTCAAAGTGCATTCGAGTATTTTCAACCGAAATAATCCCCGCCACAAAGAGACGCAAAATCGCCGCCGTCGTCATCGTCGTCGTCGTCGTCGCAGTGCTTCGAGTCAATTGGAGCTACGTGTCCCATTTTCTCACTGGCCTCGCTGGTAAAGATACACAGGCCTTTGGGATATTGCATATGGACGGGACAAACACAGCACCACCGTTATCTGCTTGGTTTTACGCTTTGGAATGGGACTCGGAAAGGGATACTGTGGCCGTAACTTACTTCCGACGAGGGCTCAATGCAAATAACGGGTCTGGGATTAAATAACCATATTTTCTGCTCAAAAGATGGGTCATGTGTGCAGTGCGAATGGAATGAATACGGGTGCAACTGCCCCGAACTGGAGTTGCGGAAGGCTATCGGCTATCCGTGTGGTGAAGATCCGGTCTTTTTCTATTGGACATTATGGGCAATTTTGGGAAATATCTTGAGTTCTAAGAGAAGATTATGGGAAGTGATAAATATATGTAGATTAAAGAAAGGTGTGATCATGGCGGTGCAACCATTTATTTATGACCGTTACGTTGATTCAAAAGTATCAACTTATGGAATATTTAATTTAATCTTTGACCGCGTTTGAATTTGCCGTTGCTCTATCGTTTAACAATCTTCTGTAGTTCGTAAAACTTATTAACACCAATCACGACATCATGAAACAAAGTAATCACAAGAGGCACGGTAGGCTTCTGCTCCGCACGGGGTAGGAGCGATTGAGGAGGATTTGAGCGGTTCCAATTTCATCTTCGAATCGGTTTTCTATTTTTTCTCCTCATTGACACGTTTTTAAAAGCTGATTCAGACAGAATCTTGTCTCATATAATAGTTTTAGTAGTACCCCATGTGACCCATGGGGATTCAATTGTCAAATTTTCTTTTCCAAAATTATCATCATTCTTGTTCGTCCATCGCAGGTGAAGACTGTACTCGAAAAAAATGAGACACAATAATTAGCTTGTAACCTGTTAGCGTGTGTCTAAAAATTGAAGAAATTCTGACTGAAACTAGCTAAGAGTGTAATGTTTACATTGGCAATCTGTCACAATCTGTCAAGTGGTTGTCGAGATGACATCGGAACAAGAGTAGATCCGCTAAAAATTATGTGCGCGTGAAAATTATGTGTCGTGAAAATTTTGACTGCGTCCCACAGATTAATCGGAAAACACCTGGGATTCCATTATTCGACGATGTTACGGGTGTTGAAGTCAGAAGACTCAGACCATCCAGCGGTGGTCAGGCAGCAGCAGATAACCAAAGGCAGCTAATCCGGTGAAGGCAACCTTTCGATCAACGATGTGGCTAAGAAGGCGAAGGTTTCCATCTGGTTTATCGAAAAGACGATGAAACGTGCTGGTCTCGACGGTAACAAAGTCAGTAAGGCACCAAATTGGAACGTCAAACAAAACACGGTACCCACAACCAGTGCCAGTAAGACTGAGAGTGGCTGACGAAACCGAGGTGCCTCATGATGGACGACGAAACATAACGGGTGGCAACTCAAATTTTGGAATTTCTTTCTCAAGCTCAAAAAAAGACAAACATACTTGAAGATTTATTGAAATTAAAAATACATTGATCATTGTTGACTAAAAATTAGTGAACATTTGGAAACGGTCCTAAAATCGACTGTTCGGCGAAGCTTCCGATTGATGTCGGAACAGGAGCTTTGTACAGCCTTCATGTCAACTTTGCGAATGCATCTCATGATTCAACCAATCAACTGTTTGCAATTCGCGGCTCTCCACTTATTTTTGTACATCAAGGAGCTCAAAATCCTTCCAGAAAAATTCTTCGATTGGGCGACCCTGAAGAAAATTTGTCGGGTTGTGGTTTTTGGGTACAAATGGGATCGAATGGGTGTTCAGGAACGATTGTGTTTGTTTGGCGTAAGGCGATGACGCTTTAACTCACCAAAACACTTATTGTTCATCTTCAGGATGCTTTTGAAGAAATTTTCTTCAAAACACTCTTTCTGGTACACATCTTGGTTGATTGCCAAACCAGAGGGCTTGAACCATGGCTTAGAAATACCTCTCTCGTAAATGACAATGTACAGCATCACTTTCTGTGCAAACATATGTTTAAACTTATATTTTATGTTCGGAGATGCAGTAGAACTATTCATGGAATAGATATCGATCGTTTCCGGAAATGTACGTCTTCAAAAGAGGGAAGTAACTTTCGTCGTCAAAAACAAAACATTTTCTGGAATTATTTTTCATCAACCAGCGGCATTGGGATTTCAGCGTCGAAATCTGTTTTTCAGTGTATTTCGGGGCTCTTGTCTTCTTTCGGCACTTTATTCCGACTCTTTTCAATGTTTTGCAGATGTACTGGTGAGAACAGTTGAACTTTTTTGCGGCATCCAGTTGGTTCAGTGAATCCTTGTTGTTGAAGGCACGAGAAAGAGAACGGAGTCCTTCTGCGTCCATAATTTTGGCTGGTCTTCCACTACCTTGCTTGCGAGTAGTTGGTGGGGATCTTAGGATATGGTAAACAGCTAAATCCGCAACATTTTCGCTTTTAAAATGTTGTACCGTACACTTTTTTTGGCGAGATTTCTGTCCAGTTCGTAGAACTGTACAACGCGCTCGCGAAATGCTTCTTGTTTCGACGGCATTTTGAGCAAAGCCGAGCGAGCATAAACAAAGCGAAAAAAATACTAGCAGAAAGAGAGAGAGAGAGAGCTATCACATACACACTCTCATTTCTCTCTGAGCTCGAGGGACCTCGAAAAAGTTCCAAAATTTTAGTTGCCACCCGTTAGCATCATCAGCACAAACGATAATATTTTTCTAGCATTATGGTTATGCTAGCTGGTCTGAGGATGCCAATAGTTTATAGAAATTAACTTTTTGATCTTTGTTTACCTCTATGTTCACAAAATCCGATGCGTCGTTTTGAATGAGTTGTCGTTAAATGTAGTTTCAATTTGTATGGTATAATCTTTCTTTATAAGAAGGATAGAACGTTCCTCGGATGATCACAAAATTCAACACAATATCTGAATACAATTGGATCAAGACAGAAGGGATTTTGATAACCTGACCGTTAAGGCATACTGATGATCATGAAAGCAGTGCTGAACATGTAAGGAAAGCAAGTGTAAGCATATATTTTATGACGTTTCGAGTAAAACGAGTATCTCTTTTGCCTACCTCACGTAATCGAGAAGACAGAGAAAACAAGTGGTGATGTTTCTTGCATACTTCAACAACGGAATTGTATGTTCTATAATTTTCCATTCATTCTTCTATTAAAATTCTCTAAGCTTAACCTTTCAGCACACGCGCCAACTTTTGTAACACAACCAATTTTGTACAGCACATTCCGTCCGGGAATATCTCGTGTTACGGATCACATAGAATGTTACTGTCTTGAGCAAAGTTATTCAGTAGGTCAAGGCCTTCTCATTGGCGAACAGTTTGGGATTCTCTTACTACGCGGCGCTTATGTGCAAATTATTTTCAGGAATATGCAATATCTTGGTACCCTGACTAGATCAAATGTTTCTGTCTTCGACAAATGTTGTTCAGTGGGTCAAGACCTTTTTAAGGGTGACCAGCAGTTCAATGTATTTCCTGAAGGTGCCATACCATTTTGACCATTTGCAAATGGGCTATTCATAAACCACGTAGACTTTTCTGGGGGCAGGGGGGTGGGTCTGACCAAAGACTATGTTCCAAAATTTAAAAAAAAATGTATAGAGAAAAGTCTACGAGGGGGGAGGGGGGTGGTTTGAGAATTTCAAAAATGAGTCGGATAAGTTTTTTTGTGCAAAAAGGACCTTTACATTGTCGACAAGCACTTCACAATATTTCCGCTACACGGCTCTGGTGTGAAAATGCGTTTCCTGACCATGCTGTAACTTGGAATTTTAACCATTAAGAAGGTTTTTATCTTCGATTATGTTGTTTACTAGGTCAAGACCTTTTTCATTGGTGACTATCAGTTTCGAATCTGTCTGCTGGATCCGTCTCAAATACAAGGCTGTTCAGTAGGTCAAGATCTTTTGATTTGTGACCAGTAGTTCAGGATATTTTCACTAGGTGGCGCTAGAGTACAGTGGTTTTCCTGACTGAGGTATACCTTGCTATTTTGTCCATTTGGAATGATTTTGTCATCGAAAATGTTGTTCAGGAAATCAAAACCTTCCGATTGATGTCAGCAGGATGAATTTTCTCGCTAGGTGGCGCTAGTGCGCTTGTACTTTTTCTGAATATGCTGTAAGTTGGTATTCTGGTCATATGCATATGTTCAGCAAATTTTATCAGTAGGTCAATACCTTTCGATCCAGTTTAGAATTTTCTTATTTGGTGGAACAAGTGTTTAAGTGATTTTCCAGACTAGGCTATATGTTAGGCTCCTGTCCAGTTAGAAGGTTTATGTCTTCGACAAAAATGTTCAGTGACCCAGAACTTTCTGATTGATGACTGGAAGTTCTGAATTTTCCTGATTTTTCCTGATTATGCTATAACTTAGGATCGAGTTAAATATAAGAGTTTCTTCTTTAGTGAAGCTTCTGGTGGGTCAAGACTGTTTGAATATTCTCGTTAGGTAGCGGTTGTGTGCTAGTGATTTTCCGAAATGTCTTGTTTTGGAATCCTGGCCATGTACAAGCTTTCTGTCTTCGGACAACTTGTTCAGTGGGTCAGGACCCTTTGATTGGTGACTATCAGTTCAGATTTTCAAACTATGCGGAACTAGGATGGAAATGATTATCCAGTATAAACCAGATCTTGATCTACACTTAGAAAGGTGGTAACTTCGGGATATACCCAATTGATATGTTTGCAATATAAAACTTATATATCCACCGTATATCCACTTTATATTGCAAAATAAGGGATTTAGTGGGCTTGTTGGTTAGTTAGGGATATTCAAAAATAATTATTTTTCTTTGTTCTCTAATCACGAACTGTATTATGTTATATAGCGGTTCCAAGCCAAATCAGTAAATGATAAAACTTTAATATTTTAGATTCGGCCGAAACATTGCAAACGTGTTCGGAATAACAATATAAGTGTTTTGGCATGAGAAACGGTCATTTTGATACGAGAGTAACTTTTGAGAAGGGGTTTTGTGTTTTTGATACAACAGTTTCAGAAAAGCAGCAACTCGGAAATCGTTCGTTTTACAGAAAAGGTGTCTGAGAAGAAATGGCAAGGAATCGAAATGTCCATGAAAAGAATATGCACTGAAAAAAAAAATTTTTGCATGAAAAAATCATAATTTAAACTTAAAATTCGAATTCCCAAAATACGCTATTTATAATTTTTTTTAAATTCTATGGTGAAATTCGGACAAAAAAGCCATTGTTAGAGATAACAAAACCATGGAAAAAAATTGTTAAAAAAGTTTTCCTAACAGCAGCTTTTGGAAGATTTTCGTAAAATTAATTTATGTTTAAATGTACTTTTCAATGCCAAAATATGATTCTAAATCAAGTTTCTAATCGAAATGTGTTGCATAATAATCTTCCTAGAGGTAACTGTTTTAGAGATATTTTCAATTTATTTTAAGAAACACGCCCTTTCTACAAGTTATTTGAGATGTTCCATCAACAGAACTATGTTGGTTTCAACAAACATGGATATTTCAACAACTTTTTCTTTGACTTTCTCACTAATAATTTGAAAGTTACTGGAGATTACTTCATCATTATTGTTATTGATCCCATGATGGTTTGGTCGATTCGAGTAAACCTAGCTTTTGGTAAACCTCAATAGTTGTTTTGGTGTTACTTGTTAATGATATGTACACAATAATGTGAAAAAAGAGCGAAATTTAAAAAAATGAAAAATAGTGTATTTTGGGAATTTTAATTTTATTTTAAATATGATTTTTTCAAGTAAAAAAAAATTCATTTTTAGTGTTTATTTTCCCTGCCATTTCTTCTCGGACACCTGTTCTCTAAAACGAACGATTTCCGAGTTATTTATATCCTAGAACTGTTGTACCAAAAACACATAAACCCTTATCAAAAGTTACTCTTGAGTCCAAACAATATATCCTTATGTCAGAATACGTATTCTGTTCTGTACTGAATATGTTTGCGAAATTTTGTCCAAATCCAAGCGACTCGTGTAAAATTTCGACATTTTATGGCCAGTTTTGCCTGGAACTGCTCTATATAAATATTTTCTCTACATACTATATTTCCATCCTCCATCACTACGAGTTTTCATTAGTACCAGATGTGACACAGACAGACCTGGGATTGCCGAGTTGAGATTTCATCAGATCGATTGATAGATTATGAAGAAATGTTCCCTGAAGCTTTGGCTAGTTTTCTCCTCTAAGGGATGTGTCAATTATTTGTGCGTTAGTTCCTAAAGCAAACCAAAAGGAAACTGTTAAACATTACTTTTCCTTCATTAAAGTATTATTACCTGAAATATTCAAAATTTGCGTTCAATATTACCATGGGTCATCTTTCCATAACTCTTGCAACGGAATATGTAGCGCAAAGTTTGTCCACTGTATCCACTCCGCTTTTAGTGCGGTTGTAGTCTAAGATCGTGCCCGGATCGTTTGTTTCAGTAGCTATGCTTCCAAAATCATTAGTTGTCGAAAGCAGGATAACTCTCTTTTTTTAGTTGTCTTGGTGATAAGCAAACACCGCTGGTTTATTTTTATTGGGCTGGAAACAAGGAGGTATTTCCTTTTTATTCTTTCTCAGAGTTCCCAATACAGTTATCTTTAGCCGAAATTTGGACTCAGCACAGTTCTAAACTATTAATTTCCAATGAACGCAAAGGAACGCTCTACCTTGTGATCAAAAAGTTCCGGTAATTTGAAAAAAAACGCATTTATTTCAATTTTTAATTGATATCTTTATTATCGCCTTCAAAGTACTCGCCATTAGAGGCAACACACATATGCCAGCGCTTTATCCAATCATCCATACATTTTTTATAGGCCGATGAATGTATGGCTTTCAGTTCTTCCAGCGAATTCTTTTTTATCGCATCAATCGATTCAAAACGCCTACCTCTGAGCGGAATTTTCAGTTTTGGGAAGAGAAAGAAGTCGCACGGGGCAAGGTCTGGTGAATATGGTGCTTGTTTGATGGTATTGGTGGAGTTCTTGGCCAAAAATTCACAAATAGTGAGCGCGGTGTGTGATGGAGCGTTATCGTGGTGTAAAATCCACGAATTATTGCGCCACAATTCTGGCCTCTTCTTTCGAATTGCCTCACGCAAACGTCTCATAACTTGTAAATAATACTCTTTGTTAACCGTTCGACCTTCTGGAAGGAATTCAGAATGGACGACACCGCGAAAATCAAAGAAAACGGTCAGTAAAACTTTAATTTTGGAGCGACTTTGTCGTGATTTTTTTGGTTTTGGCTCATCTTCGGCGCGCCATTCGGACGATTGTTGACTTGTGAGCATATCAAATTCATATACCCACGTTTCATCACCAGTTATGATGCGTTCCATGAATGTGGGATCGCTATCTGCGTTCGCAATCATCTGTTTAGCGACCTCAACTCGATGCTGTTTTTGCAAAAAATTCAGCTCTTTTGGAACAAGTCGTGCTTCAATGCGTTTCATGCCCAGAATTTCCGTCAAAATGTGTTCGGTCGATCCAAATGAGATATCAAGGAGTGCAGCTATCTCCCGAATGCTAATTGAGCGGTTTTCCATAACTAAATTCTTCACGGAAGCGATGTTTTCATCGGTAGTTGAGGTCGATGGTCGTCCAGAACGCGGCATGTCACTCACGCTTTCACGGCCTTCTTTAAAGTCTTTGTGCCAAACAAATGTACGATTTTGTGACATAGAGTCCTCACCAAAGGCTTTTTGCAACATTCTGAGCGTTTCCGCTGCAGAAAATCCGTTTGCAACACAAAATTTCACACAAACGCGTTGTTCCAATTTTTTATCCATGGTAAAAATCGCCGAGCGTCTATTTTTCGACTAACAAAAGCAGTTGTCAAAACAAAACTAATGGATAATTTGCTCTCACACTTTGACAGAATATCAGAACTAGTGTTGCCATCTTACACTAAAAAGATTTTACCGAAAAAATAAAGGCGGCCTTTTTAAATTGAAAATTACCGGAACTTTTTGATCACAAGGTATGGCCAAGGTCCAAAGATATAGCATAATCGGGAGATTTACTTACACACTGGCGCCATTTATTGAGACAATTCTAAACTTCTGTTTATCAGTCAAAAGATAAACAATCTTTGTTCTGGCCAGATTTGGCCAGCTGTCATTACGCTAAAGATACAATCACTTGGTATGAGCAAAATAACGTTATTTACGTTCCCAAGGATTGTTAGCGACCGAATTGCCCACAGCTCCGCCCGATTGAAACATACTGGTCAATGGTCAAGGGAAACCTCAAAAAACTTAGTGGAGAGGTATCAACGATCTAAGAATTTCGTTCTAAGTGGCTTACTGCTTCGAAGAAAATTGACAAGGACACCCATGCAAAGATTGATGAAAGGAGTGAATAAGAAAATGCGCGCAACAGCTTATGGGAATAAATCCATATAAATCGATATGTAGTTGTGTTGAGTATCACATTTATCTATAAATGAAATAAATAATATGAATCAAAAATGTTTTTTTCCAAAATATATTTTGTTTGTCTGGATTTTGGTGTGAACGGCCTTTACCAAGTTTGAACCAGTTATATCAAACTTGATACACTACGTATTTTATTTACGCGGACACGTTTCGCAATATCGCATTCTACTGCGCTATTTGAGGAATTTCTGTAATCCAAGAATACTCTGTTTGGTCAAGAACGAGTTTCTTGAAGAATACACTTTGGTTATACATTGATTGGTGCTTCTGCATCAAAATAGTACAAAATCGCGAACGATCAAAGGTTACGAAGCATAATTAGTAGTACAATGCAAAATTTTATGCAAATCGAAGTAAGTAAACTAAAGGTTTGCAGTGAAAAATTCAAAAGCTATTTAACCATGGCTGTTTTCTAACTGAAGCAAGCTTTACGACTTCTTCTTTCATTGTCCTGGCTAGTACGTTCCAAATGGAACATTTTGACTGTCCCTTCAGCATTTTCAGCGCTCTTTGTAGCTGAACCACTGCTGACCCACGCCAAAGAAGGACACACAGTGAGGCACTCTTTACAGAGTTACCCTGGCTCATGGCCATTATCCAGAGTACACACTGGCAGCCGATTGGTTAGTCGGTCAGTTGGATAGTTGTAGGTTGGCCGAAGGCCATTAGCGAAGTAAACTGAGTAGCGACCGGTGATGATCAAAATCTAATTTGCAAGAAAAGCGAGACCAGCTGATGGGATGACGGACTAATTTGAATCAATACACGAGGATAATAGGCGAGGAGGTGTGTGGATGGTACTGGGCGTAAAGCGGTATCGGATGTAAATTGGGAAAGAGATTAACGTAATCAATAAACATTGTTTCAGAAATGTAGAAAGTTGGACTACTCCAGCCCACAGCTGCAGAGTGGCTGAGTGATTGATTGGAGAGCTGTTTGGATTTTTGGGTGCAGATGAATTTTGAAAATGACTGCTTATATGTCCTACGACCTAATGTATCTTGAATGCACTCAATTAATAACTGTGCAATCCGTTCAAAGGGCTCTTTGTCGAAAATAGGCACACATGAAAATCTGGAACGTTGAAAACCAAACGAGATTCTCATGCAGGTTTATATCGCAATCCAGCCGAGGTAAATACTCTGAGTCGTGAAAATGTCCGTTTACTCGAATGGAAGCAGATTTCGTCATGTTCTCACCAAGAAGATGCTGGTTGAGTTGAAATGCAAGGAAAAGCGAACCAACGGGTGTTACATTGTTTACAACTAAAGTTCTCTTGGCCTACTCCACTCGGTCTCAGGTACTCAACCCTTATATATTTCCTGTGGTACACGTGTTCTAGCGAGGGGACTACACATGTTCTATTCACCATTCTTGGAGACATAGCAGAAACAGGTGTAACAGTTACCCAATACACCAGCTCGCCTTCTCCCTCCACTAAGTCTAGTGATAATAATGAACGGAGGAATACATTTGTTCTTATCGTAATTAGGAACGAAGGTTAGTTCGGGCTGCTTGAGAATATTTGAACCTTCGAAATTTAGCTCAGTAGCGAGTTTGTACTTACAAGTCCTCTGTAAACACTGAAAACATTCTCCTGTTGACTTTATTACGTCTCTACTGGAGCTTTACGCCGACGCTAAACTTAGTCTACTATTTTCGCTTTTGAGAGTTCTGAGGGAAGAAGATCCCACACCAATGAGTGCTAATAGGATCCGGTGCGAAATCATGTACGAAATGAGCAAGTTTCACTTCCGAATCCCTTTCCCAGAAAGACTTTTCCGTTCCGAATTTATTAGATCCCTTCTCCTTGTGAAGAGTTAAATTGGAACGAACTCATTCTCACTTCAGTGCAGATCAATAGTTTCGTTTGCCTTTCCGGAATCCGAACCCCCGCTTTCGGGCCACTTTCAACATTAAGACGGTTCGAGCCAAAGGAAACTCTCGAGTCCGGAAGGAGATGTTGATTTCCGTTCTCTGTTCGCAGCGGACCGGTCATGGTCCATTGTCAGAACTTTGTCCTGTGTATGTGATTTTCACGCAGTCGTCCTCACTGGCACAATCAGTCATCGTCGGAAAGATGTTGCAAGCGTATAACCAATCTCAGGCAAAGGCAAAGTTTTCACCGTTCTGATCCTGAGTTCGACAGCTGGGTCTGGATAGGTCCTTGGCATGGATTACAGCGTGCTGTTGCAGTACAATGGAGAAGGATTTAATGGGGCTTGGTATGGGGAATCGTATCGAGAGAATCTTCTCCCCGGTGATTACACTCGTAATTTTTATGTGCAATTTGGATGCATTGTATCAAGTTGGTTGCTTAGTTAGGAATTGTTGAGGAATGGAAGGATTAGACTATGAAATTGCATACGATGATAATTTACACCAAAAAAAAAAACAGGTCTGAATAAAATTTCATCCAATTCGCCAATTTGTAGTTTGAACATTGATTCAGGCTTATCTGATATTTATTGGAGCAGATTGATTATATTTTACTTAATCATTGTTTATGTTATTCGAATCTTTGTAGTAGGAATCGCGTCATGATTATTTTTTTTTCAGATCAATATTGTTTTTTTTATTCTATTCGGGTTATCAAACACTTGTGCTAAATTTTAAAATGATTATTTGGAATTAGTATTGCGTTCCAAATTTGTACTGCGTTACAAATGTGTGTAACCAATACTTTTTGGAATTCTTGTTTCTAGAGACCCGATTTTACTGGAATTATTCAACTAGCCATTTATGGAAAAAAAATAGAAGTGTTTAATAACAGTGCTTAGTAAATACAGTGCTAAAATTTCGCTAATAAATGTTAAAATTGAACAGTTTTTCTGTGGTTGGGATTGATTGAGAAAAAATCACATTCTCTGCCAACACTGCAATTGTACTAATGGAAGACTTTCGACTGAAATTATATAAAAGTTTCTCATCATGTCGATTTGATGTGCTCAGGATAATGGTTCATAAGCATCAGCTTAGAAGACATAAGAGTTTGAAATTTGACTTACACATTTTCACTCAATTTGATGGGTTTTTTCTGCTAAATCAAGACTTTTCATTGATATTAAGTGATTTTTATTTTAAAGTGCGTACCTTAAATACAGTCCATTCTATTTGATCGATGGCTGAAGCCTCTGGAGTGATGTGTTCTCGTATTACGTGCAAAATGCCTACCAGCGTCAGACGTTAGACAGCTAGTGAAGCCAGAATACCATTCAAAGATTATATTGGAGAATTTCAAAGAGTTTTTGTTTTTGTATAAAAAAAATCATGATAGAAGTGCAGTTGAATTTCGACTGTTGGCGTTTATGATAAGTACAGTGACGTGAGGGTGAAAATTGAAGTGCTCATCCACAATCTCGACGTGTGCGGTGAATCGCAGCTGAGACGGTAGCTTCAGAGCAAGCTGCTGCGGTAAGAACGTTGCAAAGAGAGCATGAGCAGATTTTCAAAGCCTGTAACCTTTTTCAAAGTTGACAAGCTGATATTATGGACTTGGTGTTAGTTTTAAATGACAAATAAATATTGTCAATAAATGTTAATATTCACACAAAAATTGCTTGATTTACATAATTCATAACATCCAAAAATAAATCCAATTACACGTTCTAAATTTAAAACTTGTTTTACATTGAATTTCTGGCAACCGAATCTGAGTTTCGTCCTCACCTCATGCAACGTTTTCCAAAACGATAGATAAAAGAGGAAACTTGCAGCACGGCAAAAAGATTCGATGTGTCGTCAAGTGAGACCACGCTCAAATCGGTTGACCAATCAGGAGCTAGGATAGCCTACGAAATTCGAACTTAGCTAGCTAAGGGAAGCTCACTACTGGCATCTCTACAAATTGCTACCTGCTACCTACACCAGTGCATCAGCTACTCGACTACATCTGGCGCAAATTGAAAAGAACGTGGCCCGATGTATGCGATGAGGTCATATATCGTACGTTCAATCGGATGATCCTTTTGTATGGATGGTATCGGGAATGATATATAAGACCGCCTGGTGCTCATGGTTGGGCTCTTTTACCTGGAATAGCGAAGTAGGAATAGTGGTTATATTTTCGGCAAGTGCAGTAAAAAGTGAAATCAGATTATTGTGCTATAGTACGAACAAGCTGCCTAAATTTGCGGAAAAAAACTCTAAGTTAATTGCTTTTGCAATAGTGGTTTTGTTCACAACTTGTAAGGCTACTCTCACGTAGCCCTGGTTCTCCTAATTGCCAACACTGAGGCCAGTAATTAATTGAAGAGGTCGTGATCCGGTCGTACCGTTAGTTAGTCGACACAGACATTGTTCGTGAAAGTTTTCGACCGTGATTGCAAGGTGTCGTGAGTGAATAAAACCGGACCAATTCCTCTCAAAGTGTGCCGCTATCTAGGTTGCCGAAGGTCGTTCGTCAACATACGACCCACCCACCACCACCGATTAATCCGACCATAGTCGGAAACTGAAGCAGCATTTGGAGGCGTTCCCCAGGCCGGTTGGGACCCGGTGAAGCATACCCAAGTAACATTGCCAAAACCATCCAGCTTTATTAAGTTTTATTAAAGTTTTATGAAAGCCACTAGAAATCAATTCGGTTTTATTATGGCAGCAAGAGATGCCAATAGGTTTCAAATTTTAGTCAGGTTTATAAGAACCTACACAGCTTCTTTACAACGATATTAAAACCTTGACTTCTAAAATTCCTGTGATTTCTTGCAATCGCCATATTGGAATATATGAAATAATTGAAATGTGGAAAAATAAATTCACCAAATTTTAAATGTAATGCAATTGAACTGTAGATCTGAGACAAACTTCGGTATTCGTTTAGGTAACCTTATTGAATTCCATCATTTTTCAGGAGTTTCATGATTAATTTACCGAATATATTTCTTTCAATTTTATTTTTGTTGTTGTAAACTCGCATAATTTCCGAGGCGCATTAATTTTCAGCTCTTATCGTGCCAATATTCACCATAAAATTGAATGCGCATATGATTTGGAGCATGATACGCTATAAAAAAACTCAATTTGTTTTATATATTTTGCTATCAAAGATAATTTCCCACCACACTAGAATTTTTTTCTCAGACATTATTTACTGTTGAATGAATCAGAAGAGCAGAGAATCGAACAAAGCAGAACAACAAAAACCAACCACGATATCGCCGTGAAGTTTGACAGCTGTGGCCATTCGGCCCTATGCTGGTTTTGATGGCGGCCAATAGGTTTTATGATGGTTCTCAAGTGGTCATAACATCTTTCACTAGAACATTTTCAAAATCTTTATGGTCTTAGAAAGGTTTTATGAATTTGTTTTCACAACCGTCTATAGAGTGGGCCACTTTGTACACATTTCGGCTTTAAAGATGCATAGAGGAGGTGTTGGTGGACAAAACAGTTTTGAATGTAGTTTCATCAACAAAGCCGGGAGGAGTGCTATACGGCTGGAATAGAACTGAAATTGTTACTTGGGTATCGTAGCAGCGTTCGACCGGTAGGAAGCCGGTATAGCAGCCGACGGTAACCTCGTAACCAGCAGCCGTAGAATCGCGTAGAGTGAGTCCAATCATTGTATCCATTATATCTTTCCCTCGAAAGTGAATTTTGAATAAATTGTGTAGTAAATTATGAATAAATTCCTATTTGATTGGCTTGCGTTAAATTTTGCTTTTGCTACTTTTCTTGTGTGCAAAAAGAAATCAATTCCAGCTTGTGACAGAAAAGGGACAGGTGAGTTTCCACTAGTGCGTTTGTGTCGACCCTGAGAAAAATCAAAGAGATGAGCTGGCTGGCCAGAAAAGAGGCGTGTGTTGCCCACCCCAGACGACCTCCATGGCTTGACCAGAGGTTAGGTGATTTTGAACGAGGCCCTTATGGTCCGTTAGTTACAAGCCTTTATAACACTTTACCAAACACTTTATAAGCCGTGAGTTGCTTATTTTGGGGATGATTAGGTCTAAAACGGCTTTCAGGCGTTTTTAAGTATTGCCTTGTCTTCACAGTAAAGAACCGCTATCATACTTTTTATAGCTCCAGCAGCACCTTTACTGTTGGTTTAAATCGTGTCAAAGCAGTCATCAAGCGTAGTTTTTTCTCAGTAAAGTGAACCACCATCACACTCTGTGAGTAATTTTAACATTCTTACCCGCCCTTAACCCGCCCAAATCGGCTCTCAAGTGTTTCTAAAAACTGTTTTCCTTCCAAATACAAAACTCCCCTTACACTTTATGAGTGACCCCAGCATTCTCAATGTTCATTTAAATCGATTAAGCTCGGCTTTAAGATAGCTCCACTTTCCAAGGTAAATCCAGATCCAATGCACCCTTCCTACTAGAAAATTAATTTTCCAGTGCCAACCGTCAATATAAATAAGATTCGCAATAATCTGAGTATCCAAAATTTGCAGTGAAACACAAATGTAACATTTTATTTCTGGTGTAACTATATATTTTATAAGCTTGAAATATGGTTTACAAATTCACGTGATCAAAACATCGTTATATGCATTGATATAAAAATCTAGAACTTTGCACTTCACTCTACCCATAAGGATCTGTACAGAATCCAAAGTGTCCTTGCTGACTGTTCTGGTTAAAATTTGTTGGAAATGTTTGGCATTTTAAAACTCCTGCTTTTTTCCGGAATGTTCCCGCTTCATCAGAGCCTAATATCTTGTGATTGGGTGCAACTAA
This sequence comes from Aedes koreicus, assembly GCA_024533555.2. Lineage (NCBI taxonomy): Eukaryota > Metazoa > Arthropoda > Insecta > Diptera > Culicidae > Aedes > Aedes koreicus. The sequence goes on from JAHHFK020003085.1 coordinate 255,380, forward strand.
TTATTAATGGAAGGATTGGCAGGTTTTGTCACGATATCAATTTTATTGGTTTCATACTATTCCATCACGGTTTTACCATAGTGACGCGATGCCAAATCCGGCCATCGTGGCTTCTAGCAAAAGACATTAACCATTTTTGCAGGTACTTCTTTTGGTAAATTTCCTTGTTGATTGTGCCTGTGGTGATGAAAAAAATAGTTTTTCTGCCAAACGAAGAAAAAATGGATTTACGGGCCTGCAAAATGGTGAGTCGATAACTGTGATGGAGCGTGCGTCCCCGTAACATAAAGCTTGCTTCAGATAGAATTGGAACAAAAACAATTGCCTGTATTTCAGTTATTTATTATTGAATACAAGATTTTTTTTTATAAAAATGTAGCGTTTTCTTCATACTTTTAAGAAAAAATACAGATAAAATTATTCGTCACGGGTTCGAAGGAATTCTGGAATTTTTCCTGTAACACGGCTCGTTAGGCGGCGCACACCTTCTTCGTCCATCGTTTTAGCTATCTTATTCCACCAGGTCTTCATCTGATTGATGTCTTTGACAACCTTTCCCTTTGCCTTGAGTCTCCTCTTCATGATTGCCCAGTATTTCTCAATAGGGCGGAACTGGGGGCAGTTGGGTGGGTTAAGGTTTTGCGGAACAACCTGGACCCCTTTCTCTGCATACCATTCTTGAACGACTTTGCTGTAATGACAGCTTGCCAAATCTGGCCAAAACATTACGGGATGGTCGTGGAATCGAATGAACGGCAAAATTCGTTTTTGGAGACACTCTTTTTGGTATAGTTTCGACGTCATTGTCTTATTTGTAACGAAAACTTTCGTTTTTTTGCCACAGCTGCAAATGCCCTGCCAAACATGAATTTTCGTGCAAATTTGTCGGCAAAAACAAATTTAAATTTGGCTGGAACATCTCCTCGAGCCGTTGCCAAGTAAAATTTTTGACCTGGAATTTGCCCGAAGTCAGCCTTGACATAGGTTTCATCGTCCATCAGAAGACACCCGTCGAACTTGGTCAGCACCTGGTCGTATAGCTTCCGAGCACGGATTTTGGCCACACTATTCTGTTTTATGGTCCGATTTGGCTGTTTGCTAGCTCGATACGACTTGATTCCTTCCCGGAGTCGAGTTCTCCTCACGGTACTATGGGCAGCACCGAATTTTCTGGCCAAATCACGGTCCGACAGATTGCGATTCCTCTTAATCGTCTTCAAAATCTTACCACGCAGTTTCCGGTCGACAGTTCCACTCCGACGATTGGCTTGAGGCTTCCGAATCGTCGTCAATGTTTCCTTATACCGTTTGATAACGCGCCATACGGTATTTCTGGGCAATTTCAGCTGTTTAGCTAGCCTAGATGCAGACCACAATGGATTTTCCAAATAACTGTGCACAATTTTTTCCCTTCTTTCGGCTTCCATGTTGATTGTTTACAAAGTACAGTCGATTTGCGGAATGTCAAAAATACATACGTGAAGCTGACAAAATTCCCGACATGTGGGCGCCAAGAACTTCCAAATCCGTCCGCCAGGAGCGCCACAATATGAGCAAAAGTTTGTTCCAATTCTAAATGAAGCAAGCCTTAGCTCTGGTCCTCACAAGTATTCCATTGAAACAAACCACCCACACTTGTTTGTGAGTTGCCCCTACAGCATCCTTACTGTACTGTACTGGAGTAAAGCGGTTGTCAAACTCGAGTGGCCTCTGTTGGTTTAAATCGGTCCTCAAACTCGATGTTTTTAACGTATTCATGTCTTCCATTAAAATAAACCACCCACACTTGTGAGTGGCCCCAACAGCTGTTGGTGACACTGTTAATTTAAATCGTTGCCAAAATTTGAATAACTGTAATGTGCTTCTCTGTACAGAGAATAAATCGGGAACATAGTTAAATATCTTTTTCGCTGCCGATGTCAGTTGAATTCAGCACACCGTTTACCAAAACGGTTCCCGCTGCAAATCCAACCATTTTTTCCCAAATTCCAGTGATTTCTCGTGGAGTGCAGAGGTGTTCTCGGCTAAGCGAGTATCACGTCAACATATTCCTACCCATTCCCTACTTAACCTGCATTCGGGCGAGGCCGGCGCCGGTATTGCTTTAGTTTTGGATCACCAGTATTTACACATTGAGGATGTATGTTGGCCCCAAGCATCATCTTTTGGTTCTCTGTGTAATAACAGCTGATCTGGCAATAATGGAGTAGCAACCTCGGGCGGTCAGTCATGCTCATACTCATGCTCACATTTTAACGTAATTTGATGTGTCAATTTCGAATAGCTATCATTTTTCTCCCTTAGCTCAGTCGGCGAAGGCGTAGCTACAAAGCAACGTCATGCCTGGATTCGATTCCTCGTCTGGTCTAGTAATTTTTTTGCTAAGGAAAAGGAAGAAGAAATTTTCTCAGAGAAATTCTTGCACTTTTCTATCTTCGGCAATAAATGGCAACATGCGTATAGAGAGTTTCTCCCGTAACAATAATATCAGAACCCAGTCTTACTGATTCACAGAAATATTATAATCGCCCTGTAATCATAAATAGTTACATATTTTTAGAGTGTTTATGAGTGTACGCTTGTGTATTGTCTATAGATATAAGTGATCACATTAAAGTTGTTCTCGTTCTTCTTACTCAATCTACCGAAGGGCCTCCCGGGAGATGGAGATGAGCAACGAACTAGAGATTGACAACAGTAGTGGTCTAAAGGAATTGCTAGATCTAGTGTTAGCCACATTGTATATTATTGATCCAAAACGAATGAGTGCCCCAAAAAAGTGTATTGGAGCTCATCTTATTTATTATACACAATAACGACATCCGACGGATTTTGCGATTGTGTTTTTAGTTTAATCGCCGCACTTTTGTTTTTCGTTATACAGTATGTAAAAAAAGTTTATCCACCCCTTCTCACTTGGCACATTTGCTTCAAATAATCCACCAAAACATTGAAAAACGATTTTTAATATTAAGTTTATTTCTCAAGGGATAAAAAGAAAGTCAAATAACGATAATTTGATGTAAAAGCACGAACTGTTCGTGTCTGAGACCAAATATATAAGGAAACGATAAAAAATAATGCAAAAAGTATATCCACCATAATCCTGAAAATCATTCAATATTTCGTGTGACCTCCCTTGGCTTCAAGGACAGCTTGACATCGTCGTGGCATTGACTGGACAAGCTTAGCAGTCGTTTCTGGTGCGATTTTGTCCCATTCAGTTACAACAACTTGTCGTAATTGCTGAATGCTTGATGGTTTGTGTTCCTGAACCTTATGTTTGGACAACGTCGATAATATGTTCCCTTACCCTAACCACTGTACTGCTTCAACTAGACAATAAGAGATAAATAAAACAGTTTCTCATATGCCTCCGCCATGGCAGGACGGCCGAACGATCGGTGCTCCTTATTTAATTTCAATCGATTATACACATAACCCATACACAACGTAGGATCCCCGTCCGTGCGCGATCACCTTAATTTTCAAAATAGATCAGAGATGTTCTATTGGATTAAGGTCAGGAGACTATGCTGGCCGCTCCATGTTTGACTGTAGGCTTTAAACTCTGGGTTTTTCGGCTTTTCCCGGGTTTGCGCCCTTTTTTGGCCCCAAAAAAGTTTTTTTTGTTTCTGGTGGGCCAAAAAACCTTTTCCCATCTTTGGATTTTCCTTTTAATTTTATTCCGGCGCCCTTTCATTTTTTTTTTTTTTTTTTTGGGGGGTACTCTGTTTTTTTTTTGTCTCCTCTCCCCCCTACCGGTCTAGATGCAATCGATTTTGGATTGTTTGAGGTGTCACATGGATAGAAAATTCGCTCTCAACTTGCTTTGCAATTTTTGGAGCTGACAAACCTCGATCTTGTTCCGCCTTTCTGACGATAGCCCTGTCAATCCGGGAACTTGTCTTCGCCGGTTGCCCTGATCGCTTTTCTGGTGTGAAAGAACCACTCTTTTTGTACTTCTGAACAATTGTGGCAACCGTATCTGAACGATATTAGCAATTTGACGGTAGCTTTTACCGCACTTGTGATGCTCTATGATAAGTTTTCGGATACTCAGCGAAATTTGTGCGTTTTTAAGCATTTCGAAACACGTGAACTCAAATTTGAATCACGAAAGCTTCTACACTACGAAAGGATAACTGTATGCAATGTTTACATTCGAAAAAGTGACAGGAACCGCTCAATACACGGCAAAATGGTACTAAGCATGTTTGGGTGGACAAAATTTTTTGCATGTTTTACTTCCCTTTTCTGTTGATCTTGGCATAGATTTTCAAGAGCAAGATTAATTCAAGTATATTTAATGGTATAATGATAGGTACTATATAATGGACCAAACACTCATTATATCAACTAATATTTGAATCGATAACAGGAAAATTGTAAATTTGAAGCAGGGGTGGATATACTTTTTTTACATACTGTATGTGTCTTATACACAAATACGCCGGGGATCAGATTGGACCTAGCATTTCGGCGTCTTTCGTTGCAACCTATGTTCCAAAACATACGTTGGGGATTTGTATCTCAAAATTACATGGTTTAGTATTTGGTCACCTCATATCAAGATCTTGCTGCTAAAACTGTTTAATTTCTCTCGATAGGTACGTAGTTCTGAACATTTACATCCTATCAAACATTGCATGGAACTTGGCAAGCATAAAATCCGCGTATAGAACCCAATATAACTTCCATTGTGCAATGTGTAATCCCAATCCCCTTCCAACGGTAGTGAATAAATCAAAGCCCTAACTTTCCACGCAGCACAAAACTCAATCAGAAAGAGAGATCAAGTTTTCCTTCCCCGAACAGTGCATTCTTAAAAACTAGAGAACGAACTTGTTTACAACCTCAAAACAGGCTGCTTTTCATGAGTTTTTCCTTCTTTCCACACCCAGTAACAAGGGATGCAATCTTCTAACAGGCACAGAAAAAAAAATCACGGAATGGCTGCTGCATAGCCGGTGATGTAAATATTCTTCTCAACTGGAGCGCTTCACCAGCAGCTTTGGCACAAAGTAGGTGCAAGGTGCAAGAGCAATTTTTTAACGATTCTGCCGTAAAAGTTAGAGCACCCGCGAGTTTTCGATTCTTAAACCTTGATTTACTGGCTTCTTGGAATAAGTAGGGGAAAGTTTTAATTTTTTTCTCTTAGAAGCTTGCTCTGTGATTTCCAACATAAGGAAGTGGCCGCTTTTTTCTTCAATTAATATATCTCAAGCTTGTTTTGACTAGAATGTTCATTGAGTTCTTATAAGGTTAAATGTATATTTCAATTCCGATGCTCAGTAAATTTTCTTAGTGAAGACTCAACAAAACTTTAGCCAGTGGATTACTAAATCAGCTCATTACTTATACAACATTTTTCGTTTGGTGGACACCAATTGAATTTACACGGTGATTTAATTTGTCTTAGTTTTAAACAAATCCGAAAAGAAACATCGAAGTAACCAATAATAAAAATTTGAATTAAATTTACTTTACATTTTCCTTGTGCCTCTCAAACATTATATTTTTTTAGCAATTATTTTCAATTCTATGATTTTAAAACTACTTTTATTCATTTATTGTTATTTATATTGACCGATTTTCAAATTTTCTTTGTTCCTGATTCAAGTTTCTTTTGATTCTTATTTGATCTTATTTGCTTTTCGGATTTGTTTTTTAATCCAACAGGCTTAAGATTTACATTTGATCTGATAAAAATCTTCATCTAAATTCTCTTGGACACTGTTTGAATTTATTTGTTTTATTTTTCAAAGGCATCTTTAATATTTTAAATTAAGTCTCCGTTCAGTTTCCACTGTACTAATATCGGTTAAAGATGAAAATAAACTTACCTCACATGAAAGTGCATGTATTGCATGAAATCGCATATTTCATTTTATCAATTTTAAATTAACATAGAAAAAGTGTGGGAAACTGAAATTTAATACATTGATGTGTTCCATAGTCTTATAAGCATAAAGCAAAACAACATCAAATATACGTGAATTTTGAAGTTACACTTGAATTTTCATTGAATCTACTTGTTTAACAAGTATTGAAAAAAAAGGAACAACTGTAGTTACTGAATTTTCAATAAATAAATACGTTAATTAACGTTTTTAGTGCATGTGAAAAGTTCAATGCTAATTTTCTGAGTTAATTTCATTGAAATTAAATTTCATTTTTCTATTGGAAGACCACCAATATAACCCCCAATTTTCAGGCCACATCTGTAGAATTATTCGTTGATATTTGATAGAAGTTTTTTAAATGTTCTACTGCATTGGAGATCCATAAGCTTTTCAATAAATTTCAATTCGGTTTAGAACATATTTTTTATACTTTTCAATATATTTTTATTGCAATCCTTTAAGTTTGAATCAAATATTCCCAAAAAGTTTACGAATATAGAGCATAGTTCAGTAAAATTTCTTTTGAAACTACAAATTAATCTATTTCCATTCCATTTCCATTCCATTTTCATTCCATTTCCATTCAATTTCCATTCCATATCCATTCCATTTCCATTCCGTCTCCATTCCATTTCCATTCCATTTCCATTCCATTTCCATTCCATTTCCATTCCATTTCCATTCCATTTCCATTCCATTTCCATTCCATTTCCATTCCATTTCCATTCCATTTCCATTCCATTTCTTTTCCATTCCATTTCCATTCCATTTCCATTCCATTTCCATTCCATTTTCCATTCCATTCCATTCCATTCCATTCCATTCCATTTCCATTCCATTTCCATTCCATTTCCATTCCATTCCATTTCCATTCCATTCCATTCCATTCCATTCCATTCCATTCCATTCCATTCCATTTCCATTCCATTTCCATTCCATTCCTTTCCTTCCATTTCCTTCCATTCCTTCCATTCCTTCCATTTCCATTTCCATTCCATTTCCATTCCATTTCCATTCCATTCCATTTTCCATTCCATTTCCATTCCATTTCCATTCCATTCCATTCCATTCCATTCCATTTCCATTCCATTTCCATTCCATTTCCATTCCATTCCATTCCATTCCATTTCCATTCCATTCCATTCCATTTCCATTCCATTTCCATTCCATTTCCATTCCATTTCCATTCCATTTCCATTCCATTTCCATTCCATTTCCATTCCATTTCCATTCCATTTCCATTCCATTCCATTCCATTTCCATTCCATTTCCATTCCATTTCCATTCCATTTCCATTCCATTCCATTCCATTCCATTCCATTCCATTCCATTCCATTCCATTCCATTCCATTCCATTCCATTTCCATTCCATTTCCATTCCATTCCATTTCCATTCCATTCCATTCCATTCCATTTCCATTCCATTCCATTCCATTTCCATTCCATTCCATTCCATTCCATTCCATTTCCATTCCATTTCCATTCCATTTCCATTCCATTTCCATTCCATTTCCATTCCATTTCCATTCCATTTCCATTCCATTTCCATTCCATTTCCATTCCATTTCCATTCCATTTCCATTCCATTTCCATTCCATTTCCATTCCATTTCCATTCCATTTCCATTCCATTCCATTCCATTTCCATTCCATTTCCATTCCATTTTCACTTCATTTCCATTCCATTTCCGTTCCCATTGTATTGCCATTACAACTTTGTTCCATTCCACTTCCACTCTAATTTTATTCCAATTTGAATAGATCATTTTCTGTCCATTTTCATTCCATTTTTTATTTCGTTTTAATTCCAATTTGCTAGGAATACTATTCCAATTCCATTCCAATTGATGACCGTTTGACGAGGAAATTTATGGAGAATGTTTATTAATAACTGGATGCTTAGGAGTTGCAATTAGATAAAAAAAAAACTACTCTTTTTTGTATGACGAAGAGCTTTCCAAAATCTTCTCATACATCCATAAAACAAAAATTGAACCCTCCAACCGAGTTTTGGATAATCTAGAACTATTGAATTTTTTCAATTAAAATTTAAAAATCCGTATATAGGGGCCTACAAATGATGCGTTTTCAACCTGAAAGGAGGGTGCGACACACCTCCGGTCCTCGGATGTTCCATGTTCTACCTCATTCCTTCAAGAGCTGCTAGCTGCACTGCCGCTGGTGACGCTGGTTAGCATACCCTCGGTAATGTTTTCAATACGACAATAGCAAAGTGAGGGGGTGTGATGCGAATCAGTTAATCATTATTAAATTGTGTGGCTTCAACTGGTGTTACGATTGCTTTAAATCGGTTCAAAGGCGATCCAGCAAAGTTTGCAAAATTTCCCAATGAAGTAAATCACCATCACAATTTGTGAGTGGCCTGAAGAGCATCCTTACTGTCGGTTTAAATCGGTTCAATGCGACTTTAAAGCAGAGTGGAAACAAGTTTTTTTTTTTCAATGAAGTGAACCACTATAACACTGAGTAAAAAGCCCCAAAAGCATCATTAGTGTCCGTTCAATTCGGTGCAAAGTGGCTCCTATGCAAAGTTTTAGAAAATATTTGTTTTTTCACTGTAGTAAATCACAATCACACGTTGTGAGTGATCTCAGCAGCATCATTGCTGTTAGTCTAAATCGGTTTAAAGCAGCTATGCGGCACAGTTGAAAAAATTCTTTATTTTCCCAATGAAGTAAACCACCATCACCTTTTGCGAGTGGCCCCAACAGCGTAATTACTGTAAGTTTAAATTGTTTCAAAACGGTTACCAAACAGAGTTTAAAAAAAGTTTATTTTCGTACAATGCACGAATGTTCTTTCTGTGTCAACAAATGTTTCGTGGTTTTGACAGTTGCGCGTGTGGCATTAATTACGAAGGTAGCTGTATAAAACGTACAAACAGTTTCGTTGCAGAAATCAACCAATAGATTCGTGAGTCCTACCTTTGATTTCGTAATATAAACTAAAATTAATTTTCAGTGCAAGTGCAAGTGCTGTTCGGATGAAGTCAAATGTATGCATGGACGTGCGTTCATAATTTTGTTCGAAATTTTCCAATTGTCTCGAATATTCTGCACACCAAGAATCTGTTTTCTTCCCTGCGGGTCCTCAGTGCTGAAGCTTTCACGGGACCCCAAGAAAATCCGCGATTGATCCTGGTTTGCAATGACATCCTGCAATTTTGATGCTGACTCGGTGAGATTGCTTCTTTATATTTTGTATTTGTATTCTTATACTCTACAACATTGTTACAATACAAAAAGTCCTACTGCAAGTCCACCTTACACAAAAAATAAATTCTTGACCATTACCTTCCCAACCACCCATCTCCTTCTCATCTGTGAGGCTCACTTTGTGACTCACTAAAGGATCTATGAGTCGTTGGCCTCACGTTAAGTAGGTGATATCCCAAGTAACAATTTTAGTTTTAATCCAACCGTATAACACTCCTCCCGCCTTTTTTGATAAAACTTCATTCAAAACTGTTTTGTCTACCAACACCTCCTCTATGCTTCTTTAAAGCCGAAATTTGTACAAAGTGGTCCGATCTATAGGTTGTGAAAACAAGTTAATAAAACCTTTGTAACATCATAAAGATCTTGTAAACGTTCTAACATGTGTAGCATAAGTCCTGGGAATACTTTCAGGCGTTTATTTGACAGCATTAACAAACACACAGATGTCAACCAATGTACTTGTCACGTTCATCTGTGTTCCTACTGAACTGTCAAACTCAAATTGCGCAGTAGTTTCCATTAAAAATGTCGTACAAGCTGGATTTACGAGCACAAGTCGCCAACCTTTTTGGACGGCTTAGTACAAGTGAAATTTTGAGCGTGTTCAAAGACGAGCCAATATCAAAATCAACAATATACCGTGTTTTGAAAGATTGTCGTGATGGTAAAGAACCGGAAAATAAAAAGAAAAGTGGTCGCCCAACAAAATTGAGTGCCAGAACAACGAAAAACCTGCTGTCAAGCGCTGAAAACAAGGTTGGCCAATCAACACGCAAATTAGCACGAAAATTTCAGGTTTCAAACATGACAGTCCATCGGGTTTTGAGAAAACATAACGTAATCTATCGGAAACGTCAGCGTGCACCAAAATATACACAGCAACAACTCGAAAAAATACCAAAATGCTGCCGTGTGCTTCGTCGCGAGCATTTTGCAAATGGAAAGTGCATAATTTTGGATGATGAATCTTACTTCACGTTTTCGCACCATGAATTGAGTGGCAACGATGGTTTCTATACTGCTAACATTAAAACAACACCAGTCGATGTTAAATATGCCAGCAAATCGAAATATGAGCCAAAGGTGTTAGTGTGGGCAGCCATGTCATCGAAGGGTATCTCGGCGCCCTTGATACGCCCGAAAAAGGCCAAAGCTGTCAATTCTGACGTGTATATCAGCCAATGCTTGCCGAAATTGAAGCGATACATCAACAAATATCACGCTGACGACGAAATCATGTTTTGGCCGGTTCTTGCAAGCTGTCATTACGCGAAAAAAACATTAGATTGGCTAACTGAGCAAAACATACCATTTGTACCGAAAAAGGACAATCCACCTAACGTGCCTCAGGCTCGTCCAATTGAAAATTTTTGGAGTGTTCTCAAACGTATGGTGTACGACAATGGCTAGGAAGCTAACAATGAGCAACAATTGGTTAATCGAATCAAGCGGAAGATGAAAGAAATAGACATAGACACCGTCCAGAACCTGCGTAAAATCGAAGATAATGGTCCATTGAGCGTACTGTAAATATATTTTTCAACAATTTATTAATAGAATAAAATACCCTGAAGAGCATTTTAAAATCCGATTGTTTGATTTCAAGTACCATGCTTTTGAATTTTTTCTAGGACTTATGTTACATATGTTAGTAAACGATGTTATGACCAATTGAGAACCTGCATAAAACCTATTGGCTGCTATTAAAACCAACATACGGCCTTACGACCACAGCTGTCAAACTTCACAGTGATATCGTGATTTTTTTTTTTTTTTTTTGTTCTGCTTTGTTCGATTCTCTGCTCTTCTGATTTATTTAGCAGTAAATAATATCTATGACAAAAGTTCTAGTGTTGCGGGAAATTGTGTTTGATAGCAAAATATCCAAACAAATTGAGATTTTTACAGCGTATCATGCTCCAGATCATATGCGCATTTATTTTTGAGGTGAATATTGGCACGATAAGAGCCACAAATTAATGCGCCTCGGAAATTATGCGAGTTTACAACAACAACAAAATTAAAACAAATATATTCGATAAATTAATCCTGAATTTCCTGAAAATGGATGGAATTCAATAAGGTTATCTTAAAGAATGCGGAAATTGGTATCCGATCTACAGTTCATTTGCAGTACAATTAAAATTTTGTGCATTTATTTTATAAAATTTCAATTATTTCTTATATTTCAATATGGCGAATGAAAAAAAAAACTACAGTTTTACCAAAAAGCCAATTTATCTTCGCATTGACTACTATAAAACCAATTTGCCGTTTAATGCATTTACTGGAGGCAAAGTGCTTTTAAAATGATTTTTCAACTGACCATAATAAGATCATATGAATGAGTCTTTAAACGGCATTTCAAAACAGCATTGTACGAGTTCATAAAGTCGAAATAACACCTTTGATAGGAATCCTAGGAATTTGAGCAAACAAGGTTTTGAGAACGTTGTAAACAAGCTGTGTAGGTTCTCATAAACCTGACTCTAAAATATGGAACCTATTGGCACCTCTTGGTGCCATAATGATACCAAATTGATTTCTAGTGGCTTTCATAAAACTTAAGAATGCTGGATGTTCTTGGCAATGTTACTTGGGATATTATCATTATCCTTCTCATTTACTCGTTATGGAGATGCTGGGCGTGAACGGCGATGGAAAGTTTATTGATTGGCTACTCTAATTGCGGATTTTGGACAGCTATTCACTCCCAAATAGCTTTTCAAATAAGCTTGATTGACCGCCCAAATTTGTATTATATCCAACTTGACATAGCTCGGACCTTATGGTACCGTATGTCAATGCATCCTTCACCCCCTGTTGATTTCTTAAACACGTTGTGGTTCAAATCTATTCATTTGAATCCAACTCATTCAACAGAATCATTTTTGCGCAGTAGGCCTGACCACTTTGACGCCTGTATCATCAATTCTTGAATACTTTTTCAAATGGACGTAAGTAACATTTGGACGAATATGAGAAAATAAACATTGAACAACATTTGAGTTTATTTGAATTCCTATTTGGAAACCGGACATGTTTATTCCAATTGAATTCTAATGAACGGCTCATTGGTAAAATATATTACATCACTGTGAATCACACTACGAGAGGAAATTCAAGTTTCATTTTGAAAAATGTTTAGAATAGAATAGAAATAGCAATAGAATAGCAATAGAAAAAGATTATACGTAATTTTGATAAGTAAGTATGATAGATGTCATGTTACTTTCGTCAAAATTATACGCCATTCTGCGAATGACAATGTTGTTACGTCGAAATGTTCCGTCAAGTTGTCATATGTTATACAGATACGTCGAACTTATCAAAATGACGTATAATTTTCATTCTGCAACAAAACGTTGTAAAAATATTATTCTAAAAAAACAATTTTTACTTTAAAAAATCTTAATTGTTAACCGTAACCTAAAGCCTTTTAACAACGCGTCGTTTAGAGGATTTTGAATGATATAAAAATGTTTCACAAATTACTTTTCAACACAAGTGACGTATCTACATTATACCCAAAAAATGCAAAAGTGATGTTACACCGTTTTGTAAAAAGTTAGTTAAAACTTACAGGAATAATCTATCAAAAAGTTCATCAAATATGGGCATACATACTGATTTGTAATAAGGTGTAATTTTGACTCGAGAATTGACGAAAAAAAATTAGATGTCATCTTACATCCAACCCAATTATTTTCAGGATCCTTTCTCGTACTGGCTGCGTTTGTATTAGATTAGATTAGATTAAATCAGAAAGAAAAGAAATCAGGACTCCCTGGGAATATGATTGTAGTTGCCACATTATCACATTAAGCCCCTGGTGTTGAAAGCTCTACATTGGTAACTGTGATAGGGCTTTTAGACCACTTCTTGGGAACAGGCAATAGGCCACTTGCGATAAGCAATAAGCTTGAAATGTCAAGAAGATTCATCTGGCGTAGTGGTAACATCCATATAACTCATGCCAAAAGTTGGAATTTCAAATCTCACCCTCGAACAAGTCGCAAAAAATGTCAAAAAGGTGTTGGAGTGGCTATGATGGAAAATAAACCTGTCTGAGGCTAAAAATTACGATAGTAAAGTAATTCAAATGAAAATAAGAGCAAGAAATTTAAAATGTAAATTAAAATACACGAAAAAGAGATTATGCGTTCCAGAGCTTGAGTTTGCGGTAAATGCGACTCATAAATTTTAACTCACTGAAGGAATCGAGCTTGTTTAGACTGAGATGTTTTAGCTCGGGGCCTCAGAAAGCTCAATCGGTGCTTTTAGACTACTAAAGGCCAAAGATCATTGAAAAGAGCAATTCACTGATTTTGAAGATGTTTTAGTTCGGAATAAAGCATTATATATTAAGAAAGAAACCTTTAAACGTCCTACGTTTCTGCAGAATTTAAATGAACAACTGACACGGTACTGCTTCATTCTATTGTTGGTTTTCCATGTTCCTCGTCACGTTCTTCTCGTATTAAGGTACGAACTCGAATTCGTCTACACTGAAAATATAATTCAGTATGAATTACGAGACCGTTTGATCGATGAATCTATACGAAAACACGAAACCATGAAAATATGTTTTACTTGCTATGAAGCTACCCAGGCAACCAGTAAGCATTAGCATATGCAGTAAATCAACCGTAAATCTGAATTTAAGATGTTACAAGCATTATTTTAGCATTATATCAGCATCTTGAATGCTATCTGCTGTAAAGTTGGATTTCAAATGCTATTTAAATGCTTGTAGCCTGTAATAAGCATTTCGAATGCAAAATAGCATTAATGACGCATTATCATAGCATTGCAGTAAAGCAGCCGTATATTGGGCCAAAAGCGGCACATATGTTGCATTTAAGGTGACTTAATTGCTTGATAGGCTGCCGTAAAGACGCTTTATAACTGCTTATTGGTTACCTAGGTAGTTAAGTTTCAAAAGTATAATTCTTTGCTGATTTAATTTGGGTTTTAAATCGGATGATTCATAGAAAAATATTTTTTTGTACATATAATAAATGCGAAACATTCGTTCACACTCAAAAATAAACAAATTGTTGGCAATAAAAACGAAAACGTTGCGAAAACGATGAATTCCATTCGATTGGTATTTCAATTTGCTATATCAAAAACTGAACTGAAAGCAAACGTTTAATAATGGATCCTTAAATAATATGGGAACCAGCCAGTTTTCGCTACTATTAACTAAATAACAATACACTTAACGAAAAATCCGCAACGATAAAAAAATAAATATATTCAGTGTGTCTGAGAATATGCCCGGTAGCACTTAAGCCCCGTGCAATAGTTATCCGACCGCAATAAATTCCGATAATGACAAGCAGAAGCAGAAAGACCGCAAAACGAGATGTAATTGAATTGTTTACAGCAACGTGTCCATTATGGGGACCTCCTACATGAAGAAATAAGGTAGCCGGATTATACACGCTATGATGCACATGCCCATTGGCAAAGGCCACAACACTGCCCGGCTGTCATTTTCGCATGCTCGTCCAGCGTGTAAATAAATAAATGTATCTCGTCGGTACTTCTATTTACTGGTGACGGTCCGTGGTCCTTCCTTGCCGGGAAGTGCTACTTGTCTTACATACCTCAATGCACCTCCGCCGTTCGTTCTGCATTGTCGTGTGTAGGTGGATGGACATTGTGCCATTGTATGTAGGGGAATGCTTCTTATTGGCTTTCGTCGTTTTCCTTCGACGCGAATCGGAGATAATGTTTTTGTTGCTGAGGACGATGTTTCTCTGCCCGAGCGAACTTAACCGGGTGAGATAATTTGAACATACGTTCGTTTATTGGCATTACGGTGGTTGGTTGCGGGCACACTATTCAGGAAGGATCATTAAGCGATTCAGGGTCACGTTTCTGCATTGCCACTACGTACCGGACCAGGTCCAGGTGGGTCTGTTATTGTTTTGCTCTGAACTCGAAGCTCCAATGCTCATTAGAGCAATGCTGGGGGGGTTTTATTGTAATGGTTATTGACTAGCTTGTTTCGTCGTATCGTGATAAACTATCGTTCTGTAGTTTGCAGAAGGAAGTTGAGTATCCGAGCGAGAGAATGATGAAGTCCAAATCTGAACCTCAATCTACAGAGACGCTAGGCAAATCCCCAATATCAATAAACGAGAGTTTCCAGCTTGACTTGAGATATGTATGTTCTTCTCCACCGCAGAAGCTGATTGTGGTAATGTTGCTACAGCTGATGCCGATGCTGGTACCCCATTACCATTCCGAATCCAAACCGTGCAGAGCTTCGAAACATGGCCACTTAATCCATCCAGCAGCCAGTGGAAGAGAACACAAGCAACTGAAGATTTATGCTGTCCGTTTACGATCTACGCAAAAGTGTGTCTCGTCGTATCCCAAGAACATGAAACCCCCGACGACGGGTGCTGAAGCTCTTTCTAGAATCTAAAAATGACGACAGAAACCGCTGCTGGTTATAGAGGGAAGCAGTACAGAAGTGGAAAATGACTTTTCAGCTTGTAAATATAGCTGTCTGTGGAAGCAACCGAGAGAAACTGACTGCCAAGGGCTCTGCTCGTTTCTACATGGATACGAGTCTGTCAACTGTAGGAGTTGGCTGGTCACAGTTTATTATCACCCACGTTTGCTTTCCACTGGCAAAACAGATGCGACACAAAAATATAAAGGAATGTGTGTCCTTCAGAGTTTGAGTCAATTCAAATCGTAAGCTTCGCGCACACAGAAAATCTATTATGGTCATTGACATGGATACGATTTGCTGGCGCTAGTAAGTCAAAAGGAACTAGATAATTTTTTTCAGATGTATTTCGACTATTTCGACTATATTATAAATGGTGTGTTGGAAATAAAAGGTTCAAAATGTGTTCCGTTTTTATTCAAAGCTGAATGTGTATTTTGACACTCTAACTGTGACGGAGTAACGCGCAGAACAAAAAAAAAGACATAGTTCCATGGATCCAGGACCAGATCAATGACTAATCGAGATTCGGCTCACCTTCCAAATCAAATTTCAACGGTTGCACAATCCAATTTCGTATCCACCAAAAAGCACGGAACAAATCTCGACTAACCGGAAATTCTAACTTCGTTCTCAGATTTACAACCCATTATGACCACCACTGTGCTACCTATGTGGCCAGCGAAGGGATTCACTTCAGTTACTGCAACTTCCAGCAAATTCCAACTATTCTGACGTTAATTACAATTGAATACAATGTGGAACGGGTTCGCCAAAAAAGAGCATTTCTCATCTGTGATAGCCCAACTCGACCGTTTCCACGGTCGGCAGTAGTAGTTCGGTCCCAATGAATTCGCGTGCCTTCATCTATTCTACCGGCATTGGGCTATTTTCAACCAGATAGTTGGATTAGAACGCGGCGCCCTTCTACCACCGTGCTTTGCCTGCATGATGCATGGTGCAGTTAGAGCAGCCTCACTAATAGAATCTAACACGGCTGAGTCGAGCTTTTCGCGGTCAGTTTCGTGGTACGGTCGCCAATTTGCCAGCAGCATCATCAGCGACCGAACGAACGTTTCCATTTAGAAAATTTACTGGCGGCGACAGCCGCCAGGGGAAGTGCAGGTGTGCTTCGACAAACCAAAAGAATTTAATAACCGCTCTTGAGCATTTCTCGCAACCGTTTGTCAAGATAAATTGTTCAAATTTGAATGCAGCCCGGGGGTTGGCCGCTGCCATGTTTGCATTCAACTGCGAGCTGCTGCCGAAAGTAGACTTGACAAGACGTCGCTAAGTGTGTCTTGCGGTTCGGATGTTTTCCGTCACATTCACATTCCACCCCGGGTGACTCTAGTGGGGACATCGTTGTTTCGCTCGATGCGTTCGTAGCTGCAGATTCCGCTCGGAAAAGCCGCTTGTTAAGAGGCCTGTTGACTTTGGGTGGTTTGCCTCAGCAAAGGGGAAATAGACATCGTCGTTCTGCTTATGTTGCGCTGTTCTGCTGTTGCCAGCGGTGGGAATTATCAACGGCTTGGTGTTTTTCCAAGCTAACAACGAATAAGTGTTGAATTAACTAAAGCTGAGCTGCAATCTATTTTTTTGAAAGTGAAATTCGCTTTGAGTCCCTATGAGAAACATGCGCTTAAAAGTAAGATAGGGTAACTTCATTCGGCCCAAGTATCAAAAATGTCATAAATCTATTCATGTTGGCATCATGATGATATATTTATTTTGAAGCAGTTGAGACATTATTCATCAATGGATAGTTATATACTTGACTAATAATTGCGATTTTCTTAACTGATAAGTCATCATGGCTTCACTGATTAAGCAGAAGAAATTGTCTTCACGATTTTCAAATTACTTAAATTTGGCTAAATTGAACCCATATGCTTAGTGATGCATTCTAGATATAGAGAAAATAGTTACACGTTATAAATCTATTAACAAAGAAATATGACCAATGATTTCACAAGAAAACCGTAGGCCCAATTTTAGAGACACATTATTCTATGTTCTCAACTATGGCCTAAAGTTCTGTCCAGTTAGAATCCGGAATCACTTATTGTGTTGCAGCGGCACGGAAAGTGACCGCTGCAAGTATTCTTTTTCAGTTTACCTATGCGCCCACTTTCTAGGGGAATATATTTCTCGGTGTTTCGTACAGTGAGTCAAAAGTTATTCCAGATGGAAGCCGAGTGGAGAGAAAAAATTCTGCACACCCACGTTGTTAATCCAACCTGGTCCGCAATAAAAATCGCAAAAACGTTGAAAATCGCCAAATCAACCGTGTATGATGTGCTCAAACGTGTCAGGGAGCGAAAGAGCGTGAATCGAGTACCTCAAGGTAAGCGTCGTAGTGAGGCATATGACCGCAAGCTGAACCAGAAGGTTTTGAGAACCGTCAGAGCAAACCCTGGACTATACGATAATGAAATCGCACAAAAATACGCTGCTGCTCGCAGTACCGTTCGAAGAATTCGTTTGTGAGCAAGATATCGTTCTTATCGTGCCAGCAAGCAACCAAACAGAACGTTGAAGCAAAGTTTCGTCACCAAAACTCGAGCTCGGAAATTGTAATTTGACGAAGTACCAAGGATGCCTGCTCATCGACGATGAAACCTACGTCAAAATGGATTTCGGACAGCTTCCTGGCCAAAAATTCTACATGGCGACGGCACGAGGAGATGTTCCTGCGAAGTTTAAGCTTGATTTTATGGACAAATTTGCCAAAAAACTAATGACTTGGCAAGGGAGATGCAGCTGCGGAGCAAAGACCAAAGTGTTCGTGACGAATAAGACGATGGAATCAAAGCTGTACAAGGAAGAATTCCTCAAAAACCGCGTACAACCTTTTATTAAAGCCCATAAAGATCACGTGAAGTTTTGGCCAGATTTGGCGAGTTGCCACTACAGCCGGGAATTCATCCAGTGGTACCGCGATAATAACGTAGATTTCATCGATAAAAACATAAATCCACCCAACTGCCCGCAGTTCCGGCCCATCGAGAGATTTTGGACAATAATGAAGCGGAAGCTTAAGAAAAGTGGAAAAACGGCTCGGGACGCGACTCAGATGACCAAAATGTGGAACAAATGGGCCAAGGAAGTTGACTCCGGAGGTGTGCAGCGTGTGATGGGAGGAATAAAGAAGAAAGTGCGAATTTTCATTAGAAACGAACAGAAATGATTTGCGTTGATATTATTTCCTTAAAGTTCTGTGAATTACCTTTGTTTTGATGTATTAAACTTATTTGTGCGTCAATCCGTTACCGAGATACAGATGATTTTATTATTCCGGATTCTAAATGGACATAGCTTTAACGTGGCTATTACATAGAAAAATGTTTATATTGATAGAGTTTTCAATAGAAATGAGTATGTCGTTGTAAATTTTTCGAGACTCTTATCCAAACCGAACGTTTTTCCCGGGAACTGACCAGAATGATCAAGGCTACGATGGATGGTGAACAGTGTTACGTGAAGATATCGGGTGCGTTATCGGACTCGTTTGAAACACGCAAAGGACAAGGCGAGGGGTTTTCCTGCCTCCTGCTCAAGATTGCGCTAGAAAGTGTTATGAAACGTGCGGACTTTAACATGCGGGGTACGATTTTCAATAAATCCGGCCAGTTCATCTGCTTTGCTGACGATGTGGACATTGTTGGCAGAACGTTCCTTAACGGATTTGAAAATGGTTTTCACAAAAGTGCTTAAGGGACAAAAACACAAAACGAATTGTTCATCGCGGTTCCGAAAGAATGGTCGAACTTTTCCCTGAATACGACCCATCAAGTGACACAGCTGTCTTGCCCACAATGGTGGCGAGTTTACCCTACCAATGTTTCATCTGAGATGCCGTTTTGAGTTCTGGAGTTTTCTCTTCATAATTGCTCGGTTGTTTTCAATGGACTTGAATTGGGCACAATTGGGCGGATTAAGGGTTTTCGAAACAAACAAATTGTTGCACTTCCCGACTTTAGTGATAACACGCAAGATTCGGTCAAAATATCACCGGACCATCATGTGACTGGATGAAGGGCAGAATTCGCTTCTGGAGAGGCATTCTGTTGTGTAAACCTTCGAGTTCATCATTCTCTCAGTGACAAGAACCTTTGTCTTTTGGCCGCAGCTGCAAATTCCCTGCCAGATCATATATTTGCGGGTGCATTTATTTGCAAAACAAATGTAAAATTATAAAATTTGGTCCTGCAAGTTGTGCGATGTACACATATTTCATCACTCATAAGTATCCCAAATAACACCAGAAATATCTTCTTTGACAAGAATATAAGAACTTTGTTGTAAAGAAGTCGTCAGGATGAAATCCCAAAAAACAGTTTTGAGGATGTTTTTCCACACATATTCAGTTTAAACGTGGTACCAGAACAGCAAACACATTTTTGTTCTATTTTGGTTCGATCAACATAAATTTTACTTCTTGAAAATACCGATGTTGACTGTTTGTCATCTTGCCACTACGAATTATCTCTACTCATTTTTGAGTAGTCATGTTTTTGACTGATTTAAGTGAAATGTACTCTATTTAGTGTTGTATGGAAATAGCGTGTATGCTAGTTGTTTGTAAATATGTTGGTAGATTGCACTCAAGATGAACTTTAAACATGTTTTTAACATTCTCATACAACAGTGAAATTATTCAGAATAGATTGTGGATTCAATACAGTGACGGCTGAAAATATGTACATACCGTTTATTTGAAATATTGAAATGAAAAAAAAAACACGAACGACGTCCCGCGGTAGTTCCTCGTCATCCACCGGCACTGCGATTTCACGGTCGCTATCTGCTCGTCCGTGTACTCGGGGGACCGAGTCTTCTTCCGACACATGATGTCCTCCATCTTGAGGGTTCGGTGAATCAAGGTATGGGAGCAGTGATATTTTCGGCCGGCGTTACTCGTTCCGTCCTTGTTGACGAACATCTTTTTCAACGCTTCTTTCTTCTTCTTCTTCTTCTTCGTCATTATCTTCGCCGGACGGCCGCTACCGGCCTTCCGCTCCACGCTCAGGGATGCCAGGATCCGGTAAACTGTACTCACGGGCACGTTTTCGTCTCGAAATTGGTCTACCGTAAACTTTTTTCCACGAAGACCATGCGTTTCGTAAAACCGTACAACACGCTCGCGGAGTGCTTGCTGTTTCGATGCCATCTTCGATTGAACTGACAGCACCCGAGCGAAAAGAAATATGCCACCCATCTAGAAGAAATGTCCAACAAAATAATTCCTAATTTTAGACAAAAATCATTGCAGTCTTCAATTGCAATGATCAATTCTCTCTATAGATAAGAACTAGTTTTAAGAAATCAATAATTATTCTTACACGCAGGCAAAAGGAACCCTGTTAAAAATACTGAATAGACAAAGTAAAAATAATATTAACACAATTAGATATAAATGATAGCATATAAGGTTGAAATGTTTATTACTTAGCAGGATCACCTAGGTTAATATATGAATGTAAAATAATGTAAAAATTTGGAATAAATAGAGTTAAAAAAAAAAAAAAAAAAAAAAAACATGCCACCCATTTCTAGGTAGTCCAGAGAGCAATTCTCTTGGAGAGAAAAAATTTACGCTCTTTACTTTAATTACAGAAAGGTATTGAAATCATTCTCATTTTTTTATTGAACACCCGTTAGAATATGGAACAATGGTGTGCCCTATTCCACGATTATGAGGGTTCTTGGAATATTTATTATGCGATATGTGATACGGATGGCTTACTGAAATCCAATGATCAGATTTGATAACGGTGTGTCTAGATTGCTAATTAGTTACAGATCTATAATAAGAAGCTTGAATATTGGATCGGAATGCAGCGGGGTGTGCTCGTTTATCTCTTCTCCTGCCCTTATTCTATAGCCCCTGAGGATAATACCATAAAATTGTTCCCACAATGTTATACGAATACCAATTTGGGGTAAGACAATACCAAAATAGTACCTCTCAGGTATTCCCAGGTATCCCAAATTAGAAATTCTGCTATTCGAGAGATATTTTGCTTGCAATTCTTATGTATTTTGTTTAGGTATTTTACCTCTTATGCTGTGCTCTTAAATACCAAGGCCAGTTATCAAAAACAAAATTAGGTATTCATGTGTTATTTTATCTTGCTCGGGACCCCAGTTCATACCCGAGGAGGGACGAATAACATGATAATTTGTCTTGGTATTAAATATTAAAAAAAAATTCCGAAATCAAAAATATTTTATGATGCCAAGAAATGCATGAAATGTCTTGGAAATGCATGAAATGTCGAGATCTGGTGTTATCCCGAAAACAAAGTTTTTGCTAAATATCGACTTAGCCAATTTTCGAGTTGAGGGAGTGAATTGAATTCGACTTGCAGGATTAGAATTAAATTGCTGAAATATTCATGTCAATAGTAGTGAAACATATCCGATATCATGGTTGGCAACTGCTGGCATTTTATTGGAGATATTTCATTATGGTGGTTCACGTATTTTCTGTTAGAGTGGTCTTTTTTGTCGAAAAATTGAAAAAATATATCAAATAAGTTGAATTCGAATGAAATATTGAAGATTATAGAATTGACAAATGACGAATTTCACGCCAACTCATCCAGTGTTTGGCAGCACCCTCTCAGAATCCAATGAAACTTAGTGGGTGTGTAGACTATGTGTTTTCAAGCAACTATGCATACTTTGTTCTAGACTACCATTTGAAAAGGGCTTAAGTTTTTTGATCGATTTTTTTTAAATCAACATAACTCAAAAAGGAAAAGACTAACAAAAAAAATTATGTATGGGTGACTTTTAGAAAATTGTCTTTACTCTTATGAAAAGTATTTTTTTAAATTGTAAAATCGATTCCTACACACTAAAAAAATATATTTTAAAATTTAAAGTCAATTTGCAAAAAATTGCTATCTTAGAATTGGACGATTTTTTTTTAATGAAGGCAACATAATTGTCTAAAAGTTCGCCATACATTGCAAGATGGGCACTTTTAAGGAAAAAAAGTTTTTCTAACTACAAATTTTTCATGTCAACATAACTCAAAAACGAAAAGATTTACAAAAAAGTGATGTATGAGTGACTTATAGGAAATTGTCTTAGCTGTTATGAAAAATATTGTAAAAATTGTAAAATCTATACTTTCACACTAAAACAAAAATTTATAATTTAAAGTCAATTTGCAAAAAATTACTATCGTAGAATTGGACGAAATTTTTTTTTTAATAAAGCCAATATAATTGTCTAAAAGTTTGCTATACATTGCAAGATGGGCACTTGCAAGGAAAATTTTTTTTCTCACAACAACTTTTTTATGTCCTATTTTTACCGTGTATCACTCGTCTAGTTATGGTCTTCAACATCCCTATAGGATCCAATAAAATTTAGCAGTCATAAAGAATTGAATGTACTGAACATTTGGTAAAAAAAAAAAACAATAACCATCTAGACACACATTTGAGAAGGGCCAACAACACTAAATTTCTCTTCACATCAGTAAAACAGAACTAAAAGTGTACGTTTAAGTAAAAGTCATTTATAACTGCTTGTTCGGATATTCCTATTTTTAGCGGTGATTCAAATATTACTTCATATATCTTTGGTGGGGTGAAGAGGCGGAAGGAAGGTCAAATATGACGTTATATGAATTTTTGAAGTACTGTTTATGTCAATGAAAACTCATAGGTTTATTGGTAAGGGTTTTATTTTATTTATTTTTTATGTGTACATCTTCACGTATTAGTAATTAACATAGCTTCATATATTAAATTTATAAATCTTTCACACACAAAGTGATTTTCCTTGGATTATCCTTTGAATCAGAAAACCTCTGAGCTGAAATTTGATTTTTTGAAATAGGTACAACGCAATGAACCTGTGTAACAGGATTGTCTTTACGTGGCTATAGAACTCCTCAAGTTCTTCTGACATTTTTGCATACTGTTCAGCTGATATGAAGCAGAAATTCAGTTTTGAAATACTTTCGTTTGACTCTTCAACTGCCCAGTCATATAGTTCTCGAGGAGTTTTGATTGTGTTTCCATAATCTTGAGCAAGGCTTGCTCTCTTTGCAATTTGCTTGAGATTACCACCAATTACATGGACCTTTTCCATGAGACGTTCCAATCCACACATGGACTTGAAATTACACACGCTGGCAAAGTTCTTTTAGTTCTTATAATGGGCCGCTGCTCCATCTGACATAAAAATAATTTTTGAGCAATATATTGAATATTGTTTAACTAAATCTAGCAATTTTGATATAAACAACTGAACTGTTATTGAGTCATGGGTCAATACTATGATAAAGCTTTTGTTTTCCAATTTATTGTTCTTCTTGTAATATACTTCAAAAGTTTGGTAATAAACAGGATCAACCTGATTTAATTGTATTATCACTAAAATTTAAAATTATTAATATTTATTTATTTAAATTATTAATAATTTAAAAATAAGCCCTTTCCAAATAGTAGCCTTGATTTCTCAAACATTCAAAGGCGCCTAAAAAATCCTAATTGTCATTAAAATTAAATTTAATTGGCTTCTGTGCAGTTTTAGGACCAAATTATAAGACGAGTTGACGCGATACACGTATTGGACATGAAAATTTTTTTGTTAGGGATTTTTTTTTCCTTAAAAGTGCCCATCTTGCATTGAATGGCAAACTTTTAGACAATTTTTTTCCCTTTTTTTAAAAAAAATTTTTTTTTTTTTTTTAGAAAAATTTTTTTTTTTAAAATAAAAATTTTTTTTATATTTTTTTTTTTTGGGTGTGTAATTTTTTTTTTTTTTTTTTTTTTTTTTTTTTTTTAAAAAAATATAAATATTTTCTCAATCCCTCACTCTTTTTGAGTGATGTTGACATGAAAAATTTGTTGTTAGAAAATCTTTTTTTTTTTCCTTAAAAGTGCCCGTCTTGCAATGTATATTTCGTCCAATTCTAAGATATCCATTTTTTGCAAATCGACTTTCAATTTTAAAATATTTTTTTTTTAGCGTGCAAGAATCGATTTTACAATTTTTACAATTTTTTTCATAAAAGTTAGCACGATTTTCTAAAAGTCACCCATACATCACTTTTTTGTAAGTCTTTTCCTTTTTGAGTTATGTTGATTAAAAAAAAAACGATCAAAAAACTTAAGCCCTTTTCAAATGGTAGTCTAGATAAATTTTGAAAAAACAAAGTCTGCAAAGTTGCTTGAAAAGACATAGTCTACCCACCCACAAAGTTTCATTGGATTCTGAGAGGGTGCTGCCAATCACGAAGACGAGTTGGCGTGAAATTCGTCAGATGTCGTATACAATCGTTAGTTATTTGATATGGGATATTTCATAAGGGTGGCTAACTTATTTTCCTTTAAACCCAATTGAGAATTTGAATGGAATAGTGAAGACAATAGTATGTACACATCTCCTGTGTTATCGTTGGTCATTGTTAACATTCAATATGCGATATTTCATCAGGGTGGTTAAATTGCTTTCTTCAAAGGTGGTTCTTTAGTCGAAAAATAAAAAAAAACCCAAAAAAAAATTAAAACTTCAATGGGATATTGAGGACAAATGTATTATTAGATCTCATATACCTTCGTAGGTAATTGTTGACATTTGATCTTCCAACCCATTACTGGATTAGAAAGTGGTATACATATAACGGACGATGTTGATTAGATGGATTTGTACGAAATATTTTTTTTTTATTTTAAATTTACCCTGATGCAAAATGAGAAGATCGTCCTAATGGCATAGCACATTTTTAGTTACACATGTCTTTAATATCCCTTCTTCTTCTTAAGCTTTTCAAGCTTTTTGCTTTCACAATTAGTTTATTGCTTGCTCTCAACTCAGTGTTGTAAATGCAATTCCACAGTTATTAATTGAGAGCTTTCGATGCCAAGTACCATTTTTGCTTTAGTATGATTGTGTGGCAAGTACAATCATGCGCTATGCCCAGAGAGTCGAGAAATTATCCTTTACGAAAAATTCCTAGACCAGACCGGGAATCGAACTCAGCCACCTCCAGCATGGTGTTGCTTTGTAGCTGCGCCTTTACCGACTGAGCTAAGGGAGGACCCGATAATATCCCATTTAAGTTCTAATTTTTTTGTTTTGTTTTTAATGTTTCGACTAAATACTATTGTCTTCACTAGTCCATTCAAATTCTCAATTAGTTTTCAAAGGACCACCCTAGAGGAATAAAAGTGATCAAATCCTAAGGAAATATCATGAATCTTATCTAAAAAATGGCCTAAGATGATGAAAGAGGTGTAAAAATACTTTTGCTTTTAATATCCCATTCAAATTCTGATTTGTTTTGATTTTTTTTTCAATTTTCGACAAAAGGGACCACTCTTATGAAAAATAAGTGGGCCACCCTAATAGAATATCACATATTGTATGTTGACAACGGCTGTTCAGTATTTGAGAGATGTGTCAATACTATTATCTTCTGTATTACATTCAAATTCTATTATTATTATTTTTCAATTTTAATCGAAAAGAACCACTCTAATGAAAAATAATTGAACCACCCAAATGAAACAGATACGATTCAATGCTATTGCCATGAATATCTCAGCAGTTGAATTCAAATCATTCAAGTATAACCCCCTACTTGAAAGTCCCCGGGACCCCAGTCCCAGAAAGCCGATTTTTTCAAAAAAAAATTTTTTCGAGCTGACACCAGACACTAGTTTATGCATTTCTAAAAACATTCGGCATCAAAAAAAAATTTCAATTTCGGAAATTTCATGTACCTTTGGATATTTTTCATGGGTCAAAAAAGTCAAAATTTGACCGCTTTGGGGGTCCACTTAACGAAGTCCGATTTTATTTTGTTTAAAATTTGTATTTTAAAACTACCAATTTTAAAGCGCGTTTCTCTACAAAAGGGGGCAAGAGGGGACAAACAATTTTGCAAATATTTTGTAGATGAAAGTTTGTACTTTTAGTTTACGTGTTTCGTTTTTGTAAATATTTGCAAATAAGTAAGATGTGCGTATTTTTATGCTCTAAAATACATTTCAGGAAAGTTTTCAAATTGAAATAAAAAAGTTAGAGCAAAAATACTTGTTTTTTCAAGACCCACCCTAAGGAAAGTTAGAAAAACTGTTATAAAACGATACGTAGATGAGATAGAAGTTGTTTTTTCAGCAAAGTTTCTTTAAATTAATTTATCTTCAATTGTGTAGGAGATTTTTCTCCTCTAAACCATAAGAATAAAAAGATAGAATTTTTATTATGAGCATAAATGGACCACTCTAGTCACCATCTAAACGAAAAGATAGATATCATTTTATAGAGCAAACCCTCCGAAGACATCGTGTGTCTAAGGTTAATGGTTTTCGGGATATCGATTTTTGTCGCGAAATTTGGCCAATCGTACCAATAGTGCATTGAAAGGAAAACATCTTTTGATTGCCCTCTGGGAAAGCTAATATCCAACCATCTCCGGAAAATAAGTGCACTTCTTGCGTTCAAAAGTCACGCACTCAACAAATTAAATTTCTTAGAAAGCTCGCCCCCAGATAAACACATCGTCTCGGTTTGCAAAGTTTACAAGTTTACCATCCTTTTACATCTCGTGCCAATCCTTCGACTTCAATGTTTGTGTGTGTGTGCGTGTTTCCGAGAGCTGGCCACTTATGACGTAGAACCGAAAAGTTTCCGATAAAACCAACATTTCTATTCCACATACTGCTGGTACCGGAAAAGAGTTGAAAAAGCAAAAGATAGTTGTGCGGTTCCGGTATCTTGACTTTGAACGTTTGCCAGCGTCGGAAGATGGGACTAGTGGAGCTTTTATTGGGAAACTTTTGATTTACTGCACTGCTAATTGAGTGTGACATAGAACTCCATTAATGTTTTAATTTAGTTACTGACTTTTTTTTTTGTATTTCCTCATTTTAGATACAAAGTGGAAGTGGCCGGTAAGAACGTCCCGGTCCTGACGATCCAGGACAAGGGCCGGTATGGCGTTATCGTGTTCGAGAATCTAGAAAAGTACCTGCAAATGGACAACTGGAACCGGCAGCTATTGGATAAGTACTGTCGGGACTATTCGGTGGGGATCATCGGGTTCGTGGCGCCCAGTGAGGAAACATTGGTTGGAGCGCAACTTCGAGGATTTCCACTGTTTGTACACACTAATCTGCGGCTTCGGGATGCCAGTCTCAACCCGGGATCTCCGGTTTTAAGGCTCACCAGGGCTGGAGATACGGCGTGGGGTCCACTACCCGGGGGAGACTGGGCTATCTTTCAACACAATCACAGTTCGTACGAACCGCTGGAATGGGCTCAGAAAAATACTCAAGACTACCCAACCGATGGAGTTCAGCCTCCGTTGGCAACGGTCGTTCAAGATCACGGGAGGGTCGATGGGATTCAAAGAGTTTTGTTCGGATCTGGATTGAAGTTCTGGCTCCATAGGCTGCTTTTCCTGGACGCGTTGTCCTATTTAAGTCATGGCCAGTTGAGCTTGAACCTGGAAAGGCGGATATTGATCGACGTTGATGACATCTTCGTAGGTGAGAAGGGAACTCGATTGAAACCAGACGACGTTCACGCTCTAATCGCAACCCAGAATCGAATTCGTAGTATGGTTCCGGGATTCCGATTCAATCTTGGTTTTTCCGGAAAGTACTTCCACCATGGAACTCACGATGAGAACTTAGGTGACGATATGCTCCTGCGCAGTGTCGATCAATTTACCTGGTTCTCACACATGTGGAACCACCAGCAGCCACATCTGTACGACAACCTCACCACTTTGATGAACGATATGATATTGAACAAAGACTTTGCTAAAGAGAAAGGCATCCCTACGGATTCAGGATATTCGGTATCGCCGCACCATTCCGGAGTCTATCCCGCACACGAACTTCTCTACATGGCCTGGAAAAAAGTCTGGAACATCAAAGTCACGTCCACTGAGGAATATCCGCATCTTCGTCCGGCTCGACTGCGCCGCGGATTCATCCACCGAAACATCATGGTCCTACCAAGGCAAACTTGCGGTCTTTTTACCCACACCATGTACATCGATCGATACCCCGGTGGTCGTGACAAGCTGGACGAATCCATCCAAGGTGGAGAACTGTTCCAAACCATCGTCTACAACCCCATCAACATCTTCATGACCCATATGTCGAACTACGGTAGCGATCGACTAGCCCTCTACACCTTCGAATCAGTGATAAAATTCCTTCGCTGTTGGACCAATATCAAACTAACCTCAGCTCCACCGCTCCAACTAGGAGAAACGTACTTCAAACTCCACCCAGATGAAACAGATCCCATCTGGGGTAACCCTTGCGATGATCCACGCCACACCAAGATATGGTCTCGGAACAAAAGCTGTGACACTTTGCCAAAATTCCTGGTCATCGGACCACAGAAAACCGGAACCACTGCCCTGTACACCTTCCTTAGCCTGCACCCCTCAGTCGCTAGCAATCTCCCGAATCCGGACACCTTCGAAGAAATTCAGTTCTTCAATGGAAACAACTACTACCGCGGGCTGGATTGGTATCAGAACTTCTTTCCCGTCCAACCGAACGGAACCAACGGAAGGTACATGTTCGAAAAGTCGGCCACCTACTTCGATGGAGAGCTGGTTCCCCGTCGTGCTCACGCGCTACTGCCGCATGCTAAACTAGTCACGATCCTTATTTCCCCGGCAAAACGAGCCTACTCTTGGTACCAGCACATCAAGGCCCACGGCGATCCGATTGCCAACAACTACAGTTTCTATCAGGTTTGTTTTCGTGAGGTTATCTTACTCCGAATCAATTTTAATGTCGTTTTTCATTACAGGTAATCATGGCAAGCGACTCGGCGCCGAAGCCGCTGCGTGATCTGCGAAACCGTTGTCTCAATCCGGGCAAGTACGCTCAGCATTTGGAGCGATGGTTGGCCTACTATCCGCAGCAGCAGTTGCACATCATCGACGGGGAGCAACTGAAGTCCAACCCAGTCGAAATAATGTTGGAACTGCAGCGGTTCCTGAAGTTGTCGCCCACGTTCGACTACAGCGAACATCTACGGTTCGACAACAAGAAAGGCTTCTTCTGCCAGATTGTTAACGAGAACAAGAACAAATGCCTGGGAAAATCGAAGGGCCGACAGTATCCGCCGATGGACGACAAAAGTGCCAAGTGGTTGCAGAGGTAAGCATTGGGAAGGGTGGAATGATTTCGAACTAACTCATTACCATTGCTCTTTAGGTACTATCAAAACCACAATAGCGCGCTGAACAAGCTGCTGAAAAAGCTAGGCTCCCGTCCCGTTCCCCAATGGTTGAAGGACGACCTGTCGACGACATCCTAACAATTACGGCACCAACAACAGCAGCAGCAACAGCAAAGGGAAGCAGAAGAAGCGAACGAGGTCGAGCATCCGATATCTACCGACCAAAAGACGCAAGACCATCAGCAACAGCAGCTGATGATGATTCAATGCATTCAACGACGATAGTAACATATTCAACCCACTAGGTGATTGTACCATAAGAAGAGGAAGAAGAAGAAAAAATAATGAAAGATTCCAAGTCCTCCCCTGCCTGTGTACAAAGTAGGACTATGATGAGTGTGGTGGAATGGCCGAAAGGGAGGTCCACTTCATAACCCCAGCCGATAGGTTTGAAAAGGCAGCAAAAGATGATAGCTTAAGTTGTTGATGTGTGCAGCCTTTTTCAGTTCGAGCTTAGTTTGACCGAATCAAACGAAACAAAGTATTGTTTATAGTTTAGTGGCGTTTAAAGTTCAGTTAAAAATTGGGTTTAGAATTTCTTGTAGCAATGAGCAGTCATGGGAATATAACTTTCCACGATTGGTGCTCAAGCTTTCCGAGCTTACAGTGCTCGCCACTAGATGGGCATTGTAGGGTAAGACGAAAAAGCTTGCAAGAAGCTCAACGGTCGAATATAGGGATGTACATTACATCCCTTGGATTTTAATTGTAGACATGCTTGCTGGAAAGTTGAAATGGTAATCATTAATTTTCTTTGAGAACGGGTTTAGTTTAGAAGTATGCTTATCGTTAAGGTTCTTGTTTTAAACAAACTGACAATACGTAACAACACTAACTTATTCGTTACTGTCGCTAAACAACGTATTTAGAATTTATAAGTTTTCGTTTCTCTCGTTTTGCGTTCTGAATGAGATGTAAAGAATCTTACGTTGCCATATTTAATCTTAGGTTAGACATACCTAAACAAAACTGTACTTATTCTAAAACAAAAATAAATAGAATAATCGAAAAGTGAAAGCGAAGCGTGAAATTCAATTGTACTTACAATGCAAATTCGATTATGATGTATAAAAAAAATAGACGGACAGAAGAAGAGAGAGAACAAAGTAGTGGACGCAAAGCAAAAGCAAAATTCAACATATCTAAAAATCAAGAATAAACAGAAAAAATCATTGGAATTTTCGTCCCAGCGAATCTTGACCCTAAGCAAAGAGCAAATTACAAATAAAAAAAACAAGTCTATTTTTAATGTAAGCAAAAATTGTAAATGTTACGAAATGGCCGATCAGCTGGATTTAAAACGCTTTAATTTCCTTCTTAACAAAAAAAAACAAACTTTACTTATCAATAAGAAACTCGAAACGGTCTACGCGGAAATGTGAAACGTTGGTGGGTGTGGGCAGCTGGCAAGGAGAAACAGTGGAACTTGTAGTGTAAATATAGCGACAGGGAGTTGTCACATCACATCATCCATCAATATACAATGTAAGAGTGCATAAGCAAACCGGGGCGAAGAAAAACATGTGTTAAATAAAAGAAGGCCGAATCGGACAGGAAATCGAAAAAGTAAAGTATAACAATACAAAAAAGACCCGTGGTATGCATCGTGTCATTCTAGAGAAAGCCATGGAAGATTAAATTAGGTATAGACTCAAAATTTATGGAGGGACATTAGTTAACTAGCACCGGGAGCGTAAATTTGCTCCAAGAATGCGATTGCGCTCTGCATAATCCAAAAGACAACGACGGTTGCTTCCCAAGAACAATTTGCATTGGCGGCTACGTGTGCCACGGAATCGGAGAACTACGGTTGGCGCTTGGTTTATAAATATTGTTTTTTATTCTCCCTGAATGATGCGTGCTATACTGGCTGAGTTTCCGCACTAACTGTAACATTTTCACTAGACACGTTTTTGTTATCTCGCGGCAGTGTTGCCACAAAGTTCCCTTCCGGACCCTGCGATCGGATGGCGTGTTTTTGATTTAGCTTGAGTCTTCGTTGTGAGTTTGCAAATCCGAATTGTAGATAAAAGAAGGCTTGATACAGTCCAACGAAATTCTTTGCTTCTTATCTATTATGAATGCCACAACAGATTGCTCGCTTTGGTGACTTCATTTGTCCCATCATAGGGGTCAATTATTGAAGTCGAGTCGAGCAACTCGACTCGGCACTTGTCACTGTCAAGTCGAGCGAAATTGCCCATTACAGAAGCTGTCTGAATCTGATCGAGCTAGCGACAACATGATACAAGGGTGTTATACAAAGTATCAACAAGAAAAACGTTATCAAGATAGCCTTGTATCATGTTATCACTGTGTAGTCTGAACAAACCATTAACTGTAGTGTTGAAATTTTTCAAAATGTCATTGAAATATTACTTCATGCAATAACGCAAGACTTTCATCAATTTAGCTGTCATTTTTGACAGTCGAAGAATAAGTCAGCGCCAACATTAGATTAGGGGGAATCTGCTTTTGTAAGCAATGGCTTTCATAGTCATTTTCTCTTGAACAAAAGGTCACAAATACAAATTAAGCACACTTTTTATTTAGCTTCCGCTCCTCTCCGCTATATATTCAATTTGAAGGAATTGTATTCAACTTCCTATAAATTAGCAGACAAAGTGTTTGTTTACAACAGCAGATTCGCCCTAGTCAAATGTTGGCGCTGAAGTATTTAAATTTTTCTGCTCTGGTTTTGTGAGTTACACTCTTGTTTTTGTTATTCAGAAAAACTACATTGGGACGCTGTTCCTGTTTCTCTAACTGCAGAGATGTAAAGGGTGTATTCGATAAAAATGGCACACACATATATACTCATCAAAATTAAACTGATTATCGGATTTTCTTGAAATTTTCAGGGAATGAAGAACTACTAATGAGTTTTGATTTACAACATTTGTTTTATTCAATTTCGTCTCCCATCCCGAATGCCCGCACCTTCCTTTTCACTCCACCCATCAAATTTTGTACAACCGATTTTCCCAGTGTTTTTGTTGTTTTTACCCAAATTTTCTTCAATTCTAGCTCTGTTTTTATAGTTTTGGGATGTTTGCGAAGTTCCGTTTTCATAATTGCCCAGAATTTTTCAATTGGACGAAGTTCCGGTGAATTTGGTGGGTTCATATCATTTGGCACAAAATTGACTCCGTTGGCTCGGTACCACTCCAGAACGTTTCGAGCGTAGTGGCAGGATGCTAGATCAGGCCAAAACAGAGTTGATCCTTTGTGCTTCTTAATGAATGGCAAGAGACGCTTCTTAAGGCACTCTTCCGTGTAAATCGCACCGTTTATTGTTCCGGAAGTGATGAAGGGAGCACTTATTTCACCACATCCGCAAATCGCCTGCCAGATTAGAAACTTCTTTGCAAATTTCGATAATTTCTTCTTTCGAACATCCTCCGGAACATCGAACTTCGACTTGGCAACGAAATATTCTTGCCCAGGAAGTTGACGGAAGTCGGCCTTGACGTATGTTTCGTCATCCATCACGATGCAACCGGATTTGGTGAGCAGCTTCGTGTAAAGTTTCCGGGCGCGGGTTTTCGCAGTGATGTTTTGTTTTTCATCCCGGTTTGGGGCTTTTTGCACTTTGTAAACATGTAACCCAGCACGCTTCATGGTTTTCTGCACAAAACCGACTGACACCTTAGACTTTTTAGCGACATCTCGAATTGACATGTTTGGACGGTTCTTGAATTGTTGTACGACTTTCCTGGCCATTTTACTGTCCATTGGGCCACTTTTACGACCACTCCCTTCCTTCCTTTGGACACTCAGATGCTCCTTGAAGGTTCTTATTACACGAGACACATTTGTATTTGCAATTCCAAGCCTTTTAGCAATCCACCGGTGGGACGCCCCTGGATTTTGATTGTGAGTGCACAAAATTTTCTCACGGACAATTTCTTGTTTCGACGACATGACTGGAACTACTGAATGTATAACTATGAAACTTGGCAGATGTAAATAATACACTATGGATAAGATCTACTCAAATTTCTAGGTTTTTTACGCATACGATTCAAAAGTTACAGAAGATTTTCTGTGTGCCATTTTTATCGAATACACCCTTTAGTTGATGTATTTTTCTACGATAAGAATGTAACAGGCTTCACTCATTTGTGTCTTTCTGTGTTAATTGACTTCAAGAATGTGCTGCGAGCTCGCCGTTTAGCTGACGATGAGTATTACATTACGGATGATTTCATCTTCAAAATAGTATCGATCTTGTACTTCTGTATGTATGAATAACAACTCAACAATGCGGATAAAATTTACAGTCTGAATGCCTTCATGCTGGAATTGTGCTCCGAAATCTTAGAATACTGTAGCATGGCGGTGGAAAAGTATACGGTGAAAAACGTACGAGAGGACAAAAAGTTCCGTGAACTGTACATGTCAATTACCAAAGATACGACGAACAAGTTCGAAATTTTGTCAATCATTTAAACAGAATGCGACAGAATGGAAGAAGACAATGGAAGTGATGACCATTCTAACAAAAAAAAAAAAAAAAAAGACAGACGAGTTTGAAACGGGCGCTAAGCCGGAAGAAACATGCCCGTCGTCGTCGTAAGGTCCTGTCGAATGAATCAGAATCGGAGCCGTCAGATGAAGGTGATGACAGCGATTTTCAATTAAAATTCAGATTCCGAAGATGATGACCCGCATAACGAAAAACAATTTGCTATACAGTCAAAACTGTACTTCGAATGTAAGATATATTATCAAATTTTATGTTATTGTTATCAAATAGTTTAATCTCATTTTCACTATACAGCCTCTACATTAACACATATTGTTAATGTATGCCATATTGTCCTTTAAAGGTTTTTTATTGTCTGCACTCGGTCTGGATTATATACCAACTTTTTGACATAGAGTACAGCAAATAGTTTGTTCGTGAAAATTGGCATTTTTTTTATGGTAACCTAACTTAACCGCCTATTTAGCATATTGTTATTTGGCCTTTTACCATCTGATATATCGTCAAAACTTTATAGGAGATTGTTAGTTTATAGTTGTCAACTACAAGGGTAAATGTCGTAACAATAACGGAAACGGTCATCAACAATAAGGGAAATGTTCCAAGAATAGTTTGTGACTATGCGGGGATATAAGTTCTACTTCAAGTTTTGACTCTTAAGACGGTTTCTCTGACGACGAGAATGGCAGACAATCAATCGCTAAGTCCAATCAAAACGATCTCGAAGAATCCAAAACTATGGCCGTCGAGAACCATCACAACGACGATCAAGAAACCAACAATAAAAACTTGGATGATATGCAAACCCAGCTTAACGCCATACATGATCGAGTTCCTCTGGAGCGTCCTTTGGTTAGCAATTTAGACCTTTTTTGTTCCAGTAGAGCTGTGATTTTTTGTTTCAAACGCTTGAATCTAGAATTTATATTGGGAAAGGACTCGGTCGTGTGCTAAGTCGTGTATGGCCTGACCTTAAACAAAGCCATGCACTTGAACTATCTAGCCTCGCAATCAGATCTGAAACTGATTTTCCTATTGACTTCGGTCCAGAAATTACTCAGGATGTTAATGCAAAAATCGAGGTTACAACAAAACCCCACATAACTATAGAAGATATGTTGTAATCGAAGTAAGCATTGAGCATAAGCAACCAACCAATGCAGTTGTTATGTACTCTGTTATGTACTGTAGTAGCTTAGCAACGCCTAGCAACCACGGCAACGTAGGTTGTTGGTACGAAATAAATTTTCATTAGTCGTTAGTCAATCCACCTAACCGGTTGTATAATTTTTACTCTGCAAAAGGTTATGGGCCCAGGATTGGTCATAGCCGGAAGATAGAAGATTTTTTCAAGCGAAGATAGCGAAACCCACGATGAGTACTGGCGGAGACGGCAATGGAAGCAGAGTTGGAGTGCCGGCTGCTGAAAACGGACCGAACGGACGGATCAACGCGGTCGCTCTACCGATCATCGAGAGGCTCAAGGGCCGTGAAAATTACGCTACGTGGGCGTTCGCCATGAAAATGACGCTCATCCGTGAAGGATCCTGGTGCGCTGTGTCGCCGACTGAAGACCAGCAAGTCGACGGAGAGGTCAGTTTACGGGCGA
This sequence comes from Aedes koreicus, assembly GCA_024533555.2. NCBI lineage: Eukaryota > Metazoa > Arthropoda > Insecta > Diptera > Culicidae > Aedes > Aedes koreicus. The sequence continues at coordinate 291,341 of JAHHFK020003085.1, forward strand.
TGGCCACAATTTGCTTGAGTCTGGAGACGACGAACTACAGTCTGGTCCAGGACGCAAAGGACGCCAAGGAAGCCTGGGAGAAGCTGCGGAATGCATTTCAGGACAACGGTCTAACGCGAAAAATCGGGTTGCTGAGGAAGCTAACGTCGATTCGGTTGGGCGAATGCGACAGTGTGGAATCGTACGTTGACGAGCTGACGAAGCATCTAGACATCAGGTATCACTTCATCCGAGATGTGCTAGAGCAAGGAGTAGTCGAGCTGGGATACGTGAACACGAAGCAGCAACCTGCAGATGGGTTCACAAAAGCCCTGGCGAATCAGAAGCTGGAAGAGAATAAAAAGTTAATTGGATTCGTTGCTTAGGAAGGAGTGTTGTAATCGAAGTAAGCATTGAGCATAAGCAACCAACCAATGCAGTTGTTATGTACTCTGTTATGTACTGTAGTAGCTTAGCAACGCCTAGCAACCACGGCAACGTAGGTTGTTGGTACGAAATAAATTTTCATTAGTCGTTAGTCAGTCCACCTAACCGGTTGTATAATTATTACTCTGCAAAAAGATATCAAGAGGATGGCATCTCTATGCATCTGTCGACTAACGGCGAATACGGATCTGTCGCAAAAAAAATGTTATCGAAACTGTAAAAATGTGCCATAATATGGTGGCCAATTATAGAAGTCGAGTCGACCGTCGCCAGGGACCTGGCAACCCTATCGTATTTACTAGCGATTGACACTATGCAACATATCGCGGGCCTTATTTGAATAAATGTTATTTCATCTGACGTTTGCTACTACGGGTACGAACGACAGCATTGTTTACAAACAACGAATCTTTTGACGTTTGGTTGAAAGAGATGTTAGCAACAGGACAAGGACGGCCCGCCAGGTCCCTGACCGTCGCTTTGCTCGACAGGTTTATTCGACAAAGATTTTTCATTAGGGCCTAACTGACAAACGTAAACAATGGCTTCTTCTTTAAATTTCTCGTGGCACAAAGGCTACCCATGTAGGCCTCCAATTCTATCGAATAGGTGAACTCTTTCTCTTCGTAATGACCGTGGTGTATTGATTAAGTGAGTTTTCAATGACGTGAAATTCGCGAAAAAAGCCATTGTTTACGTTTGCAGTTAGGCCTTAATGAAAAATGTTTGGCGGATTTTGCTATTACAGTTGTCGAGATCGACGAAATTTTGTCCAGCTGGTCAACTCAGCAGACCGTTCGAAAACGGGTGATTGATCTGTCACATTCTGTCGAGTAAGTTTGTTTTGATTCGCGATTTTGGTCTTGTAGTGATAACTGGCTGAACACGGTAAGGAAATCATAATTCTTATATTTTTTGAAAGAAACGAGCACAAAAACTATTTTCTTTTACCGAAAAATGCTTATTCCTCATAAGATGATAAATTACCGTCAGTTCGAACGGTCAGTTCGTTGGCCATCGCTAGAGGCATTTGTGGAGTTGGAGTCAGTAAAACAAATGTGAAGGAAAAGTGGGAGGAAATCGGGAGCTCGATTCACTTGGACCAACAATGCGCCATGGATCGGAATGGCAAAAAGTAACTGGGAACCCGCACTGGGTAGCTAGGCAAGAGACTGTACACTTTATCGGATACTGCCTTTCAAACATGCCCTACGCTCAATTTCAACTACTTCTATTAAATTTCACATCCTCTCGTGCTCTTATGGACCTATCAATACTTTTGGCTGACCCACAATTGATAAATTGCTGTCCACTCCTAGGGTTGCATATTGATATTTCCATTTTTAAACATAATTGACGTACTTCATGCAACAACAAAACACATGATTAGTTAAAAAAGTAGGTAAGTGTTAACTTTTCATTTGAATACTATTAAACTTGTGATTCTCACGCGAGTAGTCACACCACACACGATCCGCAAAATAAGTTTGCTTCTAGCGTTCATCTTCCGACACTTCACAAAAAGATAGGTTATAATAGATTTCTTTATTATTGTTTTACAGGTATGAATGGACATAACGGGGAAGGTCAAGGAAATACTCGAATCGAATAAAGGAAACTTCAGAGCGACAGGTGGGGGACCCAATAAAATACAACAACTTACAATATCTAGTTAAACATATCTTCAAGTGTTTTTTGGGTGCAATGAGCATTCGGATTTGAACATGAATATAAAAAAAAACAACGAAAATATTGCACCCAGCGAAAGAAAGTACGGCCCTGGCCCTGGTTCCTCTTCGCAATACATTTCTCCAGGAATAAGCAATACTGTAAATGATAAAACTCCAGAGCAATTGCCAACTGGGAATAGTGATGTTCACTCTACTCCACGAAGGTTAAATCGCCGCAGATCAGTGACTGTTGAATAACAAAAGGTACGTATTCATTTTGAGTTATTGATTAGCTTTATTATGGAGACTTTCCAAACAGCATCAGCATCTGAAACGGTTTGTGGCAACTCTAATTAATAATATCACAACTTATGCATTCAACCCAAATTTGTTAAAAAGTTGTTTAACAAGATTTTAATATTTTTAATCCAAAATCTGTAAATTGGGATGAATCTAGATATATTCTGACTTTTTATTATATTAAGACGTCACTACATTTTGGACATTTTTCCTTAAATTGAATTAAATTTATCAGCATCATAACTATCTACTATTTTGTTAAATTTTTAACGCCAACTACATTTTTTTTAGTTTTGCGTCAATTACAATTTTTAGCTAGCGCCCTCTGCGGTTTTTTTACTTCTCTTGAGTTTGTCAATCGACATTTTAATTAGTTCTTTACATATGGCACTTTAGTTGAAAATGATGGATTATTAATCGTCTATCAAATCGAAACAATAGACAATCGAAAGAATCATATTTCGTTATCCAAAAAATATTTCTGGAACTATTTATACAAGTCAATTTTTTTGGTATTTTATATTTTCCTCTAGTGCGTTCATTGTAGTAATTTTAAATTGTTTTGTGGTAACCGGTTATATATCAATAACAAGGCAAATACTATTGTAGTCATCAATAAGCACCATTTATGTATCAGAATCTACAGATTCTGCAATACAGTATCCTTAGTTCTTCGATTGAAAATAGAGATAGTCATAGTAAGGTCACCGGACGATAGTTGGTATATGGTTATCAGCCATTTTTGTTTTTTAAGTTTGTATTCGTCCCTAACTTTATTTTCATGTAAATTTCAGCGTCCGAAGGTATAGACGATTTACAAACATTCATGGAGTTGAATGAGCAGGTTATTTTTTACGGCTACAAATTAAAACCAAACTTATTAAGTGCATCGTACGCATGCAAAGAGAGATTCCGGAAATTGAGGAATAGGATGTGGAACGACTGAATGATCCAAGAGACGGCAACAATATGTATGAAAATGAAGAAGTATTGGCAGATGTAGACGATCAGGCTATGAATGAAGACTGTTGCACTACAAATAATCCGTATAATGGCCAGCGACTTGAAAAGGTGAGAATAATTTGAAATGTGAATGAATGTATTTGTAATGTATTGTATTTTATTGGAAGCGATAACCAGTTCTGCATGCAATGAATTGTGTCAAAGAAACTAAAAAAATCATTTTCAACAAGATCAACATCAACATCAATCATGTTTTTCGAAGAACAAATGAGGGTCCGCAAATATATAATGGAGTCGCTGAAACAAAAAATTAAGCCTAATGACAAAGTTTTGACGAAAATAAAAAAAAAAAGGTATTGTGGGACTTCCTCACATCATCATATGGACCGTAAGTTTGTATTTTTTTTCATTGTTGTTATTCTTTACTGAATCATTTACTTTTCTAGGCGTCGTTCAGCATTTCTAAAGAACCTCATAACAATATCACTCATTGCAACGTACCCAATGTTACGTTCGAGCAATGACAATTGTGACCATGGCGCTTGAGGTACGTTAACGTATGGTTTCACCTACACGCTTGAGGCCTACATAGACATACTGGCAGATGACATTATCATCTTGAGTACCTGATTCGCAAATCCACGTATAAAAAGATTATCCGTTGCAAACCCACGGATGAACAGGCAATAAAAACTGAACCTTCTGACTTGGTAGAAAATGAAGATCCTGCTAAGGCCTTAGACAATAAAAACTGAACCTTCTGACTTGGTAGAAAATGAAGATCCTGCTAAGGCCATTAAAGACGCATACAACTTAAACTATATTTGTGCTCCGTTCGCTCAAACGCACTTTACGTCTTACGGCAAGGGTAGGGTGTCAATTGAAAATCTCAAAATTAGCGACCGTCACGAAATATTGTTACAAATTAAACGCTAATAACTTAATAAATGCTCAATAGATTTTCAAGATTTTTACACCAATCGGGTGGAAATTTTCCCGCGTATCAATGCAATCATCAAACATTATCCGTTAACAATTTTAAGCTATTGAAAATTACCAAAATATAAGGTGATGTCTTATAATGCCGATTTTTCAGGATTTTTGTTCTTAATTTCCAAAAAGTTTTCAACTGTTTTACTCGTTTTATTCATCATTGATAATAAATTAACGATAAACGTGCTCCGGGATATAGTACCATTACCGCGATTCGTTGTGAAGTGGTAGCTGCCTTGTTTGTTTCTGTAGCGTTACGCCACCAGGCATTAAATCCCTTCCAAGTGCAAAAATCCGTATCTCAATAGATATTGAATATTTCAATTCAATTCAATTCAGTTCAATAACAGGGCACATAAATTTTGTGGATGGAATTTATCAGTTACCAAACAAAAATGGATTTATCTGGCACAGAAAGCTTAAGTTTAACAGAAGAAAAAGAAAAAATGTGAAGGTTTTAACAGAATGTTAACCACTAAATCAGGAAGAAAAAAGTGAATGCTATGCATTAGGTGTTGTGGGTGCAAGCGAGCGTTCAGCTGGAACTAATGAAAAATATTGGAAACTGCTGCCAACCGGTCTTCAAATAAAAACATAGTTCTGAGAAGTTTCATAGGAGCTTGTGTACAGTTTTGCTGCTGGCATAATGTTTGAACCCTGCACTGGAGAAGTGATCAACGACTCGGGTTTCCTGAGCGAGCCGGACTGGTTGACCGGAGGGTGTCCCCTCGCTAGCAATTTAACAAACTGCGGAAGTTGTGGCTGTGGCTAATCATGTGGCCTTCTATTTTAGCATCTATTTTTGCAAAGGTAGGAGGAATAGTGGAATAAGAATTTCGAGCATTTTTGTAAGTCACACGATGTCACACTTGTTGAGTTTGGAGAGGAAGATGATACAAATGAAAAAGGTGCGGAGATAAGGTTTCTTTAGTTCATCCAATTAAACATTATAGTGTGTTTATTGAATATAGAAAATATTTATGATAATAGTAGAAATTGATGACGTTTAGTCACATTTCTTTCCAGGGATGGTTTCAAGCAACACCAGTATTCTTCATGTTGGTATTAATCGATCCAAATGCGCTGTTCGATACTGAGATAATTTAAATTTTAAAAACGTAAAGTTAGTAATGCTAGTTCCTAGGTTAAAGGCCTAATTTAATTTAAGGACATTATTTTATGCCTACCCTAAATAAAATAATGCAATGTTGTTGCTGCAATTCAAGAAATCATGTTACTGGTGGTCAGACCCTTTTCCATATCCTCAAACATTCTTCTCTTTTCAGTGAGCGAGTATTGGCGCTATAACCATAAGCCATATTGGGCTAGGACTATAGTTAGTGCTAAAGTTCCAACCATTTGAAGAGAAATTGAGCATCACTTAACATTCTTAGACTAGATGCTCCCAACGACCGTTTTGAATAAATTTCTGTTCTGTTCACCAAACAGGGCATTCAGTTTAACTATACTCTTCGACTGTTCATTTCACTTTTCCTTTGATATCTACTGAAGGCTACGTGGGTTCCCCGTGTCTTTTTAAGGTAGATACCATATCCTCCCTATCTTCAACGGTTGCATGGACGTGGCCAGGTGAGCGATCGAGGAGTGTCTTCGAAGAGATTATTGTGTGAAGAAACGTATCAGTAACTGGTTTCAAGGTGGCATGCAATGTCTTCAACGAATTATTCCTCATCGTAGCTACATCCACGAGGTGTGCAAACGTCAATGCTAATGCTAATGCTAATGTCTTATAATGCCGATTTTTTAGAGTGAATTTACTAAATGCACTGTACTTTACTATCACAGATTTCAAATTTAATCAAGGTCTCATATGCAGCAGTGAACGATATGAAACGGGTACACCTTCGCAAATTTACTCAGTAATGTCGCAGTACTGGAGCTGGGCAGACCAACGAACCATCGAGGATAAACAGCTGGCGATGGCATGAGCTCTGGAGGCAACCTCGATGGCACGAAGCCTCTAGTGCGGAGTGGCAAAGCGTTAATGTGGATTTAGCAGCTGGTGGTGACACGTACCATAGAAGGTGCAGTGGTGACCAACCAGTGGACAGGTAACTGATTGCGCTGCAGGCTGTTGCTAGCAAGCCCTTGGCTAGGCAACCGTTGATAGGCAGCCACTAATTTGCAGTGGTGTGCTAGGCAGTCGGTTGCCCAAGCGGTGATGATTAGTTACCAGCCGGTGGGTGCCACCACGATGACCTAAATAAGGTGCCTGAGTGTGTGTGATATTCTAGGTAGCCATCTTTATCTGAAGCACAACGCGCACGGTAGAAATAACCTGCTTCGTGAAAACATCGAGAAGGATTCAATTATAATGCGGATTATTTCAAATCCGTCCTTTTCAGGACGACCATTTCAATGTTGAGAGAGTTTGTTTGAATTAAATTTATCTTACCAATTGGCAGAGAGCGGTGGCTAAATAAATTGTAGTTTTCTTCTCGTCGCATACCTTGAGCATTGTGCATAATTCATAAATGGCTGCCGTCACGAGGAATTGATACACCGGTCGATAATAATTCGATTGTTTCTTGATTGATTTAATTTTGAGCTGAGATTTTTGCACTAACCTAGATGTTTTTACGATTGCCATTTTATTTATTCAAGTATATTAAAATTTTAAATAAAAGATATAAAAGCTGCTTGTGTGTGTGTATGTGTGTGTGTGAGCTTGATGCTAGCCATCTTTTGGTAAGGCGCAACGTGCAACGGCTGAAATAATCTGCTTCATCAAAAGACCGAGTAGGTTTTAATTAAACTACTGACTATTTCGAATCCGTACTTTTCAGGACGACGAATTTGTTTTCGAGAGAATTTGTATGATTTGAATTTATCTAAAAATACTTTCCAAGTTCTTACCAGTTGGCAGACTGCGGTGGCTATAATAATTTTAGTTTTCTCTTCGTTGCATACCTTGAGCATTGTGTACAATTTACAAATGGCTGCCGTTACGAAAAATTTAAACTCGTTTCTTGATTGATTTATTTTTGAGATTTTTGCACCAACCTCCAAGATTTCTACGTTTGCCATTTTATTTACTCAAGTATTTAAAATTTTGCGAATAAAAGATAAAATATTTTGTGTACATATTCATCCATCGGCGATGGAAAATTTGTAAGGAATGTTGCGTTCCGGTAAATATCAAGAAATTCCTTATCACGGACAACGTTTTGATTCTCGAACATGATATTCCGAAGTAACATTCCACCTAACTACGCCTTACGGTAAGGGTAGAGGTCAAATGAAATTTTGAAAAGAACTGAAACAGTTTGCACGCTAACAGCTTTATCATGTCTGTCTAATTTTCGAGATCTTTGCTTCAATCAGTTTTCATTTCAAGATTTTCGCGACTGCAACTATCAAAAAATCATTAATTATTGACTTTGAATTCCCAAACAGACCCTAAACAGTCTATAACGCGATAAGGACAATGGTCTCTAGCTGGTCGGTCAATTCAACACAATCACTTCACCGTTGACTTTCATTATACCAACATTCAAATCAAACATCCCTTTCCAGGGCCGTCAAATAATTTCTAAGAATCGAAACAAGCGAACGTTCTAACATACTTACTCACTTACTTATGAATGCCCCATTAGCACAGTACCTGAGTTACAATGTTCCGCTACTAAACTAAAGAAACTTATCAAACGGTTTAACGTAGTCTACGTCAACCGGTCGTGTGTTATACACAACCCCACTGATTTTTTAACTTTAAGATTTAAGAAGAATAGAAAGAACTAAACCTAGAGCTTTCCTCAATCAATTTGAATTTACATGCTAGACTACGCTTGGATCGCTTTTTTTCAATATAGAAAGTAAATGTTCAGTCGATATGCGTAGTGTTATCACACAGGAGAGCCACATCGAGGCCACATTTAATATTGTCGCTGACCTAGCAGTCGAGTGCACACTCTTGTTTAGCTTCAGTGAAAACAAGGAGCGTAGACCTACGGTGCCAAATTGGGAATCTAGCAGCATAAAACTATCGTCTTCAAGATGCAGTGACTTATTATTCAATCGGACTTAACGCCAGCAAGAGCGATCCGAGCCTTTCATATTTTTAATTTTTAATTATAACGATGTAATTATTATTCAGTCTCTAGGTAATCTAAGTTTTGTGGAGATCCAGAGAACCGAACTCAAAATTAGGTTGAATTCTAAGACGATTATTCCAATTATTTGAATATTCAAACGTAACATCGTTTACCTTGTGAATGCTTGTTTTTTTTCTTCAGATTGGTGAATTGAAGTTTATCGTCTCCACATCTAGAACTCAGGCACGTGCTGAGGAGCTGTGGTTGAAGACCTTTAATGAACGAGATCGATTCCGTTGATCTGGAGAGCTCTACCCATATGTGTTGGTTTTATCTGTGTCAAATTGCTTTGATGGAAAATTGGTGGCCTCATTACTTAACAATAGTTGACTTGACTTTTAATATCTGCTTTATTTGCAGTTCAAGCTTGATTTTCAACGACTTTACCCTGATGCTCCTGATTGTTGGCGATAACTCGGGGATAGTGAAAACGTACTCGGCTCAACTGAAACATGTTCAAAACCGTAATCATAAATATTTTGTTTCAATTTAATCAAATTGAAAACTATATATCTTGCTATTTAAAGTTACTATCAGAACATTTGGGAAAATGTGATTGAAAAATCCGAGTCGCTGCATTACACGGACCAGAAATTAAACTGACGACAACAACGAGTACAACAATCCACTTAGTGGAATCATCGAACGGATCTAGGTAATAATTCACCTTTTTTAACACCTGAAATTATAAGAGAAAACCAGAATGGTACTGGTATCATCGGAGGCCAATAAAGCTATTTCTGTGTTTAAACCGAGGAGTCTCTTTCTCCCTTCCCCCTCTCTCTCACTCTCCCTCCCCCCCCCCCCCCCCCCTCTCTCTCTCTCTCTCTCTCTCTATCTCTATCTCGCTCTCTTTGTGTTCTTCTGTCTGAGAACATTCGTTCATAATATGATTGTGTAGTGTAATAAGTTTTTTAAATTGCCTGACCAACAAAAACGACTTCCCCATACTGTACTGCCGTGAAATGCATATCAGTCCCATATGAATTTTCGGTGATTTTGAGTTATGATTATTAATAGTTCTAATTAAAGTTGTTCTCTACGTTTCAATGAAAAACTTAGGTAGTTTGTTCTGACGAAACATGAAAACAACATTGAGTCAGTTTGTCCCATCATTAAAATAAACGCATATCAGTCCCACCATAAGAAACAACCCCTAAAAACGTTCTTTCCCTAATGATCTACTCGGGGTATCATCCAAACCGTACAAGTTATAGTTTCAGCATTTGGGTTATCAACGATTCACCACTAGCTACTGTCCGGAAATGGAAAATTAATGAATGACGCTTTCGAAGATGCTCTACCGATGCCGACTTCATCTTTCAATAGTTGCTCGGTTAACTCTCGGTTAACCCCATTCGATGATTTTCCGTACGGGACTGATATGCGTTTCACGGCAGTATATATGAGGGCAGCAGGGTAAATGCACCCTTCTTTTTGGGGAAATGCTCCTTAAACTTTGGAAAAATGCTCCTTAGATGCGTTTGCCCGGTATAATGCAATCGGAGGTATTTACCTTCTGGTTAGCGCTTGCCGGTTGTTTTGACGGGTCTCAAGTTTCTTCAAGATTGTATAGCGGAGCTTCGCTCCGCAATCTTCGAGGTAGTTTTGACGGGTTTAAATTTCATTTTGACGAGTCTTAATTTCATTTTGAAGAGTCTTAATTTTGTTTTGACGACTCTTAAATTCAGAAACTTAAAACCCGTCAAAACTATACAATCTTGAAGAAACTGAAGACCCGTCAAAACAACCGGCAAGCGCTAACCAGAAGGTTAATACCTCCGATTGCATTATTCCGGGCAAACGCATCTAAGGAGCATTTTTCCAAAGTTTAAGGAGCATTGCCCCAAAAAGAAGGGTGCATTTACCCTTTGCCATATATGAGAGTTAATTTTACAGCGGACAACTCTGAGGCAGCTTTTTCTTCGAATGACATAACCGTCGTCGCAAATAAAGACTTTGCATATAGTTTTGAATTGTTTTGCTGATCAATTATTGTATTCAAAGCTGGGATCAAGCCAACAGTTCTACATTTCTTTTAATGGCCACGATGTTAGGAGTTAACTCCCAAAGAAATGACCGAACAAGTCAGTAGTTGTTTTTGACAGGTCACGGTTTGTCTCATCTGTTTGAAAACCCAGTAAAATTTTACCGACTCCGGTAAATAAAACTCTGTGTGTAGAGCCACGTATTCAATTTATCTCTCATCCGTAAGAGACGTTGACAAACTGTATTATCAAACAAATGGCGTATTGATCCTGACCATTGATGATGGACGGCCGGTCTCTTTTCCGACTTTCGATGCGCCTTGTTCTGTATCTTCGGTGATAATGCTTGTAATATTTCACATGTACGCTCGAACTTGTAATAAAACATCACATCATTTATGATTTGCTTACCGTAAATGCGTGGCGTTATCACACCGTAGACAACGAACGGAGAATAACGAGGAAGATTTTTTAGGGAGAAGGTACCTTCTCCTGGATTTGGGGATCAATCGAACGATTTCGTTGTATCGTACTAAAATTTATTTTCATATCACGCAAAATTTGCAAATCAAATCACCCCAGCCAGGGGGTTGTTCTGGAGCATCTGGCGCCGCTATCGGTCCCGAATGTACCACTTTGAACAATACCAGCAGTGCCATCACGGCTAACAACTCGACAAAGAGGTAATTGTTGAACATTGCACTGATCTGCTTCCTGTATATGGTTCAAAAACAATTATAAACTAACTACTGTTGTACCTGAGCTATATAAATTAGTTCGTTGGGTGTTATAACTGATTTGATGTGGTTGAGTGGTAATTTAGGTGGAACGGGCGATTTACTTTGGTAAGCAATTGTAACAGAAGCCAATCGGTTCATGAAAATTTGTATTGCTGAGGCAAACAGGCGACATTCTTAAACATCGCTGGTATTGCAATAAATCTTGGAGCTACTGATCGAGGTTACTGAGGAGTTTGAAGCCTGAAGTCGTTTTAAAATGGGTGTTAGGAGTACAATTTGCTAGTACAGCAACTGTTCGCTAACTGGGTGCTGTTGAACTGGGCGTTCGCTAACTGGGCTGTAGCCCAGTTAAAAAGCAAATGAACTTCAAAAATCAGCATTCGACATTTTGGCAGATAAGGTTCGTGAAGGAGTGACAAATTGTTAAATTGTACGAAATTGAGTCTTAATTCCATACAAACTGAGTCAAATATTTTGCACAATGGAGTGCACAATAAGCTACATCGAAGTAACGTATCAAGCATGAAAACATTATTGAATTTATGTATTGTGCAATGAAATATCCCAACCGAAATCTGATCGAAAGCCTCCTCGAAATTTATTTACATTTGAAATGTCAGCCCAGTTAGGGAGCAGCATCCGCTAATTGACTGTGCAAATAGCCCAGTTAGCGAACAGTATCCAGCTCCAAGATTTGATGCGGTTCAACTCATTGTTGGTTTGTGGACACAAATAAGTCAATGAGATCCGGGGCTGCCATTTGAAGTAAAATCTGCATGAGCTCAATACTGAACATAAGATCATAACAATCACAACAAAAATGCATACGACACTATCATTAGATAGTGTCGTGTGCATTTTTGTTGAAAAACGATTGTCGATTGAAAGCAATTTTTTTCCAACAATGCTTTTTACTGTGCACTAAAAGTTACTTGCTTTGTTCAGAAAGTATCGTGAAAATACCAACTCTAGGTTGTCCTATCCAGAGCAGTACAGCAGAGCAGCAGAAATTAATTTTCAAAGAGATTTTCCCGATTTTCTGTTTTTCCCGATGGGATGGCAGAATAATATCTGTGTTTCTATGTTTCGTAAGTTTTGATAGTAATAAGCGAGCCTTTTCCTTTTGGCTGATTTTCAAATCCCTTGGAGCGTAATTTTTAATACCACACGGATCAAATCAACTCCTTAGCGTTATTAAAAAATATGTCCAATATCCCAATGAAAAAGCACCTTTATATTTTGTGAGTGGTCCAAACCGCATTTTTACTGTTGGTTTGAAACTCAATTTTAAATAATCTTACTTTGAATCTCTAGACAGTCGGTTGAATAGAGAATAAACTGAACGAAACATTGCATCGGTTGCATCACTTGGCTTAGCAAATCCTGACCCGTATCCACCCCGTAACCGAGCCCATAACTTCTATTAGGGCGTATGGAAGTCGATGAACTCGCTTAGTTGCTATATCGTCAATATCGTTAATTTTCCCGTAACAAAGAAGATGGGCGTGGCTGAGAATGGTAAGCTTCAAGACTATCGTATTCGGATCTCTGACTGAAAGCTATCCACTCCCAAATTGCTCTATTTAAGCAATCAAAATAAGAGCTATGGTGATGTTTAGAAGGAAATATTTGCTCATCATCATGAGGCTTTTAGGAGTGGACAGTAATTTTGCTAAGATATGTGAAGAAGAAGTGTTGATGGTTCCGTTAGTGTACGGCAGGCTGTGATTAAATAGAAGTAGTTGAAAATTGAGCGGGGGCTATTCGAAAGGCAGTCCGCTCCCAAGCCTCATTGCGATAATATTTCCTTTTAAATATCATCATAATTTGTAAATCCGCGCATGGAGAAATACCACAAATAACAATCATAGTGAAAATAAGAACGTTGAAATTGGGACAAGACAATTGCCATTATGTAATCTACAAATTACTCTGATGAAAACGCAACCCTAGTCAAAGTAACGTGACAACAGAATAAGAATGATGGGGAGTTTTCTCAACTATCGGAGTGTGATTGTGTTTCATTGTTGAAAATTACAAAATGATTTCTGGATCAATCGAACGATTTCGTTGTATCCTACAAAAATTTATTTTCGTATCATGCAAAACATACAAATGAATTCACCCCAGCCTGGGGGTTGTTCGGTGGTTGGATCCGATTGTACTATAAAGTCTGCTGGTGCATCTGCTTCCTCTACCGGTGCCGAATGTACCAATCTAAACAGTACCAACAGTGCCAGAATGGCAAACAGCTCGACAATCAAGATATGCTTGGACATTGCACTGATTTGCTTTCCGTGTATGGTTCAAAAACTATTATGTGCCAATACCAAAGTGCTACCAAAGCTAGTCGTTAAGTGTTATAGTTGATTTATATGGTTGAGCGATAACTTGTTTAGAACAAACGATTCGCACTGGGAATCATGGAAATTACATCTTTGATAGAAGCGGATCGGTTAAAAAAAAATGTTTTCCATATTGTTGCACAACCTTATCACAATCAGATAAGGTCGAGCACTACTTGCTTCGGAGGTGGATTAAATCCCGTCAATTTTTCGCTACTAAATACTCAGCCGTATGCAAACCAAACGACTTGATTGTTTTTATACATGATTAGATCATGTGAGGCTATACACACAGAAAGAAAATCTGAATGTTCATTCTGATGTAAATATCAAAGCAAGTAAAATTGTATTTCCTTCCACACAAAGCTGCATCTTGCATGAAATAGTTGTAATAAAGACGAGCTTTTGTATACAACATGATCCGCAATGTATGGAATGTCACAGAACTTAACACGATTTAAAATGTTGATTTGTTGGTTAGTTTTGTGACGATCAGTTAATGTGCATCACATTGAATAGAAATTCAACCTACTTTTTCAAGCTGTGTGGGCTTCAAATGGTGAGTTGACAACTTCGAAGGAGCTATCTCCGGTCCTCACAAGTTCCTACCTCACGCCTCCTCAAGTATATCCTCACAAAAGACTGCCAGCTGAAACATGGAGACGCTGGTTGGCGTAGCCTGGGCAATGTTGTCATTTTGACAATAGCGAAGTGAGGGGGTGCGACTAAAGATCGTGTACCTGTAAATCATTGTGTTTACCCATACCTGTAAATAATATCGTATTATTTTCCATTCTCATTTAATTAATAATTTCAGCACGTGGAGCAACATGACAAGCATCAAAGGCTCAATTTGTTTTTCAGCATTTCAGCAAAACATTTACTTTGGGCTGCAAAATGGTGAGTAGACAACTGGGATGGAGCGTGCGTGCGTCCCCGCAACATAGCTATGGTCCTCACAAGTTCCTACCTCATGCTTCCACGGGTCAAGAGATGACAAAGACCGCCAGCTAAGGGTTGCGTACTTAGCTGGTAGTGCAGCCTGGGCACTGTTGTCCTTCTGACTTCAGCTAGATTGAGGAGGTGCGTGCCGAGCGTCTGTCCACCAAGGAGGTGGAGGCTACTACAAAAAAAACTCTTACCCATCCACGAAAAATGGAAGTATTATTCAGATCATCCATGGCATTCCCAAGTATTGTATAATAATATTGAATTGTTTTCTTCCCCCGTGGCTATGATAATGCAAGTCCGTCTACAATTGCAGCAGGATCAGCAGACATGCAGACATTACAAATATAATTGTTATTATCACTTTATATTATAACATCCCTTCACAATATTTTTTTATGCTATTTTCAGCTTCGCATTTGCATCGTGGTAAGTTTTGGACCACCTAACTCCCTTTATGCATTTGAAAAGATAGGATGGTTTTTTTTTAGAGACAGAAGATTATATACGACAAATTCTACAAAAAAAAAATCTTCATCCAAAATAATTCATTCAAAAACTAACATTGTTTACCATCCTACATTTTCTATTTTACAGACATACTGAATGATTTATGGGCCCAGTAGGAAAAAAGAGTTATCGAAGAATTTCCTGTCATTTATTTTGTTTTGGATTTATTGAGTTTCCGTTTTTCGGCAGTAATCATACTCATATGAAATTGATTTCGCATTATTATTTGGTTAAATTTTCTTTGCTATTTTGCTAGGCTGCCAGGTGATCAACTTTATTTCATTATATCACGTTGGAATTTTCGCTATTTTAGAGTTTCAATCATGTAAGATCGCAGCGGAAGAGGCCAATAGCGGCATTTAATTGTTATATGTACGTTATGTAGTATTTCTTTACAACGTCGTATTATTTCCATCCAACAATAAATTAAAATTTATAAATGTTAGTCTTGTAAAATTTCAATAGATTTAACAAACTTTTTCAGGATACCTCAAATCAAGATTTTGTTGAATTGCTGCTATCGCTGAAAACGAACAAAAACGTGCTTAAACGCGGAACCACAGAACTCTACACTTTAACATGTTACAACATTTCTTGCTTTTCAGGATGAACCGCATGAAGATCATATATTATAGATACGAATGCTTGTAGTATTTTCCATTTACATAAATATATACACTATTATATAAATATTTCATGGGAATGGGAGGGACCATCAGGGCACCCGATTGAAGCACTCTGGATGGGGAGAGTGGGAATGCCAACTCCCCATTGCTAACAGTTTGTGAATAGAGGGCGGGCTCTTCTCCCCGCCCATTGGGGCATCCTCATGTTAGATAGCTCGCTCTTATGACCAATTGTTCAATTTTGTTGTTGGAAGGAGATTCTTTAAATCCCTGTGGATACGTATAAGTGATGTTGCATATCGATCCACCCAACTCCTTTTTGGCCCTTCATACAATGGCATGATTAGGATAATCATTGGTTATTAAAGCTTGATCAAGTCTAACAGAGAGGAGAGCCCATTGCTGTCGGACTTAGTTTCCGTGCTACAATGGGTGGTAGTACATATCATACATCATCATTTCAGCAAAACACTTACTTTAAAATTGCACTTCTGAACTTCAACTACTGTATTCATAAAAGACTGGCATGCACTTTAAGGGGAAAGGGAATATTTTTTTTTTTTTTTTTTGTGGGGTTTTTATAAAAAAAACCATTTTTTTTTGAAAAAAATAAAACCCTCCATTTTTTTTTTTTTAAATAAAATTAAAAAAAATAAAAAAAAAATAATAAAATATATTTTAAAATAATATTTTTTTTTTTAATTTTTTCTTTATCATTTGGAATGATCTATTCTGTTTCCCGCTTTTCCAGGACTAGAAGGATATTAATACATATCTAATTTTAATTTTTTCAGTAACAATCCAGTGTATGTCAGATATATTTTGTACATATGCATATAATTTTCTCGTATTGACTTACTGAAGCCGCTTTTTACATGGTCGGTCAAGTAATTTGAGCTCTGTTTTAGAATTACATGTACATCATTCAAGTTTGAATGTACATATATATATGTAAAGGGTACGCCCAAATAAGTGACGCATGAAACAAAGACTGTATCTCCCACGAAGAGACAAATAATTTAAATGTTTCTTTGTTATTCGGTTTCTTATATTTTATTGTTTATGTGTATATATTTACATTTCGATTCTATCACCTTTAGCTTTAATTATTGCTCTTAGACTCTTCGGAAAGGCATTACAAGCGGCCCGCACTTGATTTTCGGGGATTTCATCCCATATCTTCTGTATGGTAGCTTTGAATGTTTCAATACCCACTGGTTTGAGATCTCGAAAGTGAGCTTCCACGATTCTCCAAATAGAGAAATCCAGAGGATTTGCATCTGGCGAAAAAGCTGGCCATAATTCCTTAGGAATGAAGTCTGGCAAATTCTTGGTGCCTCATGCTTGGGTAATCTTTGCTCCATGGGACGGCGCAGAGTCCTGTTGAAACACCCATTAGCGGTTACCGAACATCGTTGAAGTATGCTTCTTCAAATGTTTTTCCAGCAACTCTTTTACTTAGTATGCTGCATTGATTTTTACACCCTTATCAATTGAAAGCATTCCGAAAGTCCATGATTTTTTTTCTTGTACGGCTTCAACCTCAAATCCTCTTTGATAACTGATCTGATAGTTTTCCTGGAGACGTACATATCCTGAGCCAGTTTATATGAAGAACGACAAGGATTTCGGCGAATTCGCTCACGCACCGCCTTTACAAGCCGTTTGGTACGTACACTGCGAGGACGACCTGGTTTTTTCTTTGGATCGATGGTTCCCCTCGTCCTCCATCTTCTCAACGTCCGGTCGATTAATGTGCGGCATATTCCTTCCTTCCGGGTCTCGGCCAGTATCTGGTTGGGACGCTTTCCCGCCAAATGCAACTGCAAAATCCGTTGTCTTTTGAAATCCCTATTTTTCTTAGGCACTTTCTGTCGACGGAATCTAGCGAACACTAGTTTGTTTACATATTAATCAGTCCCTCTTTAATATGCTGGCAACCAGATGGCTCTTGCGATGGCTAGATGAATTCCACATTGAAACAAAATACTGCGTCACTTATTTGGGCCTACCCTGTATTTCTGTTTTTGATTCATTTCATATTTGATCAGCTTATAAAAGCATATGAGTCCTATGCGAATAACAAGCAGTTGGCCGCCATGTAGTCCGTTCATATTTAGGCATACATGCCAAATTTCAGTTCGATACTGCCCTTAGTTTTGTTTTGACAGCTGATTGTTGTTGACGTGTTGAATATGTATAAAAACGATTTTCGTTCTCTCATAGAACATTATTTTTTTAGAGGCAAAACGGCGAAGCAAATAAAACAAAAGTTGGATAAGTATTATGGGGCAAATGCTCCGTCAGATTACACCGTTAAATATTGGTTTCGAGAGTTTCGTGGTGGCCGCAAATCCACTACCGATCAAGTCCGCAGCGGCACAGCGGTTACAGAGGACAATGTCAAAAAAGTTCATGGAACGGTGTTGGCTGACCGGAAAGTGAAGGTGCGTGAGTTAGCAGATGTCACAAATATTAGTACTGAGCGCACACGCCATATTTCGAGCGAGATTCTGCATATGAAAAAGTTACTCCTGACCAAAAACACGAACGCGAGAGCACTTCGAAACAGTGTTTAGACTTGCTGATGCGGAGTCGATTTGTAACTGTTGATGAAACCTGGATCCACTATTACACACCAGCGAACAGAATGAGTGCCCGGCAATGGACTGAAGCCGTCACGAGTGCTTCGAAGCGGCCTAGGGACGTTCAATAGGTTGGAAAGATTTTGGCGTCGGCTTTCTGGGATTGTCATGGCGTACTCTTCATGGACTACCTCGAAAAGAATAAAACCATCAACAGCGAGTACTACTGTGCATTATTGGAGCGATTGAAGGCCGAAATCGCTGCAAAATGGTCTCACATGAAGAGAAACACAATTTTGTTTTTGCAAGACATGGCGCCGGCGCACAAGAGCATCACAACCATGCGGCCAAGGCAATCAATATGATGACCAGAGTAACATTTAAATTGTCTATCCGTTTTCTGCAACGAGAATCTGGGCTTGATGGTTCACAATTTATTTTCTGCAATTATTCCGCATGGAGCGCCGGTATCCAACTCCATCTACAGTTCATATCCATCGATTTTAACGTTTATCGTTTTCCTGTCGGCTAGAGGTTCATCGTAGACCTGGTTAAACATCTGCACTGCATTGATTTCTGACAGCGGCAGCTCTTGTGATGCCACTTGATCGGCGGAGGAGCGTTGCTAGTTAGATTTTGTAGAACGGCATACTTTCACGATGTGACCCTTTCTGTCACAATTGTGACATTTCACGTCTCGGAATCGGCATTCACTTCGCCAATGTCGACCGCCGCAACCATTGCAAGGTCCTGCTTCTCTGTTATGTTGGTTCCCACTGCTTCCACTGCTAGGAATTCGTGGTTGCTTAGTAGTTGGCCTCTTCCTAGTTCTGAGACTTTCGTAGCCAAGCTTGTTGGTTTCCTCCGGGATCATCGGTGTTGTTACGATTTCAGGTGTTGAGCGTCTTGTTGCCTTCATCGAATGTGCGATTTCGAAGGCTTCCTTGAACGTGGCTAGTTTCTTCGCAATAATTTCGTCACATGTGTCTCGCTACCCTTGCGCTGAACTGGCCAGCTTGACGTGCCGCAAGGGCTCACTAGGGATCAAGACCCGAAGCTAAGAGTCAGTTCCATTGTGGTTATCTCACATATATTAGCAGAGCAGCACATCGAAATTTTTTACATTACTCTTTATATGGTATACAATTTCAGATCATCCATGGATATCCCAAGTTTTAAGAGATAATTTTATATCATTTTTTTTTTCTAAATACCGATGACAAACTGTCTCATAACCTGCTAGTAGACGAGTTTTGATCATAGTTTTAGAAAGTTTGCGAGAGAGGAAGGGTAAAACGAAGAGGGGGCCCCCGGTGAGGAAAGTGACGTTAGCAGCAAATCGTGAACTGGCCTATTTCATTTCGCCTTCTCACACATGCACGGAATCGCACTCATACAATGTCGTGAGTTTATGTACGGATTGCGGAGCTGAAGAAAAAACATTTCATAATCGGAAAGCAATTCGCATGCTTTTAATAAGTACCTGTGATTGGGAACTTTATTCTATGGCTATGAAATTTTCAAGGACTAATCCTTGTTTTTGAAGGTAGTTTCCTATAAATAATCAGTAAGCAGAGGGATTAACGTCCAAATATTGGCAGTACTAATTACAGTTCGCATACAACTTTTTCAAACATCCCAGCTGATGCATGTGCTGCTTTAAACCCGCCCCGTACCCTATGTGTTGTTGTATTGTCCCGATCGTTTAAATTATACCGTAAAATCCTGTAATTTTCTGTCCAAAGCTGCGAACATCATTATCCATGATAGTATTCCATACAATCCTTTCAAAAGTTAATGAATACTTTCATATTGTGTTGTACCTTCGTACCTAGGAGACCGATGAACATGCTGCAATTTCTAAAATAAATCACAAACGCGTCACTGAAACATCAGAAATCATCTTTACTTTTATTTTTCCAGCACCCCTTACTCCATTTAATTTATTTCTGGTGCTCGGGAAAAATTGCTCGCAACATCCGTCGCTATCGTCGGTATAGTTCTGTTTTAAAATAAACAATCAGCCAAACCGTATCAAATCTTGAAATTGCATTCTCACTAATTGCTCTGCAGACGTCTTTTTAAAAAAGACTTCCAAGCTTAAGTGGTACAGAAATCACGCTAGGTACCTTCAGAATTCCTCACACAGCCCGCGATGTACAAACATCCCACCATCATCATCTTCGTCCTAGCGGCAGCCGTAACGTTACAGATCAGCTGCACAGATGAAGAAATAAAGCCAACAACCATCGCACAGGGCTCCGAGCAAGATCTTTTGCAGTCCGTCAACATGACATTGAGCAAGTTGAACGAGTTGAGTCTACAGTTAGCAAATGCCACCGCCACCACAACTGCAAAACCACTGAGCTTTTGGAAGAAACTTCAGCACAAGACGAAAGAACACTGGAACAATCTGAAGGATTTTGTTGGATAACGAGCCTTGAGAATGGTATTTTGATGAGTTCTTGAATTAAGTGTTTATGAATAAATAATTAGGTTTAAGCCAATGACAATTTTAAATCATAATTCTAGCTGGAAAACCGAAAACTATGTGCTTAACTATCAACGGAAAATCGTGTGCCCAACCATACAATTAATCTATATTGCTGATTTTGAATATTTACATATACCGGTTGTAGTACACTCAGCGAAATTAACTTTCGATATTCATAAGATTGCATCATGATTATTTGCTACAAGAAATCGTTATGAATTTGATCAATTTACTTTATGAAATATAATGATATTGAAAAAATAAAAACATGGAGCAACCTGGATTCCAACCTTGAACGTTGAGGTTATGGGTCCAGTAACTTGACCACTAGTATATAACAACACTTGTAAATAGGAAAGCTTAAAGGCGAACAACAACAACGTCGTGTAAGACAAAATCGTTCATAAGTTGAACCTTATGAAATTCTTAAGATTATTTGGCTGAGTTTTCGAATAGTGGTGTTTACACAGAAAAAATTCTTTTAGTAAAAACTACCATTTTACCCGACTATGCCTATTTTCAAAACTACCATGGAATTTCAGTTAAATTTACTACGTTTATGGTATAGCCTTCAACATTTGTGGTATATTTGACAGACCTCATGTTGATATCAACCCCACCATGGTTGATTTAATCGAAGGCATGGTAAAATCAAACGCATTTACAGTCAGCTGACAATTGTTGGTGTTTGCGCTTAATTTAACCCTCGAAATTGTAGTTTCTACTGCGTTTTTTTTTGCGTGTAACTGCATATAAATCAGAACGCTAATTTGAACCGGAAAACGATCGCCGAAAGGAAACCGGTGCCAGAGTAAACTGATTCCGAATGAACGAGAGGTTTGTATGAAGTGAGAGACAATGAGAGAACGGAATATGGTATTTTTTTTAACTCTTTATTTGTTCCAAATTTATTCATATTTACATTTCATGTTAATCAAGGTGCTCCAGCTACTACCGTAACGTATCAACCTTAATTGTTAAAATATGTATCTAATTTTGTTTACATTGTTCATGCTTTAGCAGTTCAGTATTTTGAACTGGTTTTTATTCCTGCGTGTCATTATAACAATAATAATCTTAAAACTAAAAACAAACTAAAATTAATCTTAACTAAGCATAAAGGGAATTAATCATTGCAATAGAAGATTGCAACGATTTTTGTCTGAAATTATTAATTATTTTGTTGGACATTTGTTCTAAAGTCTCAACATTCGAAATTCTATGTACTTCGTTAGTACTGTACCAAGAAGGCAGCTTCAAAATCATCTTCAGAACTTTGTTCTGAATCCTTTGAAGTATTTTTTTCCTGGTAGCACAACAACCATATTGGAACAGCATAAAGCATGGCCGGTCTAAAAAATTGTTTAAATATTAGTAGTTTGTTCTTCAGACAAAGTTTGGATTTTCTGTTTATAAGAGGATATAAACATTTTATATATTTATTACATTTGGCTTGAATGCCTTCAATGTGATTTTTAAAATTTAATTTTTGATCAAGTAATAGACCAAGGTATTTCACTTCGCTTGACCAGGAAATTGGAACACCGCTCATAGTAACGATGTGACTACTACTAGGTTTCAAAAAAGAAGCTCTAGGTTTATGTGGGAATATTATTAGTTGAGTTTTGGAAGCGTTGGGAGAAATCTTCCATTTCTGTAAATAAGAAGAGAAAATGTCCAAACTTTTCTGCAGTCTCCTGCAAATGACACAAAGACTTCTTCCTTTAGCGGAAATGCCTGTGTCATCGGCAAACAAGGATTTCTGACAACCCTGAGGCAAAATGTTATATAGTATCGGCCCAAGAATGCTACCCTGAGGAACTCCAGCTCTAACAGGTAGTTGATCAGATTTGGAATTCTGATAATTTACCTGCAGAGTTCTGTCAGTTAAATAATTTTGAATTAATTTCATAATATAGAGCGGAAAATTAAAGTTTTTCAATTTAGCAATCAAACCTTCATGCCAAGCACTGTCGAATGCTTTTTCTATGTCTAGAAGAGCAACTCCAGTTGAGCAGCCTTCAGATTTGTTTGAACGAATTAAATTAGTAACTCTCAAAAGTTGATGAGTAGTTGAATGGCCATGGCGAAATCCAAATTGCTCATCTGCAAAAATTGAGTTTGTATTGATGTGAAGCATCATTCTATTCAAAATTAGTTTTTCAAAAAGTTTACTGATTGAAGGAAGTAAACTTATTGGTCTGTAGCTAGAAGCTTCAGCTGGATCTTTCTCGGGCTTCAAAATTATGGAATATGGTATAGTATAATCGAAAAGAAGGGAAACTCTGTCCACGAACCACGAAGTGTGTCTCCTTCGGATGGGAGAGAAAAGCTTGAGAATTGAGAATGAGAGACAGTGAGAGCAAACAGAAAGGAACGCTTTAAAGAGAGCTTGTGATCGGGTGAAGAAGGGAAAACAAACGACGGAGGTTACTCTACTTCGTTTCGAGGCGAGGTGGATCATTCTGTTGGTTACAGTTGAGACATCAAGAGGTGTTTCAGAGAACGATGGCGACAAAACGGAGGGTCGATAGATCAATACCGCAGGAGCGACACGACACCGGTGATTACTCTGAATCTTTGCTTTCCAATTCCAAGTGCCGCCTTGTCCCATGTCATCTTACGAGAATCTGGCTGATCAGTGTTATTGTGTGGCAAAGATACTCATACACTATATGCCCAAGCAATTGAGAGTCCCTTAAAGGGTGAGTCGATAATTATTGCTACACTAAAGATTGTTTGGTAAATCGGCTAAAGTTAACGAAATGAAACCAAGTCTTACACTCAAAAAAATCGACACGTTGATTCCACGTGAAATTTCACGTAACTTTCACCTGAACACGTAATCAAATCTTCTTCAGTAAAATCAGGTGAACATCACTTGCCAGTGAATTGTACGTAAAAAATCACGCAGTATTTGGCTAATCTATGGGAGAATCCCGTTCAACATAACAGTGGTGGGATGTGGTTGCAAGAGGAAGAGGATAGGAGTAATGGAATTGGAAGCATGGTAGCCACCGGATATTCGTTAGGCTACCCAGCATACCAGAAATTGGGCTGCAACAGGACCAGATTTTGTGCACAACTACTGGTATAAAAAGTTCTCCTCAATCCATGGACGAATGGCGGAATGCCTCAATATGGTACTAGAGGACCCCCAGCGGTTGCCAGAATTCATTACCAGAGGGGCAACCTTTCTTCTTCCCAAGAACCAAAACACGGCTAATTCAGCCAAGTACAATATGCCCTCGTCAGTAATCACCGGAGGGTACAAAGCCATTGCGATGCGAACAATGTCATGACCGAAATACAGAAAGGTTGCCGGAAAAACACGCAATGCTGCAAAGATCAGGTCATCGTCGGTGCAGTTATTGTAGGCCAGGCTAGCCAAAAAAGGAGAAACCTGATCATGGCAAACATCGACTACAAGAAGGCGAACGACGCAGTACCTCACTCCTACCTTATCAGGGTGCTGCAGTTGTACAAGGATAGATGGTGGAGTCATCAGTCTATTACAGCATGCAATGGGCATGTGGAGTACACGTCTTCACATTACTGACGGAGCAACGGTGTTAGGATCCAGAACTCTCAGCCTAAAAAGGGAAATATTCCAAGGCGATACCTTTAGCCCACTGTGGTTTAACCTTGCGATGAACCCCCTCAGCAGAACACTCAATCAATGCAACTATGGCTACCATTTGAAAAGTGGAGGAAGAGCTACCAATGTTACCCACACCTTCTACATGGACGACTTAAAGCTGTTTGCGGAAATAGTTGGAAAGCTGCACCGACTCTTGCAAGCTGGTAACGGTGGTCAGTAACGAATCTGGAGTTTGGAATCGATAAATGTCGAACAGTCAATCTTTTTCGGGGTAAAGTGTCGGATACCGGTAGTTTTCGCATCAACGAACTGGAGGAGATTCGGAATATTGTTGAAGGCGGGACCTACAAGTACCTTGGATTTGTGCAATTGAACGGGATTCGCCATACAACGATCAAGAAGGAAAAGTTCCTGTATCGAGTCAACCATGTTCTGAGGTCCTACCTGTCGGCCGGCAACAAGATAAAGGCGATTAACACGTTTGCCGTGTCCCGGTTGACCTACAGCTTTGAAGTGATAAAGTGTACCAAAACTGACTTGGAGACGAGCAGTACGAGTGGCGTTCACTAAGCATCGCATGCATCACCCAAAGTCGGCCATTGAAAGAGTCATTACGGATTACGGATATTCAAGCGCTATGTGTTTCCCAGATCCAGCAGTTGCGGATGTACTTCGTTGAAAGCCAGACTCGTCACGAAGTCTACCGTGCTGTTTGTGAAGGAGACCATGGGTTCAGCGACCTAAAAACTATCGACTATAAAATTGCATCGTGGAAGCTGAAGGAGCTGCATGGGACGCATCCCCATCAGTTGGAACAAGCGCTTGTCGACAAAGTAGCATCGAATACGTGGCTGGTGTGAGGTAATCTCTTCTCAGAGACTGAACGCTTCCAAGACCGGGTCATTACAACGAAGATCTATCGCAGGTACAAATTGCAAGAAGACCGTTGTAGAAAGTGCAACGCAGTAGGAGAGACGATCGAACATGTTGTTGCAGGCTGCCGAGCATTGGCAGAAGTAGCGTATCTCGGTCGTCACAACGATGTCGTCAAGATTGTGCACCAACAACTTGCACTGAAGCACAATTACCCGGTTCTGGAAAATAGTTGCGTAAAGCTGTACTGGGATCGCGAGATCCTAACGGGTGTCCTCATCCATGCCAATCGCCCTGACATTGTGATCTACGACAAAAGGAAGAAGAGTGTAACTCTCATCGATGTCGCTGTACCGCTGGATCGCAACGTCCATTCATCGTTATCTACCAGTCCAAGATTACGAAATACCACGATTTGGCGGAGGAGTTGAGGCAGATGTGGCATTTGGAGGAGGTCCGTATAGTTCCGGTAATAATCTCGGCGACCGGAATTGTTCTCCGTACCCTTATACGTTGCCTTGAAGAGTTGGAAAGGAACTGAGCAGCATTTAGAAAGCAGTGATTCTTGGAACCTGTAGTATTGTCCGGCGGTTCCTGAATCACCATAACTAATCCAACCGAAGCAAACAAATTAGGATGTAAGTTTACAAAACTGCCGAATGTATCCACCCAGCCTAACCCCCTTTGGCCCCACGCCCGCGGGTAGGTGAAAGTTTCCAGCTACATGCTGAGAAGTGGTAAAAAAAATCGGACAATAATAATAATAACCCACGCTATACGATACATCGACGTTGCTATGTCAACGTGTTCTCTACGTACACTGCGATATGTGAACAATTTGAATCGGAGCAGTATGCTGTATTAAATATTACAGTAGTAGTAGAGGTGTCATGTGATAAAGAAATTCATCTTTTGAGCGATTTCATTTAAAGCGTCGATATCTTCAAAGATAAAATTCAGCGGGTTCTGCACGATATGGAAGTAAATGCTGGTGTTTCAAAATGACTCCATCTAACAAAATCAGTAGATAATATTTTCATTATCTTTCTTTTTCATCTTGGTGAAATAGAATAAGCTAGGCTTCATAATAATTGGTCAGTTACTGCATAGATTATTGAGAAAAGGGAAGCGACGTTTCAGTTGTTGGTTCCATATTTGTTGGAGCGGAGTTAATAAAAAGAAGTAAATTAAAAAAATGATGATGTTGCACTGAATTTTCATGGCGATCCAGTTTTATTCCAACATTCATTCGTTGCGTTTTGCCTCTCGACGTGTTTTGCGGATTGGTATGATCGTCGGTTTGCCATTCAGTCCAATCACCTTAACCAGGTCTGAATTAGGGTTCCAGTGCTGCTCCTTGTTTTTGGGCGAATCAACCATACTCCGCATCAGGTCCATCATACGATCCGAAGACTTTGACTGTGCTCTATCTGCAATGTTAGATCTAAGACCTAGACGGTTGGTGTCCTGTTTGGATGGATGCTCGGTGGAAGCTGGAGTGCCCATTAGGGCCACCAACATCAGCAACGACAGCGTGGTCACTAGTTTTTTGCACATTTTACCGATCGAACTGTGTTCGGTCAATATCAGCGAGGAAGTGTATACTGGACAAATTTGCTAGCACAGTTTTATGATAAGGCATTCGGTATAGTTTCATGATTTAACAAGCAGAGTCAAACGATTCATCTGTGAAGATTGTAAGCTTTGATTGGAAGTGTACATTTTTTGCGTTAGCTAAGTATGAAATATTGAATTCCTATCAATCATATTTCATGTGTCAAGGATCTGAGGGTGAAAATTACCTTAATCATAGTTTAAGATTTTCTTAACTTTTTTTCCGATAATCGTCCGAGTTCTCATCAATCGTTTATTCAACTTGAAGAACTGGCGCTAATCTAACAACAACAAAGCAAATTTAAATTGAGTTGCACTCTTTGGTCAATTCAGTTTGAATGCACCAGTGTCTGCTGTCTTGAAGCAATTCAACGGAAGATTAGACTAGTAAGAATAATTAGAACAAAAACTGGAACTCTGTCCAGAAAGGCACAGCAATAAATACCAGTGCACAGTGGGCTGTAATATGAATTTAGGAAGACTAAATAGTTGTCACCATCATAATGAAACTTGAAAACCAACGTGTTTTTCGCAAAGTTGTAGCTTAAAATTGATGCTTGAATATCATAAACTAAAAGAAAAATTAAAATATATAATCTATCTCGCACATTTTTTAACATAGCGATATACAATTTCCCAAAATGAAGTTGTTTAAGGAAACAAAAGCAACTACGCTGAAAAAGGCATAGTCGTAGATCTTGTGTATCAACAGTTATGGTAACAGTTTTCCAATTTTCTCAAGAGAATTCAACAAAAAATGTGTTATTCTCGGTTTGATGTTTCAATTTAAAGTTCAAAATGTTCAAAATGTCTCTAGAGCTTATTAAGTTGCACACTTAGTTGTAAAAATAAAGTTATGCCATGCAAACGTTTAGTATATTTTGCAATTTTTCTGTAAAAATATACGGTTTTTTTTTCAATGTCATTATTTATTCAAAGGAGAAAAACGGCGTTAAGAAATTGCTTGCAAGAAAAAATGTGAAGACTCGTGGTTTACTTTAAAAAAAAAAAACAGTAGAACTCAGGATAATTTATGGTGAAATATTACTTTGAAGCTATATCATTTTTTATGGTAATCCTTATATATCTAATTATGTATCTAATTATTTATTATACACTCAGGAATGGAAATGACCGATAAATCATTATATTACTTTAGATATAACTCACCTGCCTGTCAAGCTTCCCTTTTGTAAATGGGTGGCTTAAGCACCACTCCTAAAAAGAGACCACCCACCAGATTTCAGGTTTGCCCGACCTGAGACTATTTAAGGAAGCGGGGTAGAATTTTCCAGTCAGCGGCGTTTAAATCAACCGTTGTACTGCCGTTATAAGCATAACTGTTCCATGTATATAGGGAAACCCATAGAACATGGGACAATTATGCGTAGAACGGCAGTGTACTTCTCGGTAGAGGATAAAGGCCGACGATACCAGCAAAGTCTCAATTGCAAATTATGACACTAAGGCTGTGTTTCAATTCGCGAATATACTTTAATTTTACTTACACTTGACAGGTGGAAAATAATCGATTAATCGATTAAAATAACTATGTTATTGATCAACAAGCTTTCGATAAGGTGTCTGTCAAAATTTAGTTCCCGTCTGTCAGAAATAAGTCAGCTCGAGTAGCAGACTTAATCGATTATTTCCCATCTGTCAAGTTTAAGTGGAAATTAAAATTTATTCGCGAATTGGAACACAGCCTAAGTTAGATTATAAGGTGGAGAGGGGAGGGGGTGGTAACAGGTCGATTTCGGGCCGATTTTACCCATTAAAAGGAACTAAAAAAAAGAAAAAGAAAAGAAAGGAATGCGAGTTCGTTGCACCTACGGTCAAGCGTTCTTCAAGCAATGTAGCTCGATGACGCGATTTCTATGATGGCTGGTCTTTCCAGGGAGCATTTGCTGGTCGTTTGCCTTCCTCTTCCGGGCTTTGGTGCCGCGGGAATCCTTCGAAGCCGCAGTGTGGGGTCAAGAGAAGTCTCTTACTGAGAATGGTGTAGGCACTGCCTTTCGCCGCCATGAATCCTGCTTAAAACACACGCGTAACGCACATGTTCAACGCACAATGTACAACAAAATGTACATTCTCACTTGAATCTTAGCACTATTCGCAAGAAACTTTTTTCCGTATGATAATTCAGAAGCGTTACTACAATTAGCGTAAACTACAGGGACCAGAATTATCTAATTAGAGCACCCATTTGGAATTTCCGTGTACAGCAACTGTTCGGTGACTGAGTGCTTTTTAACTGGGCGCTCACTAAAACCCCGTTCACACTACAACCTATATTACGTGATATAGAGTATCTTGATATCAAATGCCATGCCCATTATTGGGCTGCAAAATGGTGAGTAGACACCTGGGATGGAGCGTGCGTTCACGCAACATAGCTATGGTCCTCACAAGTTCCTACCTCATGCTTCCACGGGTCAAGAGATGACAAAGACCGCCAGCTAAGGGTTGCGTACTTAGCTGGTAGTGCAGCCTGGGCACTGTTGTCCTTCTGACTTCAGCTAGATTGAGGAGGTGCGTGCCGAGCGTCTGTCCACCAAGGGGGTGCGGCTACAAAAAAAAAAACCCTTACCCATCCAAGAAAAAGGGAAATTCAGATCATCCATCGCATTCCCAAGTATTGTATAATAATATTGAATTGTTTTCTTCCCCCGTGGCTATGATAATGCAAGTCCGTCTACAATTGCAGCAGGATCAGTAGACATGCAGACATTACAAATATAATTGTTATTATCATTTTATATTATAACATCCCTTCGCAATATTATTCAATGCTATTTTCAGCTTCGTATTTGCATCGTTGTAAGTTTTGGCCCACCTAACTCACGTTGTGTATTTGAAAAGATAGGATGGATTTTAATTTTTTTTAGAGAGAGGATTATATACGACAAATTCTACAACAAAAAAAAATATATATTCGTCGTCCAAATTAGTTAATTCAAAAACTAACATTGTTTATGAGCCTACCTTTTCTATTTTACAGACATAAAGAATCATTTATGGGACCAGTAGGAAAAAAAGAGTTATCGAAGAATTTCCTGTCATTCATTTTTAATTTTTTTTTGTTTTGTATTTATTGAGTTTCCGTTTTTGGGCAGTAATCATACTCATATGAAATTTATATGCCTAAATTTCCTTGCTATTTTGCTAGGATGCCAGGTGATCAACTTTATTTCATTATATCATGTTGGAATTTTCGCTATTTTAGAGTTTCAATCATCTAACATCGCAGCGGTAGAGGCAAATAGCGGCATTTAATTATTATATGTACATTATGTAGTATTTCTTTACAACATCGTATTATTTCCATCATATCATGACCTTCACATTTTCATGCAACAAACCTGATTTAGGCGGTATCTGGCTTAAACACGAAACATACATTCAATTTATGACATCTAGCATTCCTTATATGTCCAGTATATAACGCCGAAAATTACAGCTGTGGTAGGCTTTTGAAAATCTGTGGTAGGCTTTTGCACTTTTTGCTGAATGTATTTTTCATTTCCGGTTTGCAAATGACTTTTTACCAATTCTGAGCTGATCTGATTCATGCAGCGCTGTGTGCCATTTGGCTAGTATTTGATTTTACATTTCAACCTTTGTCATTATTTGATCATAACTCACAATATCATTATATTTGGTAATATTGTTTTATTGATTTTACTTCAAAGATGATTAAAACATTACTTATTGTTTTATGCCCATTTATCTTTAACTCCCTTCCTCTTAAATCTTTCCACTCCTAACTTGGTAGCAATAACTATTAGGTCAGCAAAAATAAAAGCGTATTGATATTATAAAATCAGCATCAAGTAGCAAATAGTGACCATGGCAACAGTAAATTAAAATGTATAAATGTTAGTTTTGTAAAATTTCAATAGGTTCAATAAACTTTTTCAGGATACTTCAAATCAAAATTTTGGTGAAATCTGCTATCGCTGAAAACGAACGAAAACGTGCTTAAGCGCGAACCACAGAACTCTACACTTTAACACTATACAACATTTCTTGCATTTCAGGATCAACCGAATGAAGATCATATATTATAGATACGAATGCTTGTTTTTTTTTTCATTCACATAAATATATACACCATTATATAAATATTTCATGGGAATGAGAGGGACCATCAGGGCACCCGATTGAAGCACTCTGGATGGGGAGAGTGGGAATGCCAACTCCCCATTGCTAACAGTTTGTGAATAGAGGGCGGGCTCTTCTCCCCGCCCATTGGGGCATCCTCATGTTAGATAGCTCGCTCTTATGACCAATTGTTCAATCTTGTTGTTGGAAGGAGATTCTTTATATCCCTGTGGATACGTATAAGTGATGTTGCATATCGATCCACCCAACCCCTTTTTGGCCCTTCATACAACGGCATGATTAGGATAATCAGTGGTTATTAAAGCTTGATCAAGTCTAACAGAGAGGAGAGCCCATTGCTGTCGGACTTAGTTTCCGTGCTACAATGGGTGGTAGTACATATCATACATACATCAAATGCCATGCCCATTATTTCGTGTGAAAACTAGATGTTTGGGTGCTGATATCAAGATAGTCTATCAGAAATAGGTGGGGGGGAGGGGGGTACTTGCAGCGCCGCGGAAAGAAAAAAAAGATCGTGAGAAGACATGATCGTAAAGAGCATGGTAAATGTGGTAAACAGATATTTATTGGGGGAGATTGAAGGGAGATAGACGTTTATAATTATCGATTTTTTATCGTTATTTTTTTTTGGAATTGGGTTTTTTTTTTTTTTTTATTTGCGATAAAAAAAAAACATAAACTACAATTATGTGGGGTTGATTGGATGGCGAAGGGAAAATTTAAGTGTTAGGTTTTTTGTTTGGTGAAATGGGGGGGGGGGGGGGGGGCAAATTAGAAAGCATGTTTTTTGTAGTGTACCAACAGCGTACCATAGCGTACCTTGAAGGATTTTGAACGTACCTGTCAAATTCCTTGTTTTTGGGTGCCCTGCTGAATAGACGGTCGATTTTGCGAAATTCTTCATAAAACGCTATAAAAATTACACCAAAGTAATGTACCAATAGCGTACCTTCCGAATCTGATGTTTGATTTAAACGTACCTCAAAAAATTTCATACTTACTTATATAAAACTTTTTTAAATACATTATATGTAAAATCTGACCTCGGAGTCAGATTTCTCAGAAAATTCTTGCCCTAAATGGCATATAAAACAAACTACTTAAGTACATTCTACGCTACTTTATAGTCAAAAATGTCTTTTTAATAATTCGTTTAAGGAAACACCCTTGAATATGGCTACTTCCTGCTAAGCATTTTGTGTAACCCTGAATGTAGATAACAGGCAAGCATGATAAAGATCACTATTAAGCATGTTTTTAATCATGTAGAGACACTCTGTACAGGTATAGGTTGAACGTACGTTATTGGGAAAGTAAGTTACGTAGCTACGTGATAATTTTGTGCCCTGCTGAGAATTTTATCTTCTCAATCTAAGAAGCCATAGGGGGCGTTGTTCTGCGGTCTTTAATATACTATGAGGCTTCGCTGAAAGAAAAACTATGGTGGGGGGGGCAAGGGGCATTGTATGCTCGATTTCCCAGCACCTCTTTCCCACTTTTTCCAATTTCTTGAGGTTTCGCTTTTCCTTTTAATACAGAATAGTGGAACCTGACCAAACTAATTTTCTATACCTCGTTGTTTTGAAAATAAATTTTTGTAAAAAAAAAAAAAAGCTTGTTATTTATTTTCAATTTAAAAATTAAAAATATCTGTCGTCTAATCTCTCTGTTCTCTTTTTTTTTTTTTTTTTTTTTCTAATTTAAATATTTTATTTTTTATATAATTTCTTTTTTTTTTTTCTTTTTTTTTGTTTTTTTTTTTTTTTTTTCTTTTTTTTTTCTTTCTTCTCTTTTTTTTGTAATTTGGGCACATTAACTGTGTTTGATATACTTTACCCTTTTCCACTGCTGTCGTGATCTATATTTACTTCATACATACGTAGTAATTTGTTTTTGGGGCTATGCCGTTCACCAACACATCGATCACGACAATTCCAGATATTGACTTCCCAAGTAACACCACTTGTCATATTCATGTTAAAAATACACGTTTTAGACCAAGCTAATGTTTTTTTTTCTAACGTCAATAACTCAATTTCATACACGCATATAACCGAAATAGCGCAATAAATGTTATAAAATAGCTTATAACATAATGATATGTTTTGCACGGTATGAACAAAGTATAAAAAAAATATATAAACAAGATTTTTTAATGGCGAAACGATATCGTAGCTAATGGTATTTTACGCGTTAAAGATGATTGTTTATAACTTTTTCCAATAGGAAATTAAAAGTGCTTTACGCATGGAAGTTGTATCAAAATTGTATATGCGGCTCAAGGTTAGCAGTGCAACTTTCCGTTTTACCTTCCCAAATTTCATGCGCCATCGATTGGATTAAAACACGTAGAAGGTACCCCGAATAAATTATTGAATTTTAGTGAGATTTCTTTATGGAATTCACAAAAACCAACATGGTGATTTTCCAAGTCTATAGTCCTACAGTAGGGGTAAAAACATTAGTAACACATTTGATTTTTAAATGTTCTTTTTTTCTTTTCTGCGTTTTTTGCTGAGAAATTGAACTGAGTAATGTCAGTATGAATGAAAATACAAATACAATTTTTTCTATTATGTTGTGCGTTGCTACATCTCAAATGACTACCCCACAGATTAAGAATTTATTAAAAATACCAAACAATCTACCAAACTGTTACTCTATGTTACATTTGAATAAACCCCTTTGCCCAATTTGGCTTCTATTTGAATCAGTGAGTGGCACCACAATCTTACATTTAGGTATTGTTTTTTTTTATTCCATTATTTCAAATAAACATATTTTCAGCCGTCACTGTATTGGATTCACAATCTATTCTGAATAATTTCACTAGTGCATGAGGATGTTAAAATCATGTTTAAAATTCATCTTGAATGCAACCTATTATCATATTTACAAACATCTAGCATACACGCTATTTTCAAACAAACCAAAATGAAGTACGTTTGACTCAAATCAGTCAAAATTATGGCTACTCAAAAGTGAGTAAAGATAGTTCGTAGTGGTAAGATGACAAACAGTCACCGATGTTTTCAAGAAGTAAAACTTAAGTTGATCGAACAAAAATAGAACAAAAATGTGTTCGCTGTTCTGGTACCACGTTTGAACCGAATTTGTGTGGAAATACATTCTCAAAACTTTTTCAAGACCAAATATGTTTTGTATTTCATCCTCACGACTATTTTTCAACAAACTTCTTATATTCTTGTCAAAGAAGATGTTTCTGGTGTTACTTGGGTTCTGCATACCCTGCCATGATTCCAGCTGTTCACTGAACCTGTGTCTAACGCAATCACCAGGTCACCGGTTTTCAAAGGCTTGGAATCTAATAACCACTTGGATCGACAGTTAATTCAGGCAGATATTCCTTAAACAACTTCCACCAAAACAAACTCCCAGGAGATTTTGGATATGGTCCCAATTGGTCTCGTATGGTAAAACATGTTACTAGCATTACCCACTTCTTCATTTCGTACCTCCGAACTCGCAACAAGCACACTCAGAAGCCAAAAACAAAAGCCGAGCATAATTTTGTCTTGTTCAACGTTCTGTAATTTTGTCAATTATCGATATTTTTGGCAGAAAATTTGACAACGTTATAACTAATTGGCCTTATGTGACCAAAATATTAAGTTGATAAGGTTTATAAATTTAATGTTCTGATAACGTGTGTGAAAAAAGTAGTTTTTGGACTTATCAATTTAAAAAATCCGTATTTCTATGAAAAATAAAAAATAAAAGTAATTTAAACCGATGGAGGCAGGGAGTTAGTAACTCTGCCACGAAGTGTTTGTGGTTCGGGATGTCGGAAGGTGTTTCTGTGTTTCAACATCTGTCAAAACTATAATCGAAAATTTAAGCTTATTGGCAATCATTGACCTTTTTGAAGTTTAATCCACGGACACTTATGCATCATCTGAATCTGAGAGCGAGAGAGAGAGCGAACCAGAACAGTAGGAAAACAAAGAATAGATTCGTGTGAGTAGTGCCAGAGATGAATTTATCTTTTATGTAAGGGTGAGATGTTTAAAGTGTGTCGGAGAATTTTTTATGGTGTTAACAGGGGTAGATAGGCAAGAAGAAACTGGATATAGTTTTTGGCTCGGGAAGTATAACCACATCGGTCCCAAGCTTAATGATTCGCCCCTAATAACGTAACTCACACGAACATACCCTCAAATATTCTGTCATTCTAATACAGCGAATCAAAACAAAAACAAAGAGTCTCGTTTCGAAAGCGCAAGAATGTATTGCAAGGTGCAGGCTGCAAGGTATCCTTAGGACCAAGGGGTTTACAACAGTGAACCATTTTCAAATCGATAGTTTCATATTGATTGTTGGTGTCTGATAGTTTTCCGTCATAATAATAAGTTTTAGCGCTATACATGTGACAAAAGTCTTCAAATTTTTCAAATTGAAACCAAACAAATTATTTTTTATTCTTAATTTTTTGATTTTTTATTGCGACTTGTTTGGTTTCAATTGTAAAGGCGATTTGTTTGGTTTCAATTGTGACATGTATAGCGCTAGAACTTATTATTATGACGGAAAACTATCAACTTATTATTGCGTTTATACTAATTGCCATTGCTTTATTATACCGGTCATTTTTGAATTATTAAAAGTGAATTATCAATTTTGTATTTCTATTTTAAGTTTTTCTAGTGCAATTGTTATTGTTATTTTTTTTTGACACACTGCTTAATAATTTAGGGGCAATTTCACATTTTATTGTTATTTTGTTCCATTTTTATTGATGTTTTATTGCCCTGCTGTTTCAAAACAGCTTTATTTTAGTTTGTTTTGTGGAATTTTGTGTTGGGTTAAGCAATGACTTAAATCAAAAATTCAGAAGAAAAAAAAAACGAACAAAGACTGCATTTATGAATCAATCAATAAAATGGAACACAATTGCGTCCATGAAGAGACTCAATTAAGTGCTTATAGACCGACATTACATCCACATCCCTCGAACGTTTCTAGCCTCATAAAATGAGTTTTATAGCTTTTTTGATACATACTACCAAACGAATAATTAAACTTATCCAAGCATCTATATAACTAGTTGAATATCGCCAACAGCTCAAATACTTTATGAGTTATAATTAAAAATTGTAATCGGTCGCTGTATATTAGGCTGAGTTATGGGACACATAACCTATCTCCAATTAAGTCATACTTTGAATAAATTCATCAGTTTCGGCTTGACCTGCTATTTGATATTGCAGCATGATTCCACCAGACGGTCAGACTATGAACTGGTGCTGTAGACATGGGGCAGGAGAAGAGACAAACGAGTTCAGCTAGTTGCACCCCGCCCCAAGCTTCAATCTTATGAATCGATGTTTTGCAAATTACCAATTTATACATATCGATCTCATTCTTGATCTTTGGACTTCAGTAAGCCGTCCGTATATTCCTAAGAACCCTCATAGCCATTGTTCCATCTTCTAATGACAATAGCAGAATATCCACAATTTTTTCAACCAAATTGGAAGTCGAACTTTTTGAAACCCGGGCAACCGATAAAAACAGATGCAGATTGATGCAATTTTAAACTACATTGGGTTACTCGCAAATTACTTGGTGCATCAACGTATCTCAGAGTAGAGCTGTCCTCCACAACAGCCTCCTGTGCATTATCGTCCTTCTTTTCTACAATGGAAATCAAACTTAGTATAATTTACGAAATCGATCGTTTTACTACATTCGTTGTTTTTTCAGATTAATTTCGTCTAGAATGTGCAGACTTCTTCAGTGTCGTGTACTAATACTCGACTGAAAGAAAACCTTCGCCACTTATTTTTTATTGTTATGTGTGTATTCTCCGTACGTGGAGTAACGATTATGATGTAGAGGGAGATGTTCGCTCATCACTATGAGACACCAAGAGTGGACAGTAATGTTTGCTAGAATGAAAGTTATGAAGAGAAAGTGTTGAAAGCTCCGTCAGTGTACGGTAGGTTGAACATTGAATAGAAGTATTGAAGAATTGTGCGAAAGGGCATGGGTAACGTAGTACTCGAACCAAAGACGTTACCTTTGCCAAACATCCCACTGCTGGGTAGGTTGAGGGATGTATCTGTGCCTTGTATACTCTTGCTCTGCCTAATACATCTACTGAATCTTTGGTGGAGCCTAACAACGATGCCTACTAGATTGATGGTGCCTACTAGAGAAAACTAAGTCCAAGCCAAATTCCTTAAGTTGTGATTCATTTTATTAACGTCTCTTTAAACTGTACGTCTGCTGTAGACGTTTTAGTTCATTCGAGGCGGCCTTTAAGTTGTGGTTTCAGCTTTTGCGTAATGTCTTTATCGAAGAGGACGGATACACGTTTCAGGAGTTCAGGTGAATCGGAGAGGGTTGTTTGCTATTTCCTATGAAGATGTTTTTCCTTTTTGTTGATGATAGCTTGAATTGGCCTCTTTTCGTAACCATTGAGCCTGGCAGTTTCGAAGATAT
The DNA here is from genome assembly GCA_024533555.2 of Aedes koreicus. Classification (NCBI taxonomy): domain Eukaryota; kingdom Metazoa; phylum Arthropoda; class Insecta; order Diptera; family Culicidae; genus Aedes; species Aedes koreicus. The sequence goes on from JAHHFK020003085.1 coordinate 328,725, forward strand.
ATGCTAATTCTTTGGCTTTTCCGGTTTTGTTTAGAGGAAGGAGCAACATCCGGTGGATCATGTGGTGGAAAGTGGCCATTTTATGCTGAAAAAATGGTTTGAAGGGTAAGAGACTCTTTGGGTGTTTGTGGGTTTTCTGAAGATCTCAAATTCTACAGACGATGATGACAATGGTTCTCTAACTACTAGATGGTCGAGGAATGCAAGTTTTCCATCCTTTTCTATTTTATGAGTGAACTTAATGTCTTTGTGGATATTGTTGATTCGCATTTCGTACATTGTATGAATAAGGTGTCATGATGGCATTTGGCAAGATGACAAGCAATTCAAATGTTGCTTAAATTTTATGAAGCATGTGTTTTATGTACGAAAGCTATGTTTACAATATTTTCGGAAAAATGTTTTCAATGTATATGGAACGCAAATACAAGCTCTTCTCTTTTGAAATTCAACAATTTTAAGAAGCAGTCTTTCCATTTTTGGCTTTTCGAAAGCTCCTCGAAAGTGGTTTCCACTACGCACTTCATCAACAATAGTTTTGAAACCTTGGTGATTTTCCTAATATGCAGACCAATATTGTATTGAAGGTATAAATACCCGATGTACGGATTTAAAATCAGTAAGAAAAAATGGATCATAATCCGCACAGGTGAACTTTTGCCATTCAAAGGCAATTCAAATTATTTATTGATTATACTAGATCTGAAAACCGAAAATCATAAGCCGTCTCCATTGATCTTTGTACATAAAATCTAGAAAATAGTTTAAAATTGGGATCAAAGATAATAGAACGTAAAGTTGTTTTCTTTCTCAATGTTCACGTCATTTAAATAAACAAAAACAAAAAAAAAATGCTACTAAAACAAAAAAAAAATGCTACTAAATTTTGAATTAACATCATTTTGATTCTAAACGCTAAATAAAACCACCCAGGATTTTAGTCTCGCACGGTATTAAATATTATTTTATTCAAATAGTTTCCCTTGCAAGTGGATTAATCTGAGCCACTCTGTATTCAGGTATGTTTGTACGGTACCTCATACCGTTCAATTTTGCAACAATTTTCGCATGTTATGTAGCATGTAATTTCATATTTACTGATTTAATTTCCCCGTCTGATCAGCATCGGATGAATCCATCTGTTTCCCTCTAGTATTACTTCGGCGAGACAGCTCGGCTACCAGGAATGTGAAATAAAGCACGCCAATTATAAAGAACATATAGCTACACACGGTAAACTGTCCTCGGATGTCCAGTGCAAACCAACCGTTATTGTCCACAACTGCTAGAGTGAATATGGATTGCATGGTCAAACCCACCACGCTGTTAATGCCGAAGATCAGCGCAAAGCTATCATCAGATATGTGCTTGGCAATTTCCGAGGTGGTAAGCGTTCCTGCCATAGCGTTCAGGCAACCTAATAGTATGTAGCTTACATAGGAAATAAACAGATTTGATGTTTCCGTTGCCGTTAATAATGCCAAGCCCTCTAGAATGGCTATCATCGATAAGCTAGGGAGTGTAATGTGTAATTTGAGAAATCTTTGAGGTACGTATCCAGCCAACAGTGTGACAAATGAACACATAAGGGTTAAGGCAGCATCGACTGCTCCATTCCAGAACACAGTGTTTGGTCCACCGATTGTGGACCAAAGCGCTTGCACGTATGTCATTGTCTGATTTACCACGCACAATGCTAACGCGTTCCAAAGACTGTAGCGAATGACGGTGAAATTTGTGTAGGCGCACTTGAAGTGAGCCCAGAGAAGTGCAGTCGCTCGGTTACAGGTTGAGTTAGAAGCAGCAGGTTGCGGCTTGTTCGATTTGAGCTCGATTTGCTCTTCTGATGGCGGCTCTCGATGATGGAAATATATACTTGCTGGCGCTGGAGGTAGAAAAAATGACCAACCCGTGATCAGCAGTTGAGCTGAAATAAGAACGTTGTTAATCTCCTGCGCATCAATTTGATTAAAATCGAGCCAATACCTCCCAGTGAGATGTAGTTTAGCCCTAGATAGTCGGTTATTGAAAAGTAAATGAGAAACTGTGCCACACCCGATGCCAGGAATCGTCCGGCTAGCGTTCCCGAACCAATGTATGAGGTGATCTTCTGGTAATGATTCCTATCAACCCTAGTGTAAATGTACGAAAAAAATCCGATTTCCGTTGCAAGGAACATCCCATAGAAAAACTGCACGACCTTCAGAGCTTCTAACGAACGAGACCACACAAATAAACACCACACGACAGTTCCTGCCAATCCGGAAACTATGATCATAGGTTTGTAGCGAAAGTAATCCGTTATCAAGAAAGCCAGCACCAGTATCGTCACATAGGAATACGTCCCGACAGGAAGCGCTTCTTGTACTACTTGTTCAACCGTTATGTTGTGCTCCGGACCGGTCACAAACTCCACCATGAACGGTTCACTCGGTCGGAAATCCTTCAGAAAGCCAAATAAGTACAAAATCAACGAAACACGCTGCCACTGCTCCATAGCGCACTATGAAATCGAAAACCGATTACGTGAATCACCGAAATGTCAATACTTCCCGCTCGTTATCGATGCTCCCGTTGCAATCTCGCGAATGAATTTCGATTGCAGCTGCTATGCTAGTAAACAGCTACTGCCGGCTGCCATCTAAGATGATCTAAGCAACAAACTAGATCTACTTCTCCTCCAGCCGTACGCGAGCGTTCACATGTTATTGCAATGATCTTAAGATCTCACCGCGAGACGGATCAGAGTCGTTCGGTTTAGTTCTCTACCGTGTAGTTTCTATTCATCAATAACTTTAATTATACTGTGAGATATAATCCGTACACGATAGAATCAGATGAAATGACGATATGAGAGCTGGGATACAGATGTTGCTTCAACTATCAATATATTGGAACATTCGCCGATTACGATGAGATTTTCCACATGTATTTATCGAATGTTGATAGTATTTGTATTGTAATGAAACGAGAATCAAGAAGTTCGACCAATACCGTATGTATCATATGGAGAAAATGTTCAAAATCTCTATTAAAACAGTTTGAACATGATGTGGAACGTTTGCAAACTTCTTTCAAAATTGAATCGTGAAATTTACGAACTTTCACGTACTCCTAGTAAAGAGTGGGTCTTAAACTGGTAGTGGTGGGGGTCTTCCAAGCCAAACAACAAGTTCAACAACCAACTGTTCGTAATTCATCTGAAGGAAGCTGGCGGCACGTTAAGAAACCTGAAAATGTGAATGCTATCTTCACCATCATCGTAGATCTAGTTATGTATCAGCAACGAAACTACGCAGTCTAAAATCTGTAAGATTAATATTTACATTTATATGAGTTGATATCAGTTGGGCTGAAAACAAGGTAAACACGTGCTTTTCCGTTCAAAAATGGCTTTATTCATCAAATATAATCTCCATCAAGAACAACAACAAGGCCTCAGTTTCAGCGATAACCCCTTCGAGCGAAATTTCTGACCGGGGAGCATTTTTCATTTAAGGTCTGGGAACAGCCAGAAGTCGCTGGGAGCCGAATCCGTAGAATACGGTTGATGTGGAAGCAATTTGAAGTTCAATTCATGTAATTTTGCCATTGTTGTTGTCTTGTGAAACTGTGCGTTGTCTTGATGAAATGGCACTTTTTTTTTCGTTTCTTCAATAACGCTGTATAATACGTTTGCATTTAAAAAAATGGACAAAAAGTGCCGATTTTTCTTGGGTTTACCTTCACCCGCACTGACAAAACTACCCATGCAGCATCGATCATAGTAGCCCATGAGTCAGCAGACAAAATTTGACAGCTCTATCAGTCGAACTCTAACCGTGATGGCAAAAAACAGTGAAGCAACTCCGTTCAGAAGTGTGAGCGTTCAAAGAACGGCACCCCGCCGCGTCGAAATCGGACATCGTGCGGCACTTTGTGGACGCCGGATACGCCCGTTCCGGCATCTACAACATCTTAGTACTATTAGACAATAATCAGAGCATCGAAAGAAAGCCCGGTTCCGGATGGCCGACGACCCTGAGCGACAAGAAGCTCCAAAGGCATCCTTTGGATTTCAGCATCTGAAGAGGAAGACCGAGGGAAAAGTGGCTAAAGGGCGATACGGTCAAAATTTGGTCAATATCAACTTGACGTATTTCTTTCAATTTTGCATTTAAAAACCCTGAACACCCCTCATTTTGAAGGTGTGTGTGTGTAGAATGTTGCTCCTATTTTGATTTTGGAATTCACTCTTCAGTTGTCAAAATGCCGTCCAAGCAAGAAGAGCAGCATATCAAAATTTTGCTCGCGCATCGCGAAAATCCGAGCTACTCGCACGCAAAGTTGGCAAAATCGCTAAAAGTTGCCAAATCAACCGTTACAAATGTAATTAAAGTGTTTGGGGAACGTTTGTCGACAGCCAGGAAGTCTGGATCGGGGGGAAATCGAAAACCGGAAGCCGCTGAGACGACAAAGAGAGTTGCCGGTAGTTTCAAGCGAAACCCTAACCTATCTCTCCGAGATGCCGCAAATAAGCTGGGTGTATCGTCTACAACCGTGCATCGAGCCAAAAAACGAGCCGGACTATCGACTTACAAGAAGGTAGTGACTCCAAATCGCGATGATAAACAAAATACGACGGCCAAAGCGCGATCCCGGAGGCTGTACACGACGATGCTGACGAAGTTTGACTGCGTGGTAATGAACGACGAAACCTACGTCAAAGCCGACTACAAGCAGCTTCCGGGACAGGAGTTTTATACGGCAAAAGGAAGGGGAAAGGTAGCAGATATTTTCAAGCACACGAAACTGTCAAAGTTCACAAAGAAATATCTGGTTTGGCAAGCCATCTGTACCTGTGGCTTGAAAAGCAGCATTTTCATAGCTTCCGGGACTGTCAACCAAGAAATTTACGTGAAAGAGTGTTTGAATAAACGTCTGCTGCCTTTCCTGAAGAAACACGGTTGTTCCGTACTGTTTTGGCCGGATTTGGCATCTTGCCATTACGGTAAAAAGGCCATGGAGTGGTACGCCGCCAACAACGTGCAGGTGGTTCCCAAGGACAAGAACCCTCCCAACACGCCAGAGCTCCGCCCAATTGAGAAATACTGGGCTATTGTCAAGCGGAACCTAAAGAAGACCAAAAAAACTGCTAAGGACGAGCAGCAGTTCAAGGCAAACTGGCTTTCTGCGGCGAAGAAGGTGGACAAGGTGGCTGTACAAAATCTGATGGCAGGGGTCAAGCGTAAGGCCCGGCAATTCGGATTTGGAAAAGCGGAAGCCTAACTGAATATTTTTCCTGAATTTTATACTAATTGAACTTGAAAAAGAAATTTAATTTGATTTTTTAAATAAACGATTTCACCGATTTACACGCGTTTTCCCTTGACCAAATTTTGACCGTATCACCCTTTATATCGCTGCGTGCTTTTGGCCGGGAGGTCGGTTCAACCGGCCAAACAGTGGAAAAGTACCTGGCAAACATGAACATACAAGTCAGGAAGCGGAAGTCGCGTCCACTGGTTTTGGAGCTGCAGGCAATGACGCATCGCGACGTGGCGGTGGTGATGGACGACGAGACCTATCTCAACCTGGATGGCAATGACTGGCAGGGCACTTCGTATTTTACTTCCCCCACGAAGGAAGTGAGCTCCGAGGTGAAGTTCATTTCACACACCAAGTTTCCCAAGAAGGGGATGTCAAAGCCGCTCTTCTTTCGCTCCGGACTGGTCGTTAACGGGGAAATTTATAGTACGAAATGCCTGCCGGAAGTTGCGTCGTTCATCAAGAAATACCATAAGGGCAAAAACGCGGTGTTCTGGCCGGATCTGGCGTCGGCCCACTACTCGAAACGATCTTTGGAGGAGATGGAGCGGCTGAATATCGATGTGGTCCAAGTCAGCGAAACCAACCAACGCCCCCCAGCTGCGTCCCATCGAGAATTTCTGGGCCAACCTGAAGCGGAAGATCTACTCCAACAATTTTGTCGCGAAAACTGAGAAGGAAGTGAAATATAAAACGAAGAAAGAACTCAAAAACATGCCTACACGCATTTTTTTCGTCCGCCATGGCGAATGTTCCGGTTAACTGCCGGAAGGCCGCTCGAAGGGCGTAGAATTTTTTTGCAAGTAAGCTTAAATAATTACCTTGCATGGGAAATTTATCAAAAGCATTTATCTTTCTTAGCTTTTTTTTATCACCATCCGAAAAAAGTGCATTTTGTAATGCAAACGTTATTCACTGTTAATGGTATTTCGAGGCAATAACCTTCCCAGCTGATAGTTGATGTCCACTGAGATGACGATCGATTTGATTCCGGAGTAAAGTGATGGATCCATTTTTTATCCATTTTCACAAATCGCTGCGAAAATTTAGGTTTTTCACGTTTGAACATATCCAAACACTGCCCAAAATCAACACTTGCGCTGAACTGGCCGGCTTGACGTGCCGCAAGTGCTTAGTAGGGATTCTCGGTCAAGACCCGAAGCTAAGAGTCAGTCCCATTGTGAAAATATCACATCAAGTAGATTTTCCACCTGCTACAGAGGATCGTGTGCCTGGTGGTCTCATTGAGAATTTTACTATTCACATAGGGTTCGTAGTTGCAGCGCGCTTTGGGATCATCCTGGCCTTAGATCCATCCCTATACATTGGAAGGACATTACGGCAATTACATTACAGAGGCAAAATACATTTTTATCTTTTTTTGTTAGTATGATTTGATAGTATATTATTGCACATAAACTTATTTCAGGTTATCGAAATTGTACTGTCTTTCGCATGATGTATTTCAGGTCTTCCAGGTCATCAGGGATTGTAAAATAATTTAAAATTTAAAATTCATTTTTATTCCATTGTCTTAATTTTCTGGCTCATAATGGATGTGCAAGTTTGTCTACAATTGTAACAAAACAGCAGTTGGCACACAGGTAATTTTCAGTTCATATTATAATATCCTTTCACTATGTATATATTATCTTATATGACATTGTGTATTCATAACCATTACCATGTATCTTTATCATCATCATTACCATTTTTATCATTGCTTGTGTTTTCGTGATTTATATTTTTACATAAAAATAATTTTATAATTTTACCTAATAGGTTATAAATTATTATGGTTTTAGGTCCAATTATCATTTGGATCCTTTTTTCTCCTATTATGATTAAGAAGTATCTAGTGCCTTGAATACAAGAAACTGTTGTGGAAGGCTTTTGCACTTATTACTGAATGTATTTTTTATTTCCGGTTTGCAAATGGACAATTGACCAAATCTGGGCTGATCTGATTCATGCAGCGCTGTGTACCATTCGTCTAGTGTCTGATTTTACAGTTCAATCTTTGTCAGTACTCTATCATAACTCACAATATCATTATATTTGATAATATTATTTTATTGATTTTACTTCATAGGTAATTTAAACATTACTTATTGTTTTTTCATGTCCATTTGTCTATAACTCCTTTTCAATTCTTCCCTGTTTTCCAACTCAGGAGCCATAACTATTAGGCCAGCAAAAATAAAAGCGGATTGCTTTTATGAAATCAACATCAAGCAACAAACAATGACCATGGCAACAGTAAATTAAAATGTATAAATGATAGTTTTGTAAAATTTCAATAGACTTAACGAACTTTTTCAGGATACCCCAAATCAAGATTTTGGTGAATTTCTGCTATCGCTGAAAACGAAAAAAAACGTGCTTAAGCGCGGAACCACAGAACTCTACACTTTAAAACTTTACAACATTTCTTGCATTTCAGGATCAACCAAATGAAGATCATATTCAATAGATACGAATGTTTGTAGTATTTTTCCTTTACATAAATATATACACTATTATATAAATATTTCATGGGAATGGGAGGGACCATCAGGGCACCCGATTGAAGCACTCTGAATGGGGAGAGTGGGAGTACCAACTCAACCAACTAACAGCTTGTGAAAAGAGGGCGGGCTCTTCTCCCCGCCCATTGGGGCATCCATATGTTAGATAGTTTGCTTTTTTGTTTATTTGTTTATTCTGTTGGTTGGGGGGACATTCTTTTTTTCCCGGTGGGGGTGTGTGGGTGGTGTTGTATATCGCCCCCCCCCCCCTTTTTTGCCAGGAGAGTACCCTAGCAAAGTAAAATAACAAACTGATATCAAATAAGTAACAAGTTTTGTTATCTCAGATATCATTTTGAACTCACCTGTTATAGTCTAACAAAATTAGTTATCAACATTGAATTATTTTGTTATCATCTGTTATTAATTTTTAAAGACGATTTTTGACGAACGTTATTGAATACTACCAGCATGCTGATGAATGCTGAATATCACCAGCATGTCGTGGATATGAAATTGAGGTTTTCACCAGAAGCAGTACTTCAGTTATTAGTGTATAAATTTGATATCATGTTGATAACATAATTTGAAATTATCTCTAGTAATTTGTTCAAATCACAAAATTTGTTATCAATATGAACTCAATGGTAATAAAATGAGTTAATGTTGTGATATCCAACGAATATTAATTAGTTATCATTTTTGTTATTTTGGCTGTTTATTCAGCCTGAATGATAACATATTTAGTGATCAAACAGTGATAATCAGATATTAGAACTTGTTATCACTTTGGTATAAACCTTTGCTCGGGTAATCAGTGGTTATTAAAGCTTGATCAAGTCTAACAGAGAGCAGAACCCATTGCAGTCGGACTTAGTTTCCGTGCTATAATGGGTGGTAGTACACATCATACAAACGTCGTACACACAGTATGTCCCATAAAAAAATGCGAAAGTTTTCAATACTTATTTTTGGGAGAAAATGTACGCAAAGGAGGTCGCGACTAGTTTGCTGCTCGCCCAAAAGCCCGTAAAACAAATTGCAATGATTGTGGGATGCCACCTGGCTACCGTTTACCGTATCCAACGTTCACTCCTTGATGGACCACGTCCACGGAATCCGGGAAGTGGCCGTCCACGGTCCGCTCGCACACCGAAGGTCATCAGATCAGGGAGAGTCAAAGTTAGGCGAAATCCTATCAGATCGATCACGAAATTGGCTAAGGAAGCCGATATTTCAAAAACTACCATGCAACGGTTGGTCAAAGATGACTTGAAATGTTCGTCCAGGGCAAGAGTAAAACGCCAACTTGAAACGGACCGAATCAAACAACTACAGCTGGAGCGCTCGAAACGTTTGGTGTCAGCATTAAAAAAGAAGCATACCATCATCGTATTCTCCGATGAGAAAATGTTCACCATCGATCCCGTATCTAACACACGTACAGACAGGTTTATTTCGCCGAAGAAGATCGAGGATGTTCCAGAGAACGTGAAATTCAAGTTTACAACCAAACATCCGGCCGGAGTCATGGTTTTCGGGGTAGTTGCGTCCAATGGCTTGAAAATGCCTCCAGTATTTATCAAAGCTGGATTAAAAGTTAATACCGAGGTTTACATGAACATTTTGAAGGACCACGTTCTGCCATGGATGAAAAACAACTTTGGAGCACACCAACACTTCATTTTCCAACAGGACGGAGCACCGTGTCATACCTCAAAAAGGACTCAAGCGTGGCTGAAGGAAAACATGAAATTTTGGCCAAAGGACATATGAACTCCTAGCCCTGAAAGCTTCCATTACCAAGGCATGGAACTCGATGACTGACTCATAAATTGAGAAGGTATGCTCTCGATTCCGTCCCCGTTTGTTGAAGGTGATCGAGAATAATGGTGGACATATTGAGTAATGTAATCATGAAAGGCTTAATAAACGCTTCCCTAAATAAAATTATATATTTTTTTATCATTTTCTATGAAAAAAAAAAAACTTATTTGAAACTGAGGTATGGATTTTCGCATTTTTTTTAATGGAACATACTGTAGGTACATCAAAAACTGCCAAAAATCATCAACACGTTGTTGTTTTTGGTTAACAGTGAGCAAACAGGGCACCCGTTTTGAACAAAGCTTTTACATAGAAATATGCTTTATCTTGATATCCTTTCGATGTCAGCTAAACTCACGCAACTTCACTTTCCGAACATTCAAAATGTATTGTTGAGTTTTTTTAATATATTGTTTTTTGTCTTTTACTGTTGTGTCTGAGGGAGCGGAGTCTTCATAACATTGTCAAGCCATTGCTTTGCTTAAACGGTATTTTTTTCCGAATCAAGAAGTTGTTTGAAATTAAAACACGTAACTAAAAAAGTAGGCTGTGCTCTTGAGCGAAGATAACGTTTTATTTTTTCTCCGGAGCTGGTTTCGTGCTCGTTAGTACATGTCTTATAAGTTCATCAACAATTTTGAAGGTTTTTCGCGAGTGATTTGGAAATTTATTGACAAAAATGGAGGAAAGTGCATTGGCGCATTGTGAACTAGGAGTATAAACTGTGACTCGTGGAGGCTATGGATTACACTAGTTTACAGCATTTATGAACTCGGTAAGCTGATCATCATTTCTAATGTGAAATTTTATGCAGAATATAAAAAAGCCGTCAAAAAAAAATTAAACTAGAAGAGTTTTCGAGGTATGGATAAAAGTTGATTTTTTTTTATAAATGAACAAAAATACATTTACTTCAAATGGAATATCTCCAATACGTGTGATCCAATTTCAAATATTTTGTCATCAAATGAAGGAAAATTAAATTTAACACCGATTTTCTGAACATTGCAATATTCTAGGAGTAATAGTTTTTAATTATTAGTGCGCTTGTGCAAATGGTTTCGTTGAGGATGTCGAGGATGTTTCCGTGGGATGCGGATGTCGGTCGGTTTCTTTGGTCGATAATAAAAAATTCGAACAGGGAAAAAGTGGTATAAAGTTATATTTAGATTGTTTAGAGGAGTGACATACAGTCCAGTGTGGGATTGGAAGTGTTTCTTCTGGTTTTCTAAGTTTCGGGGAACTAAAATATGGGAGGCCTTGTTGGCCTTTTCTTTGTTCTGTACAATTTTTTTTCTGGAAAAGTGTGAAAAACGGATCAGTGATAAAAACGAAATCTTAAGACGGGGGCGACCCCGGCGTAGTGGTTAACATCCATACCTCTCACGCTAAAGTTACGAGTTCGAATCTCACCCCCGGACAAGTTACGAAAATACCCAAAAGAGGTATTTGAGTGACTACGACAGGAGATGAACCAGCCCGAGGCTGAAAATCTCGATAATCAACCTGCAGAAACTGTTGGATTTATTTGCGGATTGGAGTAAACGGAACCTCCTGGAACAGACAGCTCGGTTTCATATTGAAGCTTACCGATGGTTTCAGTGATCCTCTGTGTTTGAAATCATTATACTGTGTTCTGGTGCGCTCGATTCTAAAATCTGCTGTATTAGTTTGGTGTCCGTTCAACATTATGTGGGTTGACCGTATTGAATCGATCCAAAGAAAGTTTGTGCGCCTAGCTTTTCGTCATCTACCATGGCGTGAACGTCTTAACCTGCCGCCATACGAACATCGCTGTATGCTATTGGGAATTGAAACCCTGGGGAAAAGGGGGACGGAAATGGAAGGGGTTTTTGTAGCCAAGGCCGGCGGGGGATGTCGATGTAGGGGGGGAACGGCTTCAGCTGGGGCGTAAAAGAGGGGGAAATAAACTTGGTATTTGGGGGGGGGGGAAGGGGGGGGGAAAAGTGGGGGGGGGGGGGTGGGTGGGGGGGGGGGGGGGGGGGGGTTGGTGTTAGGGTAACGGGATGTAATGTCAGCCTAGCTCCTTCATTCGGCCTATGTACCAAAAATGTCATTAATTCGCCGATAATCACCAAAATTATATTCCTATCAGGATGACCGATTTATTTCAAAGCAGTTGAGACATTATTAATCAATTAATAGTTGCTCACTTCCGCGTAATTTTCGATCTCTTCAACTTTTTAGACAATATGACTTTACTGGTTAAGCTGAACAGATTATCTACACGATCTTCGAATGATCTTAATTTGCATAAGTTGAACCTATAAACCGAATAATACAGCCAAGATGTACAGAAAATAGTCACACGTTATAAACTAACACGTCACATAGGTAAAATAACAATGATTTAACAAGAAAACCATAGACCCAATGTTAGGAACATATTTTTTTCCACGTTCCCAACTATGGCCTGTTATATGGAAAGCGTAGTAAATATGTTGTTATTGGTAACATTTACAATAAAAATGTCTGAGTTTCGATTGAAAGTTATATGGGTCATCTTAACACAAACTAAAGGAACAAAATCTGTGTAGAGTGAATTATAATGTTTTGATTATCAAATGGTCGCTAAATCATATGTGAAAATCACTTAAGTGTATCTTAGCAGTTTTAGTATAGTTTGATTTATGAAATTGTTTGTTGGGTAGAGCGAATACAGCTGGAAACGCATTGAATCAGAAAATCAGAAAAAAAAATCGTACGAAGACAACATTTAATAACAAATCTGTCGAATGGGACGAACTTGCATCCATGAATAGACCCAATTTGGCGCTTATAGACCGACATTACATCCATATCCCTCGAAAGTTTTTGACTTTATAAAATGAGTTGTGTAACTTTTCGTGATACATACTACCAAATGGCATATTGAATATATCTAAGCAAGTGTATAACTAGTTAAATATCGCTTCCAGCTCAAATACTTTACGAGTTATAGTAAAAAATGTAATCGATTGTTGCATATTAGGCTGAGTCAAGGGACGCATACCCTACGTACCAGAACGCTCCCTTCATCGGCGTAATTTTTGATTGGCGAATAAGGGGGGGGGATGTGGGGGGGGGGTAAAAGGGGGGGAAATTGGGGAAGGATTTTCACTTTTTTTATCATACTAACCTGTTTTTGTAACTAGTAATCGATGTATAGTGTAGTTATTTTGTTCTTCCTTCATTGTTATATTTATGTCAATGTTTGATTGACTTCCTTCGTATTTCATATTATAATATTTAAGAAAAAGACACGGTTTTTATGCCAATTTGAGCCCCTTCCGTCTCAAATTGTCTTTTCCCTGTCCATCTTCATTAAGACAGCAGTGTCAGATGGAGTAATAATAATAAATAAATAACCATAAGCCATAAAAGGCTAGGACAAGAGTTAATGCTCGTGTTCCAACCGACAGACAGGCTATCACGCAAGAAAAGGCACTACACCCTTGGCCTTGGAGCCTGGATACAACTAGGACACACCTGTGTTCCAGCCCAGAAAAGCGGACAACAAAGGAGTGCATTAACTTTCATTAAGCTTCGTCACTCCCAACGACTTATATACATATAAATATACATATGCTCTCTCGTAAAGGAAAGCGCAGCCTCCACATGTCTTTGAAGGTAGCTTGAGTTTTCAGCATCTTCTTAAGTAGATATCTAATCAACACTTCCCTCCTATCCCTACTGATCATAAGGACTTGGCCAGGTGTTGTGCAAATAGATCGATGGATGAAGAGCCTGTCACACCCAAGGCAGCTCTTCTGGCGCTTCCATCGTCTCTGCAACAGCCAACCCAGGATTGTGTATGGTCGGAAAATGCTAAAGGGCGATACGGTCAAAATTTGGTCAATATCAACTTGACGTATTTCTTTCAATTTTGCATTTAAAAAACCTGAACACCCCTCATTTTGAAGGTGTGTGTGTGTGTGTGTGTAGAATGTTGCTCCTATTTTGATTTTGGAATTCACTCTTCAGTTGTCAAAATGCCGTCCAAGCAAGAAGAGCAGCGTATCAAAATTTTGCTCGCGCATCGCGAAAATCCGAGCTACTCGCACGCAAAGTTGGCAAAATCGCTAAAAGTTGCCAAATCAACCGTTACAAATGTAATTAAAGTGTTTGGGGAACGTTTGTCGACAGCCAGGAAGTCTGGATCGGGGGGAAATCGAAAACCGGAAGCCGCTGAGACGACAAAGAGAGTTGCCGGTTGTTTCAAGCGAAACCCTAACCTATCTCTCCGAGATGCCGCAAATAAGCTGGGTGTATCGTCTACAACCGTGCATCGAGCCAAAAAACGAGCCGGACTATCGACTTACAAGAAGGTAGTGACTCCAAATCGCGATGATAAACAAAATACGACGGCCAAAGCGCGATCCCGGAGGCTGTACACGACGATGCTGACGAAGTTTGACTGCGTGGTAATGGACGACGAAACCTACGTCAAAGCCGGGACGACGAAACCTACGGCAGCTTCCGGGACAGGAGTTTTATACGGCAAAAGGAAGGGGAAAGGTAGCAGATATTTACAAGCACACGAAACTGTCAAAGTTCGCAAAGAAATATCTGGTTTGGCAAGCCATCTGTACCTGTGGCTTGAAAAGCAGCATTTTCATAGCTTCCGGGACTGTCAACCAAGAAATTTACGTGAAAGAGTGTTTGAATAAACGTCTGCTGCCTTTCCTGAAGAAACACGGTTGTTCCGTACTGTTTTGGTCGGATTTGGCATCTTGCCATTACGGTAAAAAGGCCATGGAGTGGTACGCCGCCAACAACGTGCAGGTGGTTCCCAAGGACAAGAACCCTCCCAACACGCCAGAGCTCCGCCCAATTGAGAAATACTGGGCTATTGTCAAGCGGAACCTAAAGAAGACCAAAAAAACTGCTAAGGACGAACAGCAGTTCAAGGCAAACTGGCTTTCTGCGGCGAAGAAGGTGGACAAGGTGGCTGTATAAAATCTGATGGCATGGGTCAAGCGTAAGGCCCGGCAATTCGGATTTGGAAAAGCGGAAGCCTAACTGAATATTTTCCCTGAATTTTATACTAATTGAACTTGAAAAAGAAATTTAATTTGATTTTTTAAATAAACGATTTCACCGATTTACACGCGTTTTCCCTTGACCAAATTTTGACCGTATCACCCTTTATGCTATGCTATGCTACACTCAGCGAAATAAACTTTCGATATTCATAAGATTGCATTATGATTATTTGCTATAAGAAAGCAGTATGAATTTCATAAATTTGCCAAATGAAATATAATGATGTTGAAGAAATAAAAACATGGAGTAACCTGGATTCGAACCTTGAACGTTGAGGTTATGGGTCAAGTGACTTGACCACTAGTATATATTAACTCTTGTAAATAGGAAAGCTTAAAGGCGAACAAGAACAACGTCGTGTAAAACAAATCCATTCATAAGTCAACCTTATGAAATTAAAATCACCGTTCATAAGTTGAACCTTATGAAATTCTTAAGATTATTTGGCTGAGTGTATGCTATCAAGAAGTTGTCCAAAATTAAAACACGTAACTTTTTTTGATTCATTGCTTTGAAAATATCAAAAGTAGCATCACTCTTAGCACAACAACTCACAAACTAATGAACAGAATGACTAGAAATTCTGAGAGCTGTCTTTTGAAGGTTTATGCTAACTGAAAACTCAACAGCAAGCGCCATCTATATGTGAGACCCGGAACTTTTCAACCCAATAAGTGGAATATTTTTTCGGCATCAAATCAAACGCATGTTTCTTCCAGTTCAGTGTGCTTATTATGAATGATAATGACAGAATCACTCATCATTTATTGAATGAAGTGCTTAGTACAACGGTGTACAGTAAACGATTGGTAAACGCGAGACAAATGGATTTATTTTCAGGTTTCTTCATTCGATCCGAATGTAAAGTCATTTCTGCCTATAGTCACCACATGTAGAAGACGATCTGCATCGAAATGTATGGGCTCGATAGTATTCAAACCGAGAATCTATGGATATTTTTCGTTTTTGATCGATTGTCCAAAACCGCAGTCTATAATATTTAAACTGCGGTAAACAGTTGCATTTAGTTCATTTCAATTTAGGTTACCTCAATATATAACCACCGGTGCAAACGACTGCCGGTTGTTTACTATTGGTAACTGTGGGTTTTTTTTCGTTAATTTAGTTTCATTGTCTGCCCAACATCAGATTCAGCCAATTGTTTTTCTCCCGATTTACTTCGGCGACACAGCTCGGCTACCAGGAATGAGATATACAGTAGTCCAATTGTAAAAAATAAATAGCTGCACACGGTAAACTGCCCTCGGATGTCCAGTGCAAACCATCCGTTACTGTCCACAACTGCTAGAGTGAATATGGATTGCATGGTCAAACCCACCACGTTGTTAATACCGAAGATCAGCGCAAAACTGTCATTGGAGATGTGCTTGGCAATTTCCGAGGTGACAAGTGTTCCTGCAAAAGCGTTCAGAATACCTAACATTATGTAACTGGCATAGGAAATAATCAGATTTGATGTTTCCGTTGCCGTTAATAATGCCAAGCCCTCTAGAATGGCTATCATCGATAAGCTAGGGAGTGTAATGTGTAATTTGAGAAATCTTTGAGGTACGTATCCAGCCAACAGTGCGACCAGCGAACCCATTAGAGTTAAGGCAGCATCGACTGCTCCATTCCAGAACACAGTGTTTGGTCCACCGATTGTGGACCAAAGCGCTTGCACGTATGACATTGTCTGATTTACCACGCACAATGCTAACGCGTTCCAAAGACTGTAGCGAATGACGGTGAAATTTGTGTAGGCGCACTTGAAGTGAGCCCAGAGAAGTGCAGTCGCTCGATTACAGGTTGACTCAGTAGCAGCAGGTTGGGGCTTGTCCGATTTGAGCTCGATTTGCTCTTCTGGTGGCGGCTCTCGATGATGGAAATATATACTTGCCGGCGCTGGAGGTAGAAAAAATGACCAACCCGTGATCAGCAGTTGAGCTGAAATAAGAACTTTGTTAATCTCCTGAGCATCAATTTGATTAAAATCGAGCCATTACCTCCCAACGAGATGTAGTTTAGGCCTAGATAGTCGGTTATTGAAAAGTAAATGAGAAACTGTGCCACAGCCGATGCCAGAAATCGCCCGGCAAGGGTTCCCGAACGAATATATGAGGTGATCTTCTGGTAATGGTTCCTATCAACCCTAGTGTAAATGTACGAAAAAAATCCGATTTCCGTTGCAAGGAACATCCCGTAGAAAAACTGCACGACCTTCAGAGCTTCTAACGAACGAGACCACACAAATAAACACCACACGACTGTTCCGGCCAATCCGGAAACTATGATCATAGGTTTGTAGCGAAAGTAATCCGTTATCAAGAAAGCCAGCACCAGTATCGTCACATAGGAATACGTCCCGACAGGAAGCGCTTCTTGTACTACTTGTTCAACCGTTATGTTGTGCTCCGGACCGGTCACAAACTCCACCATGAACGGTTCACTCGGTCGGAAATCCTTCAGAAAGCCAAATAAGTACAAAATCAACGAAACACGCTGCCACTGCTCCATAGCGCAATATGAAATCGAAAACCGATTACGTGAATCACCGAAATGTCAATACTTCACGCTCGTTATTGATGCTCCCGTTGCAACCTCGCGAATGAGCAACGTGATAATGAGTTTCAATTGCAGCTACTACGCTAGTAAACATTTACTGCTGGCTGCTTGTTGATCAGAGCAAAAAACTAGATCCACCACTCCTCCAGCCGAATGCGAGCGTTCACACGTTTTTGCAATGATCTTAATATCTCATCGCGGGATAAATTATATTCGCTCGGCTTGGCTATTTACCATATAATTCACTAAACTGCATAATTTAAGATCACAAGCAGTTGAATGAATTAATACAATAGTCGGTGTAGGCTGAAACCAAATGAAATATCGATATGAAGCCTGGGATAAGGATGTTGCCAGGTAAGCTTCCAGCCGATAGCGATGAGAGATTTCACATGGTGTTGTCGAAATTCATTGATTTGCGTTGGCAAATGAATTTAATGGACAGAATTTTTTTTATTTTTCCGAATATCGTTCCGAACGAAACTCTTCGAAAATCCGACGCAGTCAGGTTAAAAAATCGCAAAGTCGTTGAAATTGGATACATCGACCGTGTTCAGCATTCTCAAACACTTCCATGGGCGGCATACTATTGTTTCTATACAATATCAATACTTCTCATTGACTGATATTTTATTCTCTTGGCTTCACTTGACACTCACATTTTTTGGGTCTGCTTCTCCCTCCCAGACTACACCTATCTGGTACACTGAATTATCGATGTTGTTGTGGTCAATAATGTCACTCTGCATTTTCTTTCGGAAACTTTTGTTCTTTATAATGTTCCTGTATTTCCAAAGCTTCATCAAGGTATTCGATTTCCCAGGTTTTCATTTGCTAGATCTGGACATCGGATTAGGTGACACCTTCTTCGGCTGCATCGGGGGACAGAATGGTGACTTGATAGTTACTCAAAGTTCTGTAAATCAAGGTATCGTGAAACAAGTTTTTCTAATGCTATCAACATCTGAAATTACCATCTTCTTTCACAGTGCCCTCGTAAAAATAATAGTTCCTCAAAATAGCCCCACTTATGGCAATAAACTTCTGGATTTCCAGCTCCGGAAGAGGAAAACTTTTCAACCTTCTTCAGTTCTTTCATGATTCGATCTCGTAGATGTTTTCAACGTTGTTAAACTTTATCTCTCGCAACAAAACAAAATCAGTGGGGTTGTGTATAACACACGACCGGTTGACGTAGACTACGTTAAACCGTTTGATTGGTTTCGTTAGTTTCGTAGCAGAACATTGCAAAGCAGGTACTGTTCTAATGGGACGTTGGGTTAGCATAAGTAAGTGAATAAGTATATTATAACATTCTATGATTCGCTTCTAAGAAATTATTGGAATGTTGGTATGATAAAAGGGCAACGGTGGTGCTGGCTATAGTGATGGTGTTGATATGATTGACCAGCTGGAGACCATTTTCCTTATCGCGTTACAGATTGTTCAGGGTCTGTTTGGGAATTAAAATTAATGATATTTAATAATGTAAGTTGACAGTCATGAAAAACTCCAACTGATTGAAGCAATAATCTCGAAAATCTATCGCGAAATGTTTCTGTTTCAGTTATTTTCAAACTTTCATTTGACCCCTACTCTTGCCGTCTGATCAAAATAGTGTGGGTGTGGTCTTAATAGATTGTTAGATCAGCTGTTTGTTAGAAAATTATATTGTACACTCTTTAGAAAGTTTTAAATGATGTAACGGCCTCGAGTTGAAGGTTCTACTCCAACGTCCCAACCAGTAGTTGGCAACGCATTACTTCTGGCTGCTTTCAGTTTCGCCCAATAAACACGAGCTCGTTCGGCATCGGTACAATGTCGTTTCGGAGGATTTTTCGTATGTTCGATCTTCACGCGCATCTGAAATTTGCGCATACGATTGGCATCAAAACGATTAAGCATCGTACTTATTCTTACTTTCACAGTTTCTCAAAACTTATTTCTTCCTAGAAGTAAAACTCAATCCGACACGAATCGTTAACACAACAGAATAACTATTCATAACAGTACTCATTGGAATGTGCAGAGAATGTTACTTCGGAAAGTCATGTTCGAGAATCAAAACGTTGTCCGTGATAGGAAATATCTTGATACTTGCCGGAACGCAACATTCTTTAAAATTTTCCAACGCCGATTGATGAATATTTACGCGAATTTTATTCATCTCTTATTCGTAAAATTTAAAATACTTGAGTAAATATAATGGCAATCGTTAAAACCTCTCGTTGTTAAGAGCAAAAAAAATCAATCAAGAAATAATCGAATTATTGGCGTCCGGTGTTTCGTGACGGCAGCCATTTGAAAATTATACATTATACTCATGGTATGCAACGAAGAGAAAACTAATATTGTTTTAGTCACCGCTGTCTGCCAATTAGTAAGAACTTGGAAAGTAATGTTAGATAAACTCAAATCAAACAAACTCTCTCAAAATTAAATTGGTCGTCCTGAAAAGGACGGATTTGAAATGGTCCACATTTGAATTAAAACCTTCTCGGTCTTTTGAAGAAGCAGGTTATTTCAGCCGTTGCACGTTGCGCCTTACCAAAAGTTGGCTACCAACAAGATCACACACACTCAAGCACCTTATTTCGCTCCTCGTGGTTGCACCCACCGGCTACAAAGAATTCACTAGCAACCGACTGCCTAGCAGACTACTGCATAATTAATAGCTTCCTAGCAACGGTTGTCTAGCCAACGGCTTGCTAGCAACAGCCTGCAGCGCAATCAGCTACCTGGCCAATTGGTTGGTCGCCAGTGCACCTTCTATGGTACTTGCCATCGCCAGCTGCCAATCCATAATGGCTCGTTGCTCCGCACAGCTTCTGTACTGCACCACGAATGAGAAAAATTGCGAAGGTGTACCCCTTTTATATCGTTTGTATCGTGCTGCATATGAGACCTCCCTTTGCTCACATTTGAAATCTGTGATAGGAAAGTACTGTGCATATAGCAAATTAACCCTGCAAAACAAAATTATAGGACATCACCTCTTATTTTGGTTAATTTCAATGTTTTAAAATTTTTAACGGATAACGTTTGATAGTTAAATTGATACGGGGGAAAATTTCCAACCAATTGATGTAAACGTCTTGAAAATCTATCGAGCATTTATTAAGTTATAAGCGTTTAATTCGTAACGATATTTCGTGACGGTCGCTTATTTTTAGATTTTCAATTGACACCCTACCCTTGCCGTAAGACGTTTCAATTTTTCGTGACGGCAGCCATTTGTAAATTGGCACAATGCAACGAAGAAGGAAAGAAAAATTGTTTTAACTCTCACTGTCTTCCAATTGGTAAGATGTTAGATAAATTCAAACTAAACAAACTCTCTCAAAATTGGATTGGTCATCCTGAAAAGGACGGATTTGAAATATTCCGCATCAGAATTGAAACCTTCTCGGTCTTTTCACGAAGAAGGTTATTTCTGCCGTGCACGTTGCACTTTAGATAGAAATGGCTACCAAGAATTTTACACACACAAACACACACTCAAGCACCTTATTTTGCTCCTCGTGGTGGCACCCACTAGCTGGCAACAAATCATCACCGGCTTGGGACGGACTGCCTAGCACCCCACTGCATATTTAATGGCTGCCTAGCAACGGTTGCCTACCCAAGCGCTTGCCTAGCAACAGCCTGCAGAGCAATCAGCAACCTAATCACTGGTTGGTCGCCAGTGCACATTCTGTGGTTCGTGCCACCACCATAATTTTGACATAATTCCAGCTGCCGAATCCACATTGGCGCCTTGCCGCTCCGAACTACAGGTTTCATCGGTCTTTCCTCCAGAGTTCAGGCCATCGCCAGCTGCCGATCCTTGATGGTTCCATGATCGGCCCAGCTCCAGTACTGCGACACGAATGAGTAAAATTGCGAAGGTGTACCCATTTTATATTGTTCAGTGCTGCATATGAGAGCTCCCTTGCTTACATTTGAAATCTGTGATAGGAAAGTACTGTGCATTTAGTAAAATTAGCCTGCAAAACAAAATTATAGGACATCACCTTTTATTTTCTCTATTTTTAATAGTCTAAAATTGTTAAAGGATAATGTTTGATAATTGAATTGATACGTGGAAAATTTTCAAACCGATTGATGTTAACATCTTGAAAATCTATTAAGCATTTATCAAATTATAAGCGTTTAATTTTCAACGATATTTCGTGACGATCGCATATTTTTAGATTTTCAATTGATACCCTACCCTTGCCGTAAAACGTAGTCTACGTCAAAACAGGATTAACGTATTATAAACTTATGTACAAGTATAATTTTCTGATATCACAGTATCCAAAATGCTCGCAATTGAACTCCAGGCCCTATCTTTTAAAACTAGCTGTATTTTTCTTGTAAAAACGCTGTTTCCACAATTATCACCTTGTCATCATCCAACCAGCTATCACAAGAATCTGTGAATATCTGAAAATATTACAAACCACACTCCGACTTGATGGTAACCGATCCAAAAACTGTTCTCAGTATAATGTTTGAGTTGCCGCGCAAATGCTGCCTCGCTTATTCAACATTCTGAATATTTAGTACAATGTCGCTCTTGCCTCAATCTCATTGTTCCTATATTCATCCTACGATGAATCAAACAATTGGGCAGTTGAAGGATTAGTTAGTAATGTTTGTTGTAGTTATTTAACGTAAGCAAACATAATTAGAAAACGAAACCGATCCTTCAACTGCCCAATTCTTTGATTCATCGTAGGATGAATATAGGAACAATGAGATTAATATGGGGGCAGTTTCCCTACAGGAGCATATCCGACGATGATAATTGTCCGATAGGTCGTGACGAAGTACCGCATTGCGAACGGCTACAGTCGTGACATACCGATTCATCTTGAACACAAATCGAATGGATAATTTGAAGCACCTGTGCAGTTGTTTCTTTAATTTAGCCGTGATGCCGGCATAATACACAATGTCACAGTACGAGAAGATTGGCGTTATCACCGCCTGCACCAACTTGAGGCGCACTGTTTGGGATAGAACTGATCCTAAACGGCGGAATGTTCGCAGAGTATTGTATGACTTCATGGTTACTCGGTTGACTTGGTCCTTCTATTTTAGGTTGCTATCCAAAAGCAGGCCAAGGTTGACAACTTTGGTGCTCAAGGCGATCGTTTGCCCACCGAATTTTATTTCAGCCCCAGGAATTACTTGGCCTTCCTTGCTGAATACTATCGCTTGGGGTTTTCTTGGGTTGGGAGAAAGTCCGTTTTCTGCTGACCAGATTGCTACTGCCGCCAAATCTTCATTGACAGCGTGCGCCAGCCTATCCACGCTCTCGATAGGACCACACACATAAATCTGGAGATTATCAGCGTACAACTGATACTCACATTTGAGGGCTGAGGGCAGGCTGTTGATATACATGCCGAACAGCAGTGAGGCAGGATCCCTGAGGGAGCCGGGCAGAGGTCTCTATCCGTAAAAATTCTGTCGCCATGCTTGACTCCTGTTTCCAAGGAGAGATTCAATTTCAGTCAACGAGGATCGTTTCGGTGCACACCCACAGGGGATAGACAAAATGATCGGGACAGGCAAATTTTTGATCAACTTTGCAGTGCTCTAACTTCATGAAATATTATCCGATTTCAATTGTCCAAGAAGCATTCGACGGGGAATTCAATGTAATTTTATGTCTTGGTAACAAAATTGGCCATGGTCACCGGATACCGGAGTTGTTCCGGGTTTCCGGAGGGGCTATTTTACATGTTGACTTTGCGATGAATTTTCGTACAAGATGACGTTGTCAAACATTTTTTTTCAGTAAACACACGAAAAAACTAAACATTTCCCAAGCGAATGAAAGGTCGATCACAGGAATCGGCCTTAAATTGACCGAGATATGGCCATTTCCGTGAAACAGGTTCTGATGAAGGGTCCTGGATGCGGTCAGTTCTTTATTTTACTCAAAACATGCTATGTCACAGCTTTTTTTCTTGCTTTTTTTCTTGTTTTTTTACCACAAAGCTTATTATAAACGAAAAGTGGATCTTTGGCAATATTGGCCCCTCCCGAAACCACCGGAACGACCCCGGGGGAACCTGTAGTAGGGGCCAATTACGATTTTACTCGAAAGCATGCCGTGCAGCAGCTCTATCTTCATGATTTTTCATAAATATGATTTTTATACACTTGAGAAGGACATTGGCTACATTGGCCACTCCCTGGACCACCGGAACGACCCCGGGGAACCTGTAGTAGGGGCCAATTACGATTTTACTCCAAAGCATGCCGTGCAGCAGCTCTATCTTCATGATTTTCATAAATATGATTTTTATACACTTGAGAAGGACATTGGCTACATTGGCCACTCCCTGGACCACCGGAACGACCCGGGGGAACCTGTAGTAGGGGCCAATTACGATTTTACTCCAAAGCATGCCATGCAGCAGCTCTATCTTCATGATTTTTCATAAATATGATTTTTATACACTTGAGAAGGATATTGGCTACATTGGCCACTCCCTGGACTGCCGGAACGATCTCGGGGGAACCTGTAGTAGGGGCCAATTACGATTTTACTCCAAAGCATGCCGTGCAGCTGCTCTATCTTCATGATTTTTCATAAATATGATTTTTGTACACTTGAGAAGGACATTGGCTACGTTCGCCACTCCCTGGACCACCGGAAAGACCCCGGGGGAACCTGTGGTAGGGGCCAATTAAGATTTTAATCCAGAGCATGCCGTAGCGCTACTCTATCGTCTTGTTGTTCATATGGTTGGGATGGAGGGGGTAGGCCGGCGGCTGGCTTCGCTATCCCCTGGCTGGCTGGAAGGACCGGGGGAACGAGGGCGACCAGTCTATTTAAAATGTGAACTATAAGATTCACTAGCTAGCCTGAACCAGCTTCCAGGTAGCTTCAAGGATCAATTTATTTAGCTTTGGTTTGGATATGCAAGAAATAATTTGATGAAGTATAGGGAAGAGTGGGTTTTATTAGTAGCGAGTGGGTCCTCCGTCCACATCAAGAACGGTTTCAATCCGCCTTGAGATGGAGCTGTAGAGGTTTTGGATCACGTCCACAGGTATTTTAGCACCACTTGTCGATCAAAGTTTTCTCCAGTTCCTTCAAAGACGAAGGTGGTGGGAAAACATTTCGCACCCTTGCTTCCAATGTTGACCACAATGGTTCAATAATATTAATGTCCGGTGACTGAGCAGGCCACTCAAGGTGATCGAAATCACTTGCGTGATCCTCATACCACTTCTTGATGGACTTCGCTGTGTGGATGGGAGCGTTGTCATCCTGGAAGACATCGTTCCCTTCTGGGAAAATGCATCGCATCATGGGAAACACCTAGTTGAACATTGAATTCTCCGTCGAATGCTTCTTGGACAATTGAAATCGGATAATATTTCATGAAGTTAGAGCACTGCAAAGTTGATCAAAAATTTGCCTGTCCCGATCATTTTGTCTATCCCCTGTATTGTAACCGTTCGTTACAAATTTATTATAGTTTTTTTAATTTGTGCTTTTATTTTATGTACAGTCACGTTTCTAGAACTAAGCGGGGTTGAATAAAACCTAGGGATAGATGAGTGTTAGTATTTGTTAGTAAAATGTAAACCAAAAATTGTAAACAAGGAGGTTGGTAATTTGGTATGTTTGAATATTTTATGTACATATTGGGTGAAGTGGGTGAACTCGCATGCAAGACAGTGGGTACAATATTGAGTCCGACATGAAAAGTAGGCTAGCAGGCGAAGAGAGCATGATACTGCAAGGGTGGCGATAGAAAACGGCTCAGCAACCCCCCCCCCCCCCACCAACTTCTAAACTTCTCCATGAAGGAAATCTGGGTGAGGAAACCACAAAAATGCGCCATTGCTCATTAAGTTACAGGCGTTCATTGTGCACCAGTTCAATCTCTGAAGCATTCTAACTTAAAGTTAACTTATTTTTTTAGTGAGTGGTATCCGTCCAACAAGGGATAAAAATACGGATTCATCAGGTATGCTTAGTCTAAGTTATTTCAATGACTAGTGGATGAAATCAGCTCCTCTAATACCTCCTGCTACCCTCACATGACCTTTTTTATCCCATATTAAACGCCATCTTGGCTGGTAAAGACGCACACAATTCGGTGCAGTTATCTTTGGTTTTCTCCATCTAAATGAAAAGGATTGTTTCGACCTCTGGCGCAATTGGGCATAACCGTGAAGAAGGTTCTGATGCTTGGTGAAAACATCTATTTTAAATAAAAACCATAGTTTCTCCCTCTTTAACCACATTTATCAATACCTCCCAAAACATCTTAGTCAGGTGACCGTACGCTGCACACCTTGTCCGTGAAGCCCCTTGGGATTACCGAGTAGTAAGCCGACCCTGAGACCCAGTTCGAGGGGTCTCTTGCTACTGAACTTTCCGGGACAAACGAACAGTTACACAGCAAGAAGTTGCTCTTACCGATTCCATCTCGGCTTGTGGTCTGGTGCAACTTAACTCCATATCCAATCGCAACAGTAGAGTTTTAGATCTGGTGTTTACAAGCTCTACGGACATCATGGAAATTTCGCAACCAGTTATACCACTTCTTCCCATTGATGAGCATCATCCACCGTTAGTTCTACAAATCGACGTAAACTGTTTCGTACCCATCCCTCATGAACCCCAATCGGACATCATGGATCTGGACTTTCGGCGTTGCGATTTCACTTCTCTCAATGCTGAGCTCTGTTCGGTGGATTGGGATGATTACCTCCACAGGTTAAGGAAAGTACGTAAGCGGTTCTTCGCTGCGAAATCTGCCGAAAACAGGAATCTGCTTCATCTTGTGGAATCTTCCTATAATGAGCTTCTTAAGTCCAGCCACCGAAGATACCTGGATAACCTGCAAGCGAACATTAAAAATAACCCATCGATATTTTGGAAATATGTGAGAGCACAAAAGTCAAATAGTCAGATCCCGAACATGGTCAGTTATGGTGGTACTACGGTAACTACATCCGGGGAGGCTGCGAACCTTTTTGCAAGCTTCTTTCAAAGTGTGTTTAGCTCAACATCGCCACTACTGCACCCAGGAAGCTTTCAGAATATCCCAACCCACGATATTCACCTTCCATGCTTCCAGTGTTCCCAACAGGAAGTGATGTCAGCTCTCCGCGACCTAGATGTCTCGAAAGGGGCCGGTGCTGATGGCCTTACGCCTTTTCTTCTGAAGAACTGTGCTAGGTCTATTGTCCGGCCACTGACCCTGATTTTCAATCGGTCGCTTAGTGAAAAAACGTTTCCGGGATTATGGAAAACCGCCAAAATGATTCCAGTTCACAAATCTGGGAGTTCACGAAGCGTTGACAATTATCGTGGAATCTCGATTCTTTGTTGCTTGGGTAAACTCCTTGAATCCATGGTTCACAAAGTAATACTGTCTGCTTCGAGACCAATTATTTCGGAATATCAACATGGATTTATTCCACATCGCTCTACAACGACCAATTTGTTATGTTATTCGAATGTGCTGTTTCGGGAGATCGAGCAGCGGAATCAGGTGGACTCCATATACTATACGATTTTTCGAAAGCGTTTGACACCGTTCCTCACCAATATGCCGTGGAGAAGCTTCGTCACATGGGTTTTCCTGATTGGATAGCCAATTGGATTTTGTCATACCTGACTGGCAGGCAGGCTTTCGTTCAGGTGAACTACTCTCGATCCGAGACCTTCTGCGTTCCTTCTGGTGTTCCGCAAGGTAGTGTGCTAGGACCTTTGATCTTCGTTCTGTACATCAACGATTTATGCGATCAATTCTCATCTGCTAAACTGCTATACGCCGACGACCTCAAAATTTTCAGAAGAATAAAATCTATGCTGGATTGCGTCGCTCTGCAGGCTGACACTGATTTGCTTCTTCGTTGGTGCGACGAAAATGGAATGAGCGTAAACATTAAGAAGTGTAAAGTGATAACTTTTTGCCGGTGCTTGTCTCCCATTAGACACGAATACACCATTACTGGAACAACACTGGAACGAGTTCAGTCTATTCGAGATTTAGGTGTGATAATGGATTCCAAGCTACGTTTCAACGAGCATATTTCAACCGTTACTGCTATGGCTTTTGCTGTTCTCGGTTTTATCCGACGGAATGCGTTAGAATTCACTGACGTACATGCACTAAAGGCACTGTTCTGTGCGCTAGTGCGTAGTGTTTTGGAATACGCTGCCCCTGTCTGGGCCCCTTACCACACCTCACAAGTCATTCGTATCGAACGCGTGCAGAAGCAGTTCATCCGCTTTGCTCTCCGTCACCTGCCATGGAATGACCCTGCTAACCTGCCAGACTATCCAGCGCGTTGTCAACTGAGCAGCGTTGAGCTGCTCTCGTCTAGACGCTTAAAGCTGCAAAGGTTATTGATTTTTGATATTCTTAAACACAATATCGATTCCTCGGATCTTCTATCGTGTGTGCAATTCAACGTACCTAGTCGCCGGCTCAGAAAAGCTGCTCTGATTGCCATTCCAGTACATAGGACGAATTATGGGTACAATAACCCACTCAGTTCTTGCATTAGAAATTTTAATAGTGTAAGTGATTTATTTGATTTTAATCTGTCTAAATATTGTTTTAAATCTAGAATTAAGAATGTAGGTTAAGATTAAGTCTGTACGATAGAATCGAAGACGAATACAAATACAAATACAGAAGAAGAAAGAACAGTCCTTCATTTGAAGAATCGATGAAGTGACAAAACCAACGTATTTTGCTTGCACCTATTTGCAGCCACTTCTTGAATTGATCTTTTCCCGATCTCAAACCACAAACTCTGCAGCGATTTCGGCCATAGATCGTTTGCCTCAGCTCCGTCTTTTTGCTTCCTTTGTCTTCAGCCATGTTCGGGTATAATTGAAAAAAAGAAAAGAAAAATTCACTCACGAACGCAAAAACGAATGACTGGTTACCAGAGCATTCAGTCAAGCAATCACAACTTCTTGACGCTTGAATAGCCAGATCTGTGCTTTGCTGTGGTGTGAATGAGCTGTCTGGAACACAGGGACGACGGAATGACTGAAAGCGGGAAATCAAGTCAACAAGAATGTGTTGTTTGACTGATAGAACGAAATGAAGATAGAGAAAATAGTGCACACTGATTTTTTTCTTTACTCGTCGTTCACGACGCGTGTCAATTTTTCCGAGGAGTGATTTTTTTTTATTAATCATTTATTTGTACAGGCTCAATCGAATCAACTTTACAGAGCCAAGTTTTCATATTTTTTTACATCATTTATCTTAAAACTAAAGTTAGGGGGATAGAACCGATTACTCGCGGCCGTCTCGAGGTTAATAGGAATTACAAATTACGGATGGGAAGATGGGTGGGAATTTAAAGTATGGTATACATAACACATTAATTTTAAATTCTAAATTGTCTTAACACTTATAACTATACAATGTATGGATTTCTTTTAACTTGAACATTTTTTTGAAAAAGAAAAAAAAACACACAAACACAGATAAAAAAAAAGAAAAAAAAACTTAAAGTAAACATACAGGTTAAACTAACTACAATCTAATGCTAATGTTAGTCAAAAACACATAAATTAATTGCATATACTCCAAATCACGCAAAGCCAAAATATCTCGAATTGGCACATTGGGTTGTCTACCTCGAGCCCGAAGGGAATCATTAAGCTCCGATCTGACTCCACGATGCTCAACACAAGACCAAATAACGTGATCTGCGTCCTGATAGCCTTGTCCACACTCACAGAGATTGCTGTCGCTCATCCCAACCCGGTATAAATGAGCGTTCAAAGAATAATGATTGGACATGAGGCGAGACATGACACGAATGAAGTCTCGTCCCACATCCATCCCCCTAAACCAAGATTTCTTCGACACCTTTGGGATGATAGAATGTTGCCATCGCCCCAAATCTCCTTTACTCCATTTATACTGCCAGCTGACGAGTGACTGTTGACGAAAAATAGTAAAAAATTCATTGAAGGCGATTTGTCGATCATAAATATCGCCTTCTATAGCGCCCACCTTTGCAAGCGAGTCCGCTTTCTCATTGCCCAGAATTGAACAATGAGAAGGGACCCATACAAAGGTGATGATAAAATAACGCGAAGATAAAGCACTTAGAAGCTCCTGTATTTTCATGAGAAAATACGAGGAGTGCTTTACCGGCCTCAAAGAGCGAATAGCCTCTATAGAACTGAGACTATCCGTGAAAATGAAGTACTGATCCGGTGTTAGTGAGGCAACGATTTCTAGCGTAAAGTGTATTGCCGCTAATTCGGCGACATATACGGAACAAGGAGCTTGAAGTTTACGATTGGCGCTATAAATTTCATTGTATATACCAAAGCCTGCTGACTCCTCTATCAATGATCCGTCAGTGAAGAACGATTTAGTGGAATTAACTTGGCCAAACTTTGCAGAAAATATCACAGGAGCAATCATAGGACGATGATGCTCTGGAATTCCACGAAGCTCTTGCTTCATGGATAAATCAAAATGAACCGAACTGCCGAAGTCGGAGAAGCAAACACGATTGGGAATATTCGGCGAAGGGCTGACATCCTGTGTTATGTACCAATGGTACAAAGTCATGAAGCGAGTTTGAGGATTCAACTCGAGAAGCTTCTCAAAGTTTTCGATTACCTGGGGGTTCATAACTTCACACCTGGTGAGGAGCCGGAGAGACAATTCTGAAAATCGATCCGAGAGTGGCAACATGCCAGCCAGCACTTCCAGACTCATCGTATGAGTCGAGTGCATACAACCTAACGCGATACGAAGACACCGATACTGAATACGTTCCAGTTTAATGATATGCGACCGAGCCGCCGACTGAAAACAAAAACTACCGTATTCCATAACCGACAAAATCGTTGTCCGGTACAACGTTAGAAGATCTTGCGGATCTGCTCCCCACCAGGTTCCAGTTATTGTGCAGAAAAAGTTGATCCTTTGCTGGCATTTTCGCTTCAGATACTCAATGTGGGATCTCCAGGTGCACTTAGAATCGAACCAGACCCCAAGATATTTAAAGGACATGGAATGAGTTATCGGTGTACCCCAAATTTGAAGCTTCGGTTGTGCTGGGTTATGCTTCCTTGAAAAAACTACCAACTCAGTTTTCTCCGTAGAGAATTCGATACCTAGCTCTAGAGCCCAAGTAGACAAATTGTCTAAGGTATCCTGTAAGGGTCCTTGCAGATCGACCCCATTGGGTCCAGTGACAGACACTACGCCGTCATCTGCAAGTTGTCTCAACGTACAGTTGTCACTTAGACAACCGTCAATGTCTTTGACATAAAAATTATACAAAAGGGGGCTTAAACATGATCCCTGGGGGAGACCCATGTAGCTAAATCGAGAAGCTGTAGAGGTTCCATGAGAGAAGCTCATATGTTTCTCTGACAGCAAATTGTACAAAAAATTATTCATTAATGGTGAAAAGCCACAAGCGTGGAGTTTATCTGAAAGAACTTCAACAGATACTGAATCAAAAGCCCCCTTTATGTCCAAGAATACAGAAGCCATTTGCTCTTTTTTAGCAAAAGCTAACTGAATATCTGTGGAAAGCAACGCGAGACAGTCGTTCGTTCCCTTACCCCTACGGAAACCATATTGAGTATCTGAAAGCAGGTTGTTCGTCTCAACCCATTTGTCCAGACGGAAGAGGATCATTTTCTCCAACAACTTTCGAATGCAGGATAACATCGCGATGGGTCGATAGGAGTTGTGGTCGGACGCGGGTTTGCCAGGTTTTTGAATGGCGATAACTCTCACCCGCCTCCAATCATCCGGTACAATGTTGAGCTCCAAAAACTGATTAAACAAGTTCAACATGCGCCTCTTCGCGACGTCTGGAAGGTTCTTAAGCAAGTTGAACTTGATTCTATCAGCTCCTGGAGCCGTATTGCCACACGAAAGGAGCGCGAGAGAGAGTTCTACCATTGAAAAAGGTTGGCTGTTCTCATCTATCGAATTCTCGGTTTCGCGAGGAATGATCCGTGCCGGCACAGAATCTGGACAAACTTTTCGCGCGAACTTGAGGATCCATTGGTCCGAGTACTCCTCGCTCTCGTTGTTCGTAGTTCGGTTACGCAATCTTCGCGCCGTGTTCCAAAGAGTACTCATCGACGTCTCGCGCGATAGCCCGTCCACGAATCTTCGCCAGTATCCGCGTTTCTTGGCCTTGATGAGGCTCTTAAGTTCGCGTTCGAGAGCCGTGTATACTTCGAAGTGCTCAGGTGTTCCACGTCTACGGAAAACTTTAAACGCGTCGGACTTTTTACGGTAAACCTCGGTGCATTGCTGATCCCACCATGGAGAAGGAGGTTTCCTGCGAAATGACGTTCCTGGAACTGGTCGAGTTTGAGCTTGAAGCGCGCTGTCTAAGATCAGGTTGGAGAGGAAGTTATATTCCTCCAGCGGTGGAAGCTCTTCTACCGTCGTTACGGCTTCATCTACTGCTGTCCTGAACTTTGTCCAATCGATGTAACGGGTAAGATCATACGCGACGTTGATGGATTCCGACGGATTGAACCCGGTGGCAATCGAAATTTGTATGGGCAAGTGATCACTACCGTGGGGATCTTGAATCACATTCCATGTGCAATCCAACGATAATGAATTCGAACAAAGTGTGAGGTCTAATCTACTGCCAACTGAGGATGGACCAGCCAAACGTGTTACTTCTCCATTGTTAAGAACTGTCATATTGAAGTTGTCACAGAGGTCATATAACAAGGAAGACCGGTTGTCGTCGTACAGTTCTCCCCAGCCTGTACCGTGAGAGTTAAAATCTCCCATGATCAACCGCGGAGCAGGAAGAACCGAACAAATATCTGAAAGTTGTTTTCGGTTTATTGAGGCTCTAGGAGGAATATAAACGGAAGCAATGCAAAGGCTTTTATTTTTAATAACAGCCTGACATGCGACAACTTCAATACCTGGAATAGGAGGAAAATTCACTCTATAGAAGGAGTAGCACTTTTTGATCCCCAGAAGTACTCCTCCTCCACGTGAATCCTCACGATCAAGACGAATAATATTGAAATCATGAAACGGAAGATCGATTTCGGAAGAGAGCCATGTTTCACAAAGAGCGAAAGCATCACAACCGGTATTGTGAGTTAAAAATTTGAATGATTCCAATTTAGGAATCAAACTTCGACAATTCCACTGTAGAACAGTGATCAAATCCCCGACCTCATTTGGAAAATTATCCATCGAAGGAGATGATAGCTGCAAGGAGGGGCCACTTAATTGTCAATTGCTTCAAAAAAGTCTTCACTGTTGGAAGCATTGCCAAAACAATGCTTTTGAGAGGGTCAGAAATTTCGAGGTACTTGAAGATACCTTCGACAATGTTATCAAATGAGAACAGCCCAGTCGAGGAAGGGGCTTCTGTTCTTAAAATCGGGGCATCAGGGGTTTTGGATGTCCCCGGAAGAGATGGAAAGTCCTGGGTGTAGTTAGTACTACGAAAACCAGGAGGAATTGGATTTTCCTTTTTCCCACCTTTTTTTGAAATGGGCATGCTGGTCTCGGGCTTCTTTTCAGCAACTTTCCGTGGGCGGACGCGTCTTCGCTTCCTTGAAGCACCTTCCGGAAAAGTGAACGATGTTCCCTCTTCAGCCGAATCAAAGTCAGACTCGTCATCTGACAGAGGAGCAAAGGGATTTGTATTGGCATTGGGTGATGGGGAGGCTTTTTTCACCATTTCGGCGAAAGATTGCCTGGAACGCTGTTTTAGCGAGCGTTCTAATTTTTCCCCGTGTTGTTTGTACGCCGGGCACGATGAGAGAGCATGAGGAGGAGTTCCCTTACAGAAAGCGCATTTTGGTGTGCTGTCTGCACAGGCGCCATCCTCATGTTTCTCTCCGCAGTTGGAGCAGCGTGCCTTATTGCCGCAATGGGAGGTCGTATGTCCCATCTGCTTGCATTTTTGGCAGATCATGACCCGAGGTACAAACAACCGCACAGGTAGTCGAAGTTTTCCCAACTCGACGTATTGAGGGAGGGCTGAGCCAGAGAAGGTCACACGAAACGAGTCTGACGGTGTAAACTTTTTTTCACCCTTATTGGTCGATACTGTGCCTAGTTGGCGCACATCCAGTATCTTAACTGGAGATAGCAGAGGGTTCTTGAATCGACCAACCCCCTGCTTTAGCAGGATCTCAGGGGTCAGACTTGTTTCGGTGACCACACCTTCAATTTCAATACCCCGAGCTGGGATATACACTCTATATTCTAGTGTAAAGAGCTGGGAGACAGCAATCTCATTAGCTTGCTTGAGGTTGGACACAACGACCCGAAGTTTATTTGGCCTGACTTTAATTATCTCGGTCACGGCCGAGAATCGTTTCGTCAGATCATTACTGATCTGATAAACGTTTAGAGGTTTCGTTTTGGGCTGGAAGTAAACAACCCATGGACCAGCTGAACTATCTGGATATGCACGTGATCTGGTAACTCTATGAGCTACCTCATCATTTCGCGCCATAGATGATTCGTCATCCGACAAATCATCCATGGCTCGCTTGTGGGAGCTTTAACGCTCAACCAATAACGCAATTATATACAATCAATCACAGATAAACAAACTAAAGCTAAGCACACTCTCTCACACACTCTCACACACTCTCACTCACTCTCACACACTCACACAAAAAAAAACTTAACTTAACTTATCTTAAATGTATCACTGATCTGCTGCAGCCGGGCGACGAATGTGCTGCTGCTGTCGAGCGACGATGTGTGGCCGCGTGTACCGGCTAGACGTGGAGCTGAACGATGATGATAATGATGACGATAATGATGGTGTTGCTGGTCGGTGGTAGTTGGTGGATGGCCGAATGCACGCCACACACGATGGACTGCTGGTGTGCGTGCCGTATAGATGCGGAGCAGTATGGCTTTTAGATCGTGGCAATATTGATAATTGCAATTATTGACGTTGTTGCACTGCTTAACACACAACTTTTTCTTCTTCAAAACCAAGACTCGATTTCACTCGCGATCGCGAAAAATAACAATACTGAAGAATTGAAACAACTCGTGAAAAGCTTCCAAAGCAACAGAGAGCGGACCGAACGAACTGCACCGTTCGCTTGTTCACTGACCAAAATGACTGACTGACTGACTGACTGACTGACTGACTGACTGACTGACTGACTGACTGACTGACTGACTGACTGACTGACTGACTGACTGACTGACTGACTGACTGACTGACTGACTGACTGACTGACTGACTGACTGACTGACTGACTGACTGACTGACTGACTGACTGACTGACTGACTGACTGACTGACTGACTGACTGACTGACTGACTGACTGACTGACTGACTGACTGACTGACTGACTGACTGACTGACTGACTGACTGACTGACTGACTGACTGACTGACTGACTGACTGACTGACTGACTGACTGACTGACTGACTGACTGACTGACTGACTGACTGACTGACTGACTGACTGACTGACTGACTGACTGACTGACTGACTGACTGACTGACTGACTGACTGACTGACTGACTGACTGACTGACTGACTGACTGACTGACTGACTGACTGACTGACTGACTGACTGACTGACTGACTGACTGACTGACTGACTGACTGACTGACTGACTGACTGACTGACTGACTGACTGACTGACTGACTGACTGACTGACTGACTGACTGACTGACTGACTGACTGACTGACTGACTGACTGACTGACTGACTGACTGACTGACTGACTGACTGACTGACTGACTGACTGACTGACTGACTGACTGACTGACTGACTGACTGACTGACTGACTGACTGTCAGTCAGTCAGTTAAAAAAAAATTCTGTGTTTTCTACTTTGTCTTCTTTTTTCCTTTTTTAGCTCTCCCATGATGCCTATTGCTGTTGCATCCAAGTTTTTACAAATGAATTCAGGGGGGTCTATTTCTTAAAACCCAAGCCCAACATTCAATTGAAAACTGGTATATCATGTTCCAACGGAAATACGTGTTTTTGTAATTTCAAATCTCATTTTTCCCAAAAGCTGGACGTGTTGAAGCAATTCTTAGCCCTTCTTTGAATTCAGCGAGGCAACATCTATAAAATTCATCATCCTTACTCAATGAGAATGAAACACTGCCGACTAGTGTTATCTAGCTCGGTATTCGATATCGGTAAGTTCTCAATGCTTTCCGTTTCAAGGTCCTGAGCATGGCTGTCTTGATTATCTTTTTCAAAGGTTTCAGCTTATGCATTGGAATTCATTGCATTCTTCCGAGAGTCCTCTGGATCCTCTCCCGCGCTTTCCGTTCAGCTTATTATAATGTTCCAAATTTTCGACGACCCCGTGGGCGTTGGTGTGAAAGATTAACCTTCCTCGGGCATTTAAAAAACTGACACATAAGACACTACCCAACAATCATCGGTGTTGAATTAGAGCTTGTTCAAGCAAATTTGGAGAAGCTATTCAGCTATTCTAGAAGAAACAGCTGAATAGCTTCTCCAAATTTGTTTGAACAAGCTCTAATTCAACACCGATGTTTGTTGGGTAGGGTTAATATTGACCCTGATTTCAACCCTTTCTAGAATTATGAAATTTAACCTAGACACAAATACTTCATTTTAAAGGTTATGGTCTCAACAATGTATTGGTGGTGAAAAAAAAAATTGGTCACCGGGAATCTGCTACAAAGGGAAGGAGGTTTTGATTTAGATGTATAAACAGAATTGCATACAAAATATTCCAGACTTGTTGTAGAAAGCTGCCGTCTTCGACTAAGTTTCTCAGTATGTTATTTATCGTCTTTTGACGTTATCATATTAGTTCCAGATCATGCCACAGATATGGCGCTGCAGTCTATCTTTGCCAAATGAAGCACAAGAGAGTTGCCATTTGGGGCAAAGTTTTAGTTTGGCTGTGTTAACAGAAATGCACATAAAACATTCCAAACTCATTGTAGAGAATTGGCTTGTTGAGCAAAGTTACTCAATGCGTAAATAATCGTCTTTTGATATTATATGCTAGTTCCAGATCTTGCAACAGAGATGGCGTGGCAGTCTATCTTTTTCCAATGAAGCGCTAGAAAGTTGCCGTTTTGGGCCAAGTTTTACAGTATTGTATTTGTCATATTTTGATATTATCATATTAGTTCCAGATATTGCCACAAAGATGACGCTGCAGTCTATCTTTGCAAAATGAAAATCTAGAGAGTTGCCGTTTTATACAAAGTTTCTTGGAATGTTATTTGTCGTCTTTTGCCATCATCATATTAGTTCATGGTCTTTGCACTGAAGTCTATCTTTGCCTAATGTGTTTATTTCAAATGTCTTCATTTTCCATTATCAAATACTTTTCTGAAGACGGCAACTCTCTAGAGCCCCATTTGGCAAATGAAGACTGCAGCACCATCTTTTCGGCGCAATTTAGAACAAATCTGATTATTTCAAGTGACTACATTTTACATTAACAACAACTTTAACGAAGACGGCAACCCTCGACAGCTTCATTTGACCAAGATAGATTGCAGCACGATTTGGAACAAATATTAAAACATCAAAAGACGATTATTTACGCATTGAGTAACTTTGCTCAACAAGCCAATTCTCTACAATGAGTTTGGAATGTTTTATGTGAATTTCTGTTAACTCAGCCAAACTAAAACTTCCTTCCATTTGTAGCCGATTCCGGCGGCAATGTTACCGGAACCGTTTTTTTTTTTATTTCAATGCATTTTTGAGACCAGAACCTTTTAACAGGTGCAGAAACTTTGTCTAGGTAAAAATTTCTAAATTCTACGAAGGGTGGAAATTCGGGTCAATATTGACCCTAATATCTTATGTGTCACTTTTTTTGTACAACCACCTAAACTGATTTAAAAAAAATATTGTTCATGCAAAAATGAAGAATTTCGTAAAATATTAAAAATATAGCTTACATTGAAGTTGCGCAATGGGTCATACTTTACCCCAATATCTTAGGAAGGTATATTAGGATAGGAAGGTATATTATATTGATTCCATGATCCAGACTTGGCTTCTCGGATATATTTTTTGGACTTCTGATGTTGCGTTTCGAAATTGTTGTTGTATTTTGACTGCTTTCCTCACCGAACTAATCCACCATATTTGAGAATGTCGTCCAACGTTGAAGGATGTTTTTAGTATGGAATCACTACCAGCCTCAAATATGGAAAGCGTCATATGCTCGACATAATGGTTGCTGGTAGGTGTGATTTTATGCCACACCAGTTTCTCGAATTTGACCAGGTCAGCGTGTTTGTAAAGCCATCTTTTCTAAAGGAAACGTCGGGGAATTGAATCATTAGTGGAGACAATAATAGGTTTATGATTGCTGCCGATGAATTATTCGTTAACGTTAACGATAGTAAGATCTATTGATGAAAAAGTACATTACTTAGATGGGTGGAAGCCCCAATATTCAGCAATAGAAGATTGTTATCTACTGCCCACTCCAACAGCATTCGCCTTCTCTTTGTTGACTTAGTTGAAAAAGAAGAAGCTCATCGTGAATAAATCTAAAAGAAAACCTCAACCTTATTATAGAACCAAACCGCTTGATGAAAACTTCATTCTCCAATTCGACACCTTCATTATCGAACAGCTTCAGTGCTGCCTTGACAGTGTTTCGGTAATTGTTTAATTGAATAACAATCAATTCGATTCGCTTCGATTCCTTTGCCGGTGAAAGTATTCTTTCCAATAGTCCTCCCAGGTCTGTCCGAACTAAGGCTTGTTCGCGACAAAATCTGGACAGTTTAAATTTCTAATAAAACAGATTTGTTGTTAGTTCAATCCAAGATATATTTTTAATTCATTTAATTGTGCATTATTAGTCATTTCAAAACTAATTACAGTTACTTAATTAGGCTGCATAAAGAAACTACGAACTTTTGAGTTTACTCCAGCCATTATGGTCTATGCAGACTTCTCTGCAACCGATTTAACTGCTTTTGTCCAAGATTTTCGAAATGTTTCTATAGTTGTAGCTTATTGTTTATATTGAGAGAGTTCTCTCTTCAGTGGATGGGCAGTTAGGTGAATTCGCCTCTTTCGGTACAACATGGACTCCATTCGCTTTATACCATTCCAAAACATCTTTGGTTCAGTGACAAGATGCCAAATCAGGCCAGAATAGCTAGGGAGCGTCATGGCTGCGTAGGAATGGTAACAATCGCTTCTTTAGGCATTCTTCACGGTATATTTTCTTGTTTACCGTTCCGGTAGTGATGAAGCTTTGGCTTGCTCGACCACAGCTGCATATTGCCTGCCAAACCAATTTTTTTTTTTGGGAAACTTGGCCTTTTTCTTCGTCCTGAAATGCTCCTATACGCCGTTCCGTTGCATGGTAGTATAATAAGACATTCCGGGAAGCTGCTTAAAGTCTTCCAGCACATAAGTTTCATCGTCCATTATCACGCAGGAAAATTTCGTCTAATATTCGCGATACAATTTGCGCGCCCGGGTTTTAGCCGTCATATTTTGTTTATCATTACGGTTCGGAATAGTTTTCACCTTGAACGAATTCATACCTTGCCGGTGCTTGGAAGGATGCACGAAAGTTGGGGACATTTTTATTTTTCTAGCCACAGTACGTACCGAAAGATCTGGGGCCTCATTGCGCATTTCGAATCGAGCTTCTCGAAACGATTGTTTTGAAAGTCGACTCGAAAATGTTTCGGCATTATGTATGCATTTCGACCGGTCGATAAATTATCTTTCTTTGTAGTAGTAGATTTCGACTAACCGTTGTAGATTTTCGAGCACCTGCTGTCAAACAAGACATAAACAAATTAATTTAGCGCCGGCAATCCAAATCGTTTTTTTTTTATCAGTGAAAAATAAAGTGATTCTTTTAAGTAAGTATCAAATGAATGTTTTGCTTTATACGGGAAATAATGGTGTGATTCTTTTAGCGCACAGCAGATTATGCTTTTCGATACAGATAGTGATGATGATGAGGAGGAGGAAGCAAGCAACCTTAGAATTTCAAGTCGCCAGCTTCGAGATCATAATAACCCATTAAGCTTGAATGAATTGGAGTAAGTAAACATTTAGTAAACATTAATTTTTTTATTGTTGTTGCAGTAACATACTCTTGAGGATGTATTCGAATAGTTTATGGTATCTTTGAATCGGCATATTGAAGTGAAAAACCAATCGGCAATTTGGAAGACGAAAAGTTTAATTGGATTTTCATTCGATTTCTGTATTTCTGTTCACCTGGTAACGAATACACCGAGTATAGAACGCACCAAGGTTTGTTGTCCCGATAGTTATTGAGCAGATAGTTTGCTGTTATGCTGTTACCAGTTATACATTTTCTTAGATAAGCTCAATAAGACGACAAATGTTTTGAACCAAGAAAAGTTAAAACACTTATAGCGGATTCGTTTTTGATCCACTTGCAAACTGGATCGGGTATCAAAATTGGGTCGGCTTGTGAAAAATGTCAGTGTATTTGGTTTTATCTGTAACTCGTATCGGATTGGGGTTTGCACTGACAATAAGTTCGGGTATCGCTAGGTTCAATAACGAATTCGATATTACTTCTTGAAGACGAGAACATCCGACGGATATGGATGGAATGTCGGGCTATAAGAACCGTATTTCGTCTATTTGTGGATGCAACCTTGTCTCATCATTGAAGTTTCTTGTTAAACAAATCATCCATATGTGTGTTATTATTATTTTTCCAGACATTTTATTTAAAGCAATGTTCGCTTTACTAAAATCTTCAGAACATTTTAAAACTAAACTTCTTTAAAACACTTCAACAGTTTGACATATCCACATTGAAAATACTATAACTCTTACTGTATAGATTTTGTTGCTTCACACTTGGCAGTATGGACCAACTTAGGTCCCGCCACCAATAGGATAAGAAGAAGAAGAAGATTTGGTTGCTTAAGTTTGGTTTGGTTGTGCCAGATCAAAAATGTACAACTAAATTTCCATACATTTACATTGAAAATAATATCAATGTCAAATTGTTACTGTGTAATAAATACATTAGACCATGGTTGGGAACATAGAAAATCATAATCATTTCATAATCATAATCATTTAAATGTTAAAAATTTGACTAATTATGTATGCACATTTTAAGTTTATGCATCACAATTACATATTATTATGTTCCCTTGCGCTGAACGGGCCGGCTTGTCGTGCCGCAAGGGCTCAGTAGGGATTCTTGGTCAAGACCCGAAGCTAAGAGTCAGTTCCATTGTGGAAATATCACATCAAGTAGTTTTTCCACCTGCTACAGAGCATTGTGTGCCTGGAGCTCACATTGAGAATTTTACTATTGACATTAGGTTCGTAGTTGCAGCGCGCTAGGGATCATCCCTGCCTTAGAACATGGAAAGACATTACGGGAAATAGAGGCAAAATACATTTTTTTATCTTTTTTTGCTGTTATGATATGATAGTATATTATTGCATATAAATTGGTTTCAGGTTATCGAAATTTGGGATGTACCGTGAAGGTACCATATTCTGCGCACGGTGTGCTGCTCCAGAAAACTACATAACGCCTCTACTTGCGGTGGATTGATGCCTAATGAGTTTTTGGAATTCACTGAGGTCCTACGAATAAAAAACACATGTTTTTGTAATTACGACCTAGAAATATGTTACAAAAAATAAAATACTTACATGACAATAGTTAATTACCGCCAATTTATTAAAAACAATATAACACTAATAATAAAACTTAAATCACTCGATTCAAAGACGTCACGATACGAATGGCGGTCGATAGGATAATAGTATTCGTCTGTTTTGTTTCGTTTCGACCGCCTATTTTGTTTCGAGTGTATGGTTACATAATGTCAATAAAGCTCGAAAATCTAGTACCTCGTCGAATTTAAATCGTTCTCGAGCTCGATTCGAAATCCATAATGCCAAACAAGCTCGAGTCGACAGAACTTTATTCGTTTCGACTTGCGAAATGTGGCTCCTGGTCTGTTCTGCAATATTTGCTTCACCTTCGCGTCCTTCTGGTGGTTCATGAGATCCGTTTTTGTTCCGCTCCCAGCCTTTCTGGCTGTTGTCAAACGTGTATCGAAAGTTTTTGGAAATTTTGGGGAGTGCTTGCGGGAAAACCTAGCTTTTTTCTTACTGACAGATCCGGATTTTAATTGCGACCGCACACAATTGCTTTTCGCACTTGCTCTTCTTTCGACGCCATCTTAGATCTAAAAGCTTATAGTATCACCAAAAATTGACTTAACACAATGAACAGACATACGTTCATCAGTTTGCTAAATATTTCACGCGTTGATGAAGTATTTCCAGAGATATACGTATTTAGAGGTGTCCTAATTTTGTCGCGAACAGGCCTTAGTCGCTCCATCATGGACCATAGCACCACTACACAACTACATACAAACACAACCTAGGTTTGAGCGCCACCTTGGAGGGAAAACAAAAGAAAGTTTTTCTTTAATTTTCTCGTCACGCGGAAAGTTTTCCCTCCTTTTTTTTTATTCGTCCTCGAAGATCGTGATGAGTTGGACAACTACGAAATACGAAGATGTCCAATTGGGAGTAGTTAACTAACCGAAGTCTATTGTGTCTCTTCAACAATACCGGATGGCTTGGGGCAGGTTAGTGTTCGATTATTTCAGACGAACAGTGGTGGGACACTTTTGTTCGCGGAAAACAGGACGGGAGGTCTTTTGATGGGAAAACCAAATATAGCACTCCGCACTTATTAGATTGGGAATTTAAGCTGGCTGGTAAAGTTTCACCTGAATGATGATTCAATAAGGGTAGTTATTTTCAATCAATTATTGCGATGCGTTGACTTTTCACAATTTATAGATTTATTAAATTTTGGTTGCCTTCAAATGGGACACAGGGCAGGAGTTGTCTTGATCATCTTAAGTATCAATGAGCTAGCCAGCCATTTCGAGAGCCCTCTTGATATGCAAGATTCAAATATGCTCAGTGTCTATTGCATTCCTGAATTATAAATAATCGCTCTCCGCTTCCACTTCGATATCTTTGTTCTGGGTGCGATTAAATCATGACACCAGAGGGAATGTTTTTCATTCTTCCATAGCACGACGACGAAACTCTCCTCTTAGAACGTCATCATGATAGTGTATCCTCCTACTCCTCGCATAGAAGGCAGTTGTGCTTAAATGGAATTTATTCTAATCTCGGGACTTTATTGAATTAGAGCCTCTCTGTGTTCCTCCGCACACTGGCATGTTTCGCTCATCCTATAGCGGTCATTTATAGCCCTGCCTGGATTCAGACGAGGACAGGCACATGTCCTGTATATATATAACCTCCTGATACGGAGATGTCCCACCCAACTGGCCAGGGATCCGGTTGCCTGTTATCATCATCCGTTGCTGCTACGGCTGTTGCCTTGCAGCGTGTATTCAGATAAAATATATTATTCAATCTGCAACTTTTCTTTTCGAGCAGCAAGCAGCGGTTGAACAACTTCCGTCCAACAGCCGAACCTGGTTGCGACCGAGAAGGCGATAGTGGGGTTAGAAATACACCCCAGTGGAAGTATATACATTTTTAGTTCAACAATTTAATTTGTAGCCATCTCGCAGCTGACACGAACCGATTAGCATACGTTTCGAGTTTGTCCAAGCTGAAACTAATTCCCGCTATGAATAACACTAAAGGACATCAAAAGGATGACGGCTTCCAGGGGTGTTGGAATGTTTTTGATATGAGACTGATTCCTTTGGATATGACATTTTCGGTTGATTTTGAAGAACAAAATCCTTCCGTAAATTGCGTAAATGAACGTTTTTGATGATGTCACGTACCGCAGTTCAGTCATGTGGTATCTGCAGTCGATTGCTAATGAATGAAAAATCACAGACGGTCACATTTTTTTCTTACTTTTACGAAAATGCGAGCGAAGCGAAGATGAAGGATCAATGATATAAATTTACCATAACCGAACAACGCGTGAACTTACACCACCCATGGAAAACGCGGACGGGCGCTGCTGCTCACAGTTTGGAAAGGCTTTCACAGAGGATGAAACACGAGATGCCAAAAACGTGCTCGGTGTCTGTTGAAGTTTTCCGCTGACAAAAAAAGAACGAAGAAAAATTTGCCAAATATATATGGGAGACGAATTCCATTTTATAAATTACCTCATCAATTTTTCTTGTAAATATATTCATAACGTGGAATTCGCTCGAAATTTTTGGTATTGAGGGCTCTTCGCTTTTTGGAGACGACCTCTACTTCCTGCTGCTTTTGATGAAGACATATTTGACTGAATAATGATGGCTGTTTGACGAGGGATAGGATTTACAGTATATGATCCTAAGATACAGAACATTACTAACGTGAACAATGTTACAAATATAAACTACATGAAAAGGTCTAAATATTCTACTGCTTCAAATGATATTTGCTAAGCGGGTCCTTGGCGGACTATTTCTTTGTACCTACTGATCATCGTAAGTTTTAACAAATATACTATATTAACAATATAAGTCACTTCGCATATTTTGTTATACCCAGCGTAATATTCCAAAAGTACTCAACAGACAAATTGAAAAAAATCACAAATTGTTGAACTAAGGAGATTTCCAAACTCGCCGCAACTCCGACTTGTTGCCAGCAACGAATTTCATGACAAAAACAACACGCAACTATGGTTTGCTGCAACTTGAACAGGATAGGAAAAAGATCGTGTGTTGGAAAGTTGCCTTAGTTGCCAACAAATACATTCACAACATTTTATTGTTGGCAAATGGTTGGGACAAACACATATCGACCCGCTCTTTTGTTGCTAGTTTTTCACGGTTTTCGAAGAAACATTGATTCCTTGGCCCTAACACGTTGGTCTGCTACATTGTTAAGCAGCTCAGACAAGATGATGTCTTTGATTTATGATGGCGGAACTAGTTTGTACACCCGTGACAAAGTCATAAATGAGTAAATATTACTGTCAAAGGAGAAGTTTAAAATGCGTATAATGTGTTGGTAATATTGCGTCGAAGTTTTCAAAAAATGTAACGCAATTATCACCTAAAAATAAGGTCACATGTATTTGTTTCAAAAAATAATACAGTTTAGACAAAACTGGTCTTCTTCCCCGGCGTTGCTTTATTGAAATGGAGAAAAGTAATTCTATACTAAGAGTAAAAACGCACATTTTGACGTATCTGCGTTATTTTCAAAAGAGCTCTAAGAAAATTATATGGTTGTACCGACAATTCAATCATGGTCAAGATGACTATTGCATGTAATGGCTTTAATTACCATGAAAATGGTCGGAGACATTATTT
The DNA here is from genome assembly GCA_024533555.2 of Aedes koreicus. Taxonomy (NCBI): domain Eukaryota; kingdom Metazoa; phylum Arthropoda; class Insecta; order Diptera; family Culicidae; genus Aedes; species Aedes koreicus. Next base: position 373,267 of record JAHHFK020003085.1, read on the forward strand.
CATCATCACATTATTGACCATAGTCATGGTAACAGGGACTATTCTGACATTATTGTAAATGTTGAACCAACTATTTCGAATGGTCATTTTGACCATGATAACAGTCGGTTGAAAATCATTTTTTTGCCCTAGTCATCATAATTCCCAATAATAGTAAAATTGACTTTCAAACTTTTTCTGTGTGAGCAAACAATACTCATTAGAAGAGTATATTAGTTTTACCGTGGATACACGGTAGAATGAATTAAGCAAATTGAAAGGTAAAATATATTTCGATTGCCTTTTTTATCACCAGATGGTTCTGTTGGCAGCGCTACACGGGTCGCCTAACATGTATATGTGGAAAAGGAAGTGACTTATATTGTTAATATAGTATATTTGGTCTTAAGTAACACTTTTCTGTTACAGGGTGCGGCAGAAAATAATGCGAAAATTTGTTCTATTTTTTCAAATCCCATTTTCAACTAATTCAAGCAATAATATCAACATTTTCGAAAGCAGTTATCTTTATAAAGTCCTTTTAAACAAATTTATTCAATGTGTCCTCCATTTTTATTAATAACATCCTCGAGCCGACGCCGGAAGCCAGAGCATGCCAGACTGCCATGTGCGTGTTATGGTTGACTTCAGGGTTTTCACACTAGGGTGTGATGTTTTGCAGGCTCGTGCTTCAACATATGCCCAAATCGAATAATCCAACGGATTAAGATCTGGACTGCTAGGGGGCCACAAATCCTTCGGCCAAACCTTCATGTTATCGTTCAACCATTGTTGGGTTCGATTGGACGTATGACACGGCACTCCATCCTGCTGTAGGACAACGTTTTGGTCCTCGGAGAAGTTGGCCTTCACCCAGGGAAGCACTTGGTCCTTTAAAATACCGATATACACTTCGGTATTGATTTTAACTCCAGCATCAATTAAAACAGGCGGCATTTTCAAACCGTTGGACGCCACCAAGCCAAGCATCATGACATCAACCGGATGTTTGGTTTGAAATTTGAATTTAACTTTTTCGGGAACGTTCTCCATTTTCTGCGGTGCAATGAACCGGTCCGTGCGGCTGTTGGCCACAGCATCGATGCTGAAAAGCTTTTCGTCGGAGAACAGGATTATCATTTTTTCCTTCTTCAACAAGGAAAGCACAATCTCTTGGAACGAGTCACTCTGAAAGATGCATGCAGGTCTTCTTTGATGATTCTCCGCATGGATTTCTCCGAAATATTTGCAAGTTTTCTTATGGAACGCACCGGGTTGCGAGCAATTTTTGCACGGACCGATTTGATCACGTTCGGCGTGCGTGCAAAGCGCGGACGTCTGCTTTCCGGCTTCCGCTGCTTAGGACCATCCTGCAGGGACTTTTTTATGCGGTAAACTGTTGCCAAATGGCACCCTACCACCTTGGTAATCTCTTTCGGCTACTTCTGGGCGAGCAACAAACTGATGATCACTTCTTTCGCGAACATTTTGATGAATTTGCAATAAAACAAATAGAATGTTTCGATGCAGCACTTGAAGGTAAACATAAACAAATACACTTTCGACAGAAATTAGTCACTAGCTTCACGAATTAACCCAATACTCAAGTTTGAATATTTTCACATTATTTTCTGCCGCACCCTGTATTTATTCAATCCATAAAATAAATGAATAAATAACAACATAAGTTCCCACAAACATTAATAGTGTACTTTTAGTCGTTTTCCTTAGATAGAAAGTAAGATATTTAAATGTGTTTTTCGGCATATCCCGTATCATACCTGAGACCTAAGACCTAAAATTACCAAGCGAGCTGCCTTCAAGAGGTTCAGTAAGTACCGTACGCTTCCGCTAAAACAATATTACGTCAGGCTTAACCACGAGTATAAGCGCTTAACTATCTTCGTGACCAAAGAGATATATAACGCAAGCTTAAATCGCACCCAAAATCTTTCTGGAATTACGTCAATAAGCAACGCAAGGAGTCCGGATTACCATCCTCTATGGTGCTCGATGGCATAAAAGCTTCGTCGCAATCCGATATCTGCCATTTGTTCTCCATCAAGTTTGCCAATGTTTTTACAGATGAGCTACTCTTCTTTGACCAAATCTCGCTTGCTGCGCAGAATGTTCCGGTATACGTCGATCGATGAGTGGTGTGAACGTCACCGATACAATGATTTCGAGCTCCACGTTGTGACTTAAGACGTCGTTTAATCCGGGACCAGACGAAGTTCCATCCGCAATAATTAAGAAACCCATTGATGTCCTCATTCCGCCGCTTCGTCGTATTTTCCAGCATTCTATCGCATGTGATACGTTTCCTCAGTGCTGGAAATCTGCTCATATGTTTCCAGTCTACAAGAAGGGTAGTAGGCGCGATGTCAACAATTACCGGGGCATCACATCGCTGAGCGCTGTTTCCAAACTTTTTGAGTTGGTAGTGATGGATCCAATCGTCTCTCATAGCAAGCAGTATCTAAGCACTGACCAACATGGATTCATTGCCGGCCGCTCGGCCACGACAAATCTGTTATGCTTGACATCGTACGTCACCGAAACTATGACGGAACGGACTCAGAGAGATGCTATTTACACTGATGTATTTGCTTTCGCCAAGGTGAACCACGCTATAGTGATAGCCAAACTTGACAGGCTCGGAATCAACGGTAATCTGTTAGATTGGTTTCGATCATATCTTACTGATCGGCTACTTAATGTTCTTGTAGGAGATTTTCATTCTGCAAGTTTCTGTGCCTCATCTGGCATTCCACAAGGCAGCCACCTGGGCCCGCTAGTTTTTCTACTCTACTTCAATGAGGTGCATATTGTCATCAAAAGTCCGTGTTTATCTTATGCAGACTCAATATCTATCTGAGGATTCGTTCAGTTAATGATTGTATCATTCAACGACAACTTGATGCAGTGACCAATTGGTGCACGATTAATCGGATGGTGATCGCTCCTGCCAAGAGTAGACGTCATAACGTTTTCGCGGAAGAAGCAGCCGATAACCTTCAATTACGAACTGCCTGGATCGTCAATAGGCCGAATGAGTCGTGTGAAGGATCTCGGGGTGATTTTGGATACACAACTTAATTATAAGCAGCATGTCTCTTACGTCGTTGATAATTAAGAGTGCTGGGACTCGTCTTTAGAATAGCCAAAACATTTTCCGACGCTTATTGTTTAGAATCGCTCTACAGCTCTCTTGTGAGGTCCACGCTGGAGTACTGTTCTGCCGTTTGGAGCCCTTATCACAAGAACGGTGCGGAACGAATTGAATCGGTTCAACGTCACTTTCTTCGTTTCGCTCTCCGAAGACTACCTTGGAGGGATCGGTTCCGATTGCCCAGCTTTGAAACCCGTTGCCGTCTGATCAACCTGCAAACTTTGCGAGTGAGAAGGGACTTCAACAACGCATTGATCATCACTGACGCCCTACAAGGCAGAATTGATTGCGGGTCGATTCTTGAAAATATCGACTTGAATGTTCGTCCTCGGCGACTGCGAAATAATATAATGCTGAGGCCTCCGCTTCGTCGTACGAACTACAGACTCGAAGGGGCGATCAGCGGTTTGCAACGAGTGTTCAACAGAGTGGCTTTAATGTTCGACTTCCATCTTTTGCGTGCAATTCACGGTTGAAGATTTGCCGCTGCCTTCGAGCATCGCGGTAGCTGATAATGACTACGAAAAAAATGTATGTTTGTGTCCATACTAGTATGTTTTTTGTAAGACTTGACTATTTCCAATAAATTCGTTTATACATTTTTTTATAACCAAAGTGCGCCAACTGTGGTGCCAACCACGAAGGAAGAAATTGATCGTGCCCAAAGCGATCGGAATACGTTGAAATCCGCAAGCAAGCAACGACCAAAATGAGCAAAAAATTCCTGCGACGACCGCCTCCGCCGGTGACAGAGGAACACTTCCCGCAGCTACGGTACAACGTACCAAATTTACCGCCTCTCGAAGTAAACCATCGACCGCGAAACCGCCAACCGACCACCACAGTCCAACACCGACTTGTAGCCGGCGTGACAGCCCCACCAGTACAACACATACCTCCTCCACTTTGGGGAAACCAGGCAACAAGTAATCCAGCTACCCAACAGTCTGATGATGACCTTTACACGCCGGAACAAATGATAGAGTTCATCCAGAACCTGCATCAACAACTGCGCCGTTGTCGTTCAAAGGAGCAACAAATCAACGCTGCCAGCATGGTGCAGATGAACTTAACAAGTATGGACCGTGAAGCCACCATCAAGATCCTGAATTGAAATGCTTGTTCCGTTCGGAACAAAAATATAGATCTAACGGATTTTCTCAACGGCAAGGAAATCGATATCGCCATCATCACCGAAACGAACATCAAGCCTGACATCAATTTATATATTCCTGACTTTCGGATTATCAGACTCGATCGGACTACTTCAAGAGTAGGGGGTGTTGCCATTGCTCTGCGATACAATATCAACTGCCGCCTGCTGCCGAGTTTCCAGCTTAAAGCAATCGAAGCCATCGGTGTGGAAGTAGACACAACCGTCGGACCAATCGTCATCACCGCGGGCTACTGTCCCAAGCAACCGGCTACGTTCCTACGACAAGACATCGTCAAGTTAACTCGACGGCGGGGGCAATTCATCATCGCTGGTGACCTCAACGCAAGACATGAAGGCTGGGGGAAATACTCGTCGGAACACCAACGGATCCATCATCCAACACGACCTGGAGGAGGGCCACTACACGTTGCTGAGTCCGGATTCTCCTACCCGTTTAAGTCAAGCCGGGACTCATTCAACCCTCGACATTTGCCTCACGAACATGGCAAACAACATCGCTCAACCGGTCGTATACCAAGAGCTCAGCTCGGCCGAAGTTGGCTCCTCGGTCAATCGGCACCCCATCACAAGGCGCAACTATCACCGAGTAAACTGGGAATTGTTCCAGCGATGTGTCGACGACACTGTCGACTACGATGCACTCCCCGAGACGCCCGAAGACATAGACCGACAACTGCGTGCCAGCATGTTTCTTCAGTAAATCAGGTGAGTGATTCTCTGAACCTTGACAGGACGAACAAGTACATTATCGGAATCCGCAACTCGATCCGAAGACAATTTCAACGTTCCGGTCTACCGCACCTTAAGACCAATTCGAACCGCCTTACTAAAATTATCCAAGCCAGGATGATGGATCTCAGAAATCGGCATTTCGAATCAAAAATTCGCACTCTCCCAGATTGCGCAAGTTGGAAGTTAACCAAAATACTAAAAAATAAGCCAAGACCAATTCCGACACTAAGACCGCTCGACCAGAATTCGGTTCCATCCCTACTTATCACCGCTGTTGAAAAGTCCAACGCACTAGAGCAACACTCTGTAAACTCACACAACCTTGGCCAATCTATTGTGAGCCCACATGAGCCTACGGTTATGGAGGCAATGTCTAGAGTCGCCGAAATTCCCATAGTTGTTCCTGACGATTGTAGTATATCGGCTGATGAGGTGATAGCTGCCATTAAGCGAACCAAGAACATAAAAGCCGCTGGTGTTGACGGAGTCATCAACCTCGAGTTGAAAAACTTGAGTGCTGATTTCTTCCGACACCTTGCAGTGGTTTTTAACGGATGTTGGGAGCTTGGCTACTTTCCATCTAGCTGGAAAATAGCTAAAGTTATCCCTATTGACAAGCCTGGCAAAGATCCTACCAGCGCTAAAAGCTATCGCCCCATCAGCCTTTTGTCCTCCATCTCGAAGCTGTTCGAAAAGCCGATCCTCAGCCGTTTACTGGATTTCGCAAACCGGAATAACATCTTTCTTCAGGAACAATTTGGGTTCAGGAAAGGTCACTCTACTATCCACCAACTGACGCGTGTTACTAACATCCTCAAACGGAACAGGTCCATTGGAAAGACATCTGCCATGGCATTGTTGGAAATCGAAAAAGCGTTCGACAATGTCTGGCAGGTTGGTCTGGTGTTTAAGCTGCATCGATACAACTTCCCGATTTATCTTGTTAAGATCATCAAGAACTATCTATTGGACAGATCATTCCGGGTCTTCCTGAACAATTCTCATTCCGAAACGTTCAACGTTGACGCTGGTGTTCCCCAGGGTAGCCGCTTAAGCCCTATCCTATTCAACATCTTCACGTCAGTATTTTGTCGATGTTTGCGGACGACACTTCCATCATCTACATGGGTCGAGTGATTCGTGCTCTGACTAGAAAGCTTCAGGAGGGCCTCTATGTTCTGTCCGAATACTTCAACAGCTGGAAGATTTATATCAATGCAGCTAAAACCCAGACGATTCTGTTTCCGCATTCGAAGTCACCTCGACTCATTCCGCCACGAGATGTCAAAGTCCACCTCTGTAACACTCCGATCGATTGGTCCGGGGAAGTAGTCTACCTTGGTCTCCCCTAGATAGCAAGTTGTTGTTCCGATCGCATGTTGACAAAACATCAAACAAGTGTAGAACCTTAGTAAGATATCTGTATCCGCTGATCAACAGAAAGTCCACTCTTTCGGCCAAGAACAAACTTGCGGTCCATAAAAAAAAATCAGTCTTCCCGTGATCTAGTACGGTTTGCCAATCTGGGAGAGTTGCGCCAATTGCCATTGCCACCATCGAAAACTGCAGGTAGTTCAGAACATCACCCTTCGGATGATTCTGAACTGTCCTCCAAGAACCAGAATTTTTTGAGATCCATCGCCTGGCTGGTCTACAGACCCTCGGCGAGAGAAAAGACGTAATCCTGGAAAGGTTCAGAGAATCCTGCCTGAGGTCGCCCCGTCCGATCATCAGACAGCTGATTAATTAGGCTTAAGTTATTTTAGTTAGGTAGGTTATCAAATTTTTTAAATAAAATACATTCCCAAGAGAGAAAAACATATGACATGTAAATAACACAAAAAAAAAAATTATTAAAAATATAAAACTATGTAACAATGATGTAGAGCCCCTCTGGCTAATCAATTAATATTATAAATCATATGTAAAAATTAGAACAAGAAATAAAGATACATTTTAGTAGTAGTAGTTTGATTTAGTTTCTCGGTGGTCGTGGAGGTGTGCAGAGTAGGATCTGCAGTTGGATCGTAGTTGGTGGCAGCACTGGCGAGCAGTCGTTGCCCAGAGAGGCGTTGGTGCAGTTGGCTATTGTTGCCGATGCTCCCGTCAACCTCGCTGCGAGAAACAGGCTGCTGAAGCCTACGAGTTGGCGGGAAAAAGCCGCTCGTGACAACGAGACAAGAATCAACTATCCCACCTCACCTGCAGATGGCCACCCGCAACGACGAGGAACTGAACCAAGAATACCAAGAAGAAAGCCCAAGTTCAATCGCGAACCATGTTTCTCCCCTGTCAACTAAATCCGTCCTTTTCAGGACGACCAAATCAGTTTGCCAACTAAAGAGTTTCTTTGGTTAAATTTTCTCTTGGGCTGTTTGAAATTTACATTACCCGACTGAACATGGCATTGCTTTAAACGCCACGTCCCGGAGTAAATGGCAAAGCGCGTTGAACAACCAACACACCAACAGATCCATAACTATCATCTAGGCGGTGAAGATAGTGGCCCTCTCAGGGCCACCAAATGCTATCTAAAGAGTTTACAATAGAATTTTCTTAAATATTTAGCTCCTAAAGCTGGTCGAACGTGCCATTAGCACTTTTTCGACCTAGACGTCTATTGGCAATAATAAACTCAGGGCTGGTAGCAGGTCACTTTTTAGTGACTTCGTCACTATTTTGAGTGTAGTCACTTAAAAGTCACTATTTGCATCCAAAAGTCACTATTTCTCGTAAAATAATCACTTAAGTCACTATTTTAGCACCGTCGAGAAATATACTCCCAAAAACTAGAAGCCCTGGCGACCGCTGTCCCGCCTCTAAACCAATTGAACTTGTCAAATTCAGAGCGCTGGTCGGTCACAGCACTCTAGATTAGCTTAAATGCGACGCACATGGTCCCAAATTACATCTTCTTATTCTTATTTAGCATTTTAAGCTTATTGCAGAAGTTCTACAAGGGCATCTCAAATGTCTGTTAGAACAAAAATCGCCGCAAATGACTTGGCTGATAAAATCTTTAAGAAAGCCAGGGTAGAAAATGCGTTGAAATCTTTTCAGCCTTACAAATCTGCAGGAATGGACGGGATATTTCCAGTATTACTTCAAAACGGCGAAGCAGTGTTGATCTCGCCATTAATTGAGATTTTTAAGGCAAGTTTAAGACTCAACCATATTCCAACTTCATGGACACAAGTAAAAGTTATCTTCATACCTAAAGTAGGAAAGCGAGACAAGGCGCATCCTAAATGATACAGACCCATTAGTCTTTCATCAGTCCTATTCAAGACTATGGAAAGAGTGTTGAATGATTATATTCATTCAAATTACATGAACAAGCATCCACTATCTGAGTTCCAGTTTGCTTACCAGTCTGGTAAGTCAACAGTTACGGCACTGCATAGTGTGGTTTCAAAGGTAGAAAAAGCTCTATCGGTAAAAGAAATAGCACTTTGTTCTTTCTTAGATATTGAAGGAGCTTTCGACAACGCTTCCTATTCGTCTATGGCTCGTGCCATGAAGAAAAGGAACTTTGACATGAACATAATTAACTGGGTTCATACCATGCTAGCAAAAAGAGAAATCACTTCAGAGCTGGGAAGTACGTCTATTACAGTACGGGCAACAAAAGGTTGTCCCCAAGGAGGAGTCCTCTCACCACTAATGTGGTCCTTAGTTGTAGACGATCTTCTAAGAAGCTTAGAGGAAAAAGGTTTCGAGGTTGTAGGTTTTGCAGACGATATAGTCATTATAGTGAGGGGAAAATTTGACAACATCATTTCAGAAAGAATGCAATGGGCCCTAAAATTTTCCCAGTCTTGGTGTATCAAGGAGGGCCTTAGCATAAATCCATCAAAAGTAGTAATTGTACCTTTCACTAGGAAAAGGAAGCTTAGTCTAAAAGCGTTTCAGCTAGGAGGATTAAAGATTCATCTTAGAGAACAGGTTAAATACTTAGGAGTGATACTGGATGCCAAACTGAACTGGAATGCTCATCTTGAGTGTGTGATCGGTAAGGCAACCAGTGCTTTCTGGATATGCTCAAACACATTTGGCAGAAAATGGGGTCTAAGACCAAAAATGATAATGTGGATTTATACATCCATAATACGTCCAAAAGTAACGTATGCTTCTCTTGTGTGGTGGCCAAAAACAAAAGAGGCTACTGCACAGAAAAAAGCTTACAAAACTTCAACGGCTAGTATCCATTGCTATAACGGGAGCGATGCGCAGCACTTCATCAAATGCGTTGAATGCAATTCTAAATCTGCTGCCTTTGCAGGAATAGGTGCAACTAGAAGCGGAAAAGAGTATGCTTAGACTTAAACGGCTGAAAATTTCCTGGGGTGTGGGGGTGGGCGAGAATCACAATTCAAAAGGGGGGAGTGAGTAAGAAGGATGAACGGAAAAAATCTCCAAAAAGAAGGTAGGTGGAAGGAAGCCCATGTCGCCTTGGCATAAAATTCTTCACAGATGGTTCAAAAATTGGAACAAAAACGGGAGCAGGAATCTTCGGCCCTGGAGTAGAAATTTCAGTGGCGATGGGAAACTATCCAACGGTGTTCCAAGCGGAGATTTTTGCTATAATAAAATGCGTTAACGTTTGTCTGAAGAGGAAATATAGATTTGCAAATATTTGTATTTTTACAGACAGCCAAGCGGCACTCAAAGCGTTGAGTAATTATAAATGCACATCCAAACTTGTCTGGGAATGCATTCTTTCACTGCGAAAGGTGTGCCAAGAGAACTCCGTAAATTTATTCTGGGTTCCGGGACACTGTGGCATTGAAGGTAATGAAAGGGCAGACGAGCTTGCTAAACAAGGTTCAAATGCACAGTTTATTGGCCCAGAACCATTCTGCGGTATATCATACTGTGCCATAAAAATGGAACTAAAATCTTGGGAAGAACAAAGGGTGATGACCAACTGGTTGGTCACCACAAAGTGTGTTCAATCGAAGAGGTTTATAATTCCAAATGTCACAATCAGTAAAAAGCTCTTGGAGCTCAATAAGAGAGTTCTTTGTACCTATACTGGCCTAGTAACCGGACACTGCCCGAGTAGATATCATTTGAAAAACATTGGCCAGGTTGAGAATGATATCTGTCGTTTCTGTAACATGGAACGTGAAACCTCGGAACATCTGCTCTGCAGTTGTGATGCTTTGTACAAGCGCAGATTTAAATTTCTGTACAGTGGCTATATGCAACCTAAAGAAATTTGGACTGCGAATCCTGGAAAGGTGGTGGGTTTTATAAACTCAATTTTGCCTGACTGGGAGAAGACGCGTCTTAGGCTGTTCACTTGACAAATGGTGATCAACCTTTAAGATGCGAATAGTAAACAGGGGTATACCACAAAAGTTCAACTCAGTGGACGCAGTGGTTCTACGCCCCAAAAAAAAAAAAAAATAAAGGAAAGTATGAGATTGTGGGGGGAGAGGGGTGGGGGGGGGAATATTTTTTTTTTTTGTTATTTGAGAGGGGGAAAAAAAAATCAAAAAAAATAAGGAAAAAAAATAAAAAAGAAATTGTTTAATTTTTAAATGGGTTTTGGAGGGAATTGCGTATCCCGAAAGTCAAGCGAACTCAATTCGATCATAGGTGAAATCGGGATACAGTGCAATTCGACCAGTTTGCAAAAGCGTTATGATTTCAAAGTTCCATTAAAACTCGTATATAAATTTTATGTTTTGTAGGAAATTTCTGAGACAAATATTCTTACTATATGATGCAGTAGATTTGAAAAATTCATAATTCATCAATTATTTAAGTTTAGTCTGACTTTGCTTGACTGCTGGTAAACCGAATATTTCTTGGCAAACTTGTTGAGTAGAATTCGATCTTAAAAATTTTGATTAAGTTTACGAGCTATTGATAAGCATACTGATCTATTTCAATTATATTTTCTAAGGTTTCTTCTAGAGGGAAGATCCACTTACACATCTAATGTACGCTGATCTGGAAAGGATGGTGCGAACCATCGTCGGTCGAGTCTGTAAGCTCAATGTTTGGCCCGCGAATACTTCACCTCCAAACAATATAGAGAACTTGCTTCCTGCGGAAAAAGTTAATGTTGGGGATGAAGCTCTGCCATTGCTGGTCAAATTAAAGGAGATCGACAAACTCAACTTTTTCAGTAATGCAACTAGGCATTACGTTGCTGCTGGTAAGCAGGTAATCAAAAACTACAAGGTATACAGCCCCATTGGGTTGTTCGGTATGATGACGTAGGACTACGATACTAAATGTAAGCCATTTAGATGGTACAATGCAATGTTCTTTGAATTAACCCTTTTAGGAATAATTTATACAAGAAATTTGGCGAGTTCTGATTGATTGGGTGCTCAATAACATAGGATTGATTGAAAAAAGTAGAAAATATTTTTTTGAGATGTGCTGGGTCGTCCAAACTGCCCAGGAGATCAGAACTTAAGATCTACAGTTGTAACAGTAGCTATATCCGCTATACAATGTTATGATATGTATTGAAATATATTCAATGAATGTCCTGGAAGATCAACTGACATTATGAGATAATCTTGGCATATTCTATTCCAAACAAACTAACTGAACTTTGTATAGCCTCTCCATATATCGGTTGACCATCCAAAAGACTCACTTAATTTGGTCAAATACATATTGTTACTTTGTTTAGGCCAAACAGCTGTAGATTTTAAGCTACAATTCAAAACTTTAAAATCTTCAGCTGTTGATCTTAAGTTGTGAATTTCAGGAAAGTTTGGATAACCTACAACATCCGAAGATTATCTCATTATGTCTGATTTTCTTCCAAAATATTCAATGAATATGTTTCAATACACATCGTAGCATTGCGTAGCCCAGAAAGCTTTTGTTACAACTGTAGGTCCTATGTTATGATCGCAAGGATAGTTGGGATGACCTAGAACATATCATATTGCTTTATAATGTTTTTTGACTTTTATAATGTTAATTGAATTTGTGTGAATATTTATTGTAGCTTTATATTGCCTAAAATTTACTGTTAACACCGTTAATCTTAAATTCTGAACGTCAAGACAATTTGGATGACCTAGACCATCCCAAGATTATCTTCTTGTGTATTTTTACGTTCGAAAATATTCATTGAATATACTTGAATACGTGACGTAGCTTTGTATAGCTCAAAAACCTACTGTTACTACCGTATATTTCATGTTCTGAACTCCAGGATGGTTTAAATTACCTAGAGCATCTCAATGTTATAATATAATGACTGTCTTCATATTCACGATGTTCTAGGTCGTTAATTAGGCTTTAACTCATATGTTTTTTTTTTCTGAGCTCGAAGAATTGATGGAAAACAAATTTCAGTCTGTGTGATTTTATACAGCCATTATCCTTTTGGGGTCAAATGTGACCCCTGAGGCCTGAAGGAGTTTATGAACATTTTAAAGAAAGACTTAACATTAATGAATTTTTTAATAGTATGTGGCCCGAAATCAAAAATGTTCTCTATTAAAATTGATGCGCAGAAATATTTCCGATCGATTGGTGTAAAATTTTTGAAAATGACTGAAATGACTGAGATATTATGCTCACCCCTGTATAGAGGTCGTAGTCCTACGTCAATAGTCTGATTTGCAGAACTCGCTTACAAAATATTGTCAATGCCTCAACCCACCATCCAGTGTATGTTGTATGTTGTGAAAACCGCCAAGTTACTTCCGATTCAGGTAAACTATGATCTTCTTATTGGCGAATGGAACTTGTTAAAAAGCTAGGTGCTGACCTTGAGTACAGAGTACAGAATTGAGGAGTATTTGAACCAGGTTTTTACTAAAAAAACGGCTGTAGGTGAGCCTAAATACCCTCAGGTAATTAAAATAGTGAAAACAGCTTCACATGCCAACGGCTCAAAAAAGGAATTGATTTTATTTATTTATTTGTCGTCAATCAATAGTAGACCGTTTTGTTACAATAGTGCTTACATTTTATGTTTCACTTATAATATATGTATATACAGTACGCCTTAGAAAACTAACACATCAGATTTGTATTTTTAATGTTTTGAATCGTTTTTCTTTTTCTAATTGAATTGAGGTATTGTTTTAGTTTTGTTTTGGTCATAGTAAAGTCTACATTTTCTCCATGCTTATTGTAAGTTGCCATCATCTGATTCAGAGGTACAAATTTGGCGTAATTTGTACGATGATGGCTTGTAATAAATATATTTCTATTTCGTAGTTGCCGCGACGGTATGTAAACATTAAGTTTTGACAAAAGTTCTGCTGAATCAACGCGTTACGAAACAATGTCATTTACGAATGACATTAATGCAAATTCACGGCGCTCTTTTAATGATTGGATGCTGATGAGCATGCAGCGGGCTTCATAAGATGGAAGCGGAAACTTTGTCCAACCTAATTTACGAAATGCATACAGTAAAAATTGCTTTTGTACCGATTCTCGTCGTTCTTCATGGGTGACTGAATATGGTGACCAAACTACACTGCAATATGCAAATATTGATCTCACATAGGCAATTTATAATGTTTTTATTATGTACGGATCATGAAAATTATAACAAAAACGTTTTATAAAGACTAAAATATTTACCTGCACTTAGTAATTCATAAAAAGCACCAAAAAAGGATAGAAGTGCCACTAAATAATTAAGGCTTGTGCCAATAAATAATGTGTGATCAGCATTAAACATTTAGGAATGAGCAATAAAAGATGAGAAATGATCTCTGGATAATCTAATTGTGACCGGTAAATCTGTCAAATAAAGCAACAGCTATTAGTATATGTGCAAATAAATATGGCTTAATATCCACCAAATGATGTAATTTGAGCACTAAACTACTCGCATATGTCTTTAATTTTTTATTTGATTTTCCCATAAAAATAGTAAAATGAGCAACAAATAACTGAATAACCACAATAAAAAAAACTCAAATGTCCTTGGTAGTCGATACAATTACCCATCTTTAAATTCAAAAATAATTTGATATCGTGAAAACTTTCCCATGAAATCTTCAAAAACACCATTTGTAAACTGAATGGGTTCCAGAGAGCAGAAAATAAATGCAGGCAAAACATTGGGAATGAGCCATAAAAAATGTGCTTTAGGACAAATTAAAAAATTTCATATGGAAGAGGTAAAATGAGCAATGAATATTCAATAATGCGCAATAGACAATGATATTTTTGCAAGGCAGCAGGGTAAATGCACCCTTCTTTTTGGGGAAATTCTCCTTAAATTTTGGAAAAATGCTCCTTAGATGCGTTTGCCCGGTATAATGCAATCGGAGGTATTTACCTTCTGGTTGGCGCTTGCCGGTTGTTTTGACGGGTCTTAAGTTTCTTCAAGATTGTATAGCGGAGCTTCGCTCTGCAATCTTCAAGGTAGTTTGGACGGGTTTAAATTTCATTTTGAAGAGTCTTAATTTCATTTTGAAGAGTCTTAATTTCGTTTTGACGGGTCTTAATTTCGTTTTGACGACTCTTAAATTCAGAAACTTAAAACCCGTCAAAACTATACAATCTTGAAGAAACTGAAGACCCGTCAAAACACCCGGCAAGCGCCAATCAGAAGGTTAATACCTCCGATTGCATTATGCCGGGCAAACGCATCTAAGGAGCATTTTTCCAAAGTTTAAGGAGTATTTCCCCAAAAAGAAGGGTGCATTTACCCTTTGCCATTTTTGCAAATGGACTAATGAACGTACCTTACCTTACCAATCAGACTAAGGCCGGTGTGGCCTCTGCTGTACACAGAAGTTGTTTCCATTGTAATCGGTCCATGGCTGTACCTCGCCAACCTCGCTGTCTGCGGAGGGTCCGCAGGTCGCCTTCTACTTGATCGATCCACCTTGCTCGTTGCGCGCCTCTTCTTCTTGTACCTGTCGGTTCGTTTTCGAGAACCATTTTCACAGGGCTGTCGTCCAACATTCTTAAGACATGCCCAGCCCATCGTAGTCGACCGATTTTTGCGATGTGTACGATGGGAGGTTCTCCCAGCAACTGGTGCAATTCGTAGTTCATTCGCCTCCTCCACGTTCCGTCTTCCATCTGCGCTCCACCGTAGATCGTACGCAGCACCTTCCGTTCAAAGACTCCAAAGGCGCGTTGGTCCTCCACTAGCAATGTTCATGTTTCGTGGCCGTAGAGAACTACCGGTCTAATTAATGTCTTGTAGATGGTCAACTTTGTGGTTCGGCGAACTTTGTTATGAACGTATACATTCCAAATAAGAGTTGTTGAGCTTCTACAATTGATATTTTTATCAAATGATATGTTGAGTTTACCAATAACCATAAGACTGTCACTTGAATGGAAAAAATATTGTCCGTAAAGAAGATCATTTAATATAGTCACTACTTATAAATACGGTTGAAAATTGTATTCATGCCAAGGAAAAGTACAAAAATCAACCGGTGATTATTTTGAAATGGTTATCAAACCATTATCAATGTTCAGGCGCACAAATCAAATAAAGCAATCGGAAATTAAAAAAAAATATGAGCCATTTATAATATAAAGCAGCACTTGGAAAAGATTACTCATTTGAATGGCTTACATTTTTCAAAGCAGATTGGTAACATCGCCAGTAAATTCTCACCAAATTCGCGATGAAACATCAAGCAATTCTCTACAACGAAAAACGTAATCTTTGCGTAAACTTGATCCGGGGTATACAGGGTCATTAGAATAAGATTCAATGCTGATTCCTGGAAATTGGTTGATAAATTGGAATAAGATGTTTTTCGAATATTCTTAAATGTGTGATAAACTGAAGCTATCTGACTTTGAAAAAGCAAACAATCTTGTTATTTTGGCTGAACCTCTTAACGGAATCCCCTACACTCTTTTTGGTAGCCGTGGGTAATCCCTTGAACTGTGTGTAATCGCGGTGTGGTGGATGAGTAGATCAATTACAAGGGCGTTTGAATGATGAATTATGTTCGTCAACAATAAGAATTTACTGGCGTTGTTACCAATCTGCTTTGAAAAATTTAGGCCATTTAAATGAGTAGTCTTTTTCTAAGTGCTGCTTTATATTATAAAATTGCTCATATTTTTTTTATTTCCGATTGCTGTTTTGATCTGTGCGCCTGAACATTGATAATGGTTTGATAACCATTTCAAAATTATCACAGGTTGATTTTTATACTGTCCCTTGGCATGAATACATTTTTCAACCGTATTTATAAGTAGTGACCATATTAAATGATCTTCTTTACCGACAATATTTTTTCCATTCAAGCGACAGTCTTATGGTTATTGGTAAACTCAACATATCATTTGATAAAAAATATCAATTGTAGAAGCTCAACAACTCTTATTTGGAATGTATACGTTCATTAGTCCATTTGCAAAAATATCATTGTGTATTGCGCATTATTGAATATTCATTGCTCATTTTACCTCTTCCATATGAAATTTTTTTAATTTGTCCTAAAGCACATCACAACTTTTTATGGCTCATTCCCAATGTTTTGCCTGCATTTATTTTCTGCTCTCTGGAACCCATTCAGTTTTCAAATGGTGTTTTTGAATATTTCATGGGAAAGTTTTCACGATATCAAATTATTTTTGAATTTAAAGATGGGTAATTGTATCTACTACCAAGGACATTTGAGTTTTTTTTATTGTGGTTATTCAGTTATTTATTGCTCATTTTACTATTTTTATGGGAAAATCAAATAAAAATTAAAGACATATGCGAGTAGTTTAGTGCTCAAATTACATCATTTGGTGGATATCAAGCCATATTTATTTGCACATATACTAATAGCTGTTGCTTTATTTGACAGATTTACCGGTCACAATTAGATTATCCAGAGATCCTTTCTCATCTTTTATTGCTCATTCCTAAATTTTTAATGCTGATCACACATTATTTGTTGGCACAAGCCTTAATTATTTAGTGACACTTTTTTCATTTTTTATTGCTCAAATTTTTTTTTTAATTGATGATTAATTTTGCTTCCTTTTAAAAAACCAACCCATTTTTTTGGCTGTTTGGGGAAAGTATTGTAATTTTCAATGAAAGTTAGTTTCGGGTCCAAAAAAACCCCTAAATCCCCTTTCTTTTACATTATTATACTGGCTGATTTCCTAGACTGATAGTTATGTCTGGGGTGTTTCGTGTCCTACTAAAAGCTATCGAATTACATTTCTTTACATTCAGCTGTAAAAGACTTTTGTTGCACCAAATATAGAAATCAATAATTTCTTTCTGGAATGTCATGATACCCTCTTTGTTTCTTATTTCTAAAAATAGTTTCATGTCATCAGCGTTAATAAGAAATTTAATGTTTTTGAGAATAAAGGAAATGTCATTTACATACAAAATGAATAAAAGGGGACCTAAGTGAGAGCCTTGGGGACTCCAGAAGTGACCTTAATAGGATTTGATTTCTTCCCTTTGAATCTAACTATTTGTTGACGGTTAGTAAGATAGGATTCGAGCCAGGGAAATTGAAAAGGAAAAAAGTTGTCCATTGCTATCAGTGAGTAGTTGACGATTTCCAATAAATTTGTGTTTTAGATTTGAGAAAACATTTTTTCATTGATAATTGCTTCAAAAAGTTTAGGAATGCAGGAAATAATGGCAATTCCACGATAGTTACAAATGTCCGATTTTTTTCCACTTTTAAAAATAGGTACAAGATAGGAACTTTTCCAAAGTTTGTGGAAGATCCCAGATTCCAGTGACATATTAAAAAGCTAAAATAAAGGTGCTGTAAGTTCTAATGCTAAGTTCTTCATAAATACGGGTGGTATTCCATCAGAGCCAGAACCTTTGGAAACGCATAATTTATTCAAACCTTCCAAGATGTCTTGAAATTTGACTTGACTAACTCCAATGTCCCTTGAAAATTCTGGGAAGAAATTGAAATAGTCATAATCGCGATCTTCTTCATCAAACGTGGTAAAGATTTCTTGGAAGAATGTTGCAAATAGATTGCGAATTTCTTCCGCGTTATCACCAACATTTGAGTTAAGATGCTTTCTAGATGGGAAATTGTCAGTTTTAACATAATTGAAGAATTTTTTTGGACAAGACTTAATTTCAAGTTCGGTTTTTGAATTATGCTCATCATATGCATTACTAATAGCTAGATTCAGTTCATCGCAAACCTTCAAATAGTATGTCAGATTATTACTGTTACCATCTCTTTTATACTTTTTTACTTTTATACTTTTAAACAAACTGGGTAATTCGAATTACCTTGTCGCCTAATTTTTTTAAGTGGTACTTTTTCAACTACTATTTCAAACAATAATTCATAGAAAACCTCAAAAGAAGTTTCAACATTTGCTTCATTCTTAAAAATCGTTTGCCAATCAATTCCGTTAAGTTTGTGTCTTATGTGATATCATAATTTGCTAAATGATATTGAAAGACCTCTTCATATTCATAGTCATTGGGTTTTTCGTATTCATGAATAAATAAGGAAAACTCAATTGCTGTGTGAAAAGCTTCATTTTTCCATAATGGAAAAATAGATTTACTTACACAGAAGTCTTCCTGAATATTTGTCAAAAAAAAATCTAAATAGCAATTTTGTTGGTTTTTTACATGGTTAATTTGATTGAGCCCCAGGCCTGCAGTTTTGTCGGAAATAAGCTGCAATGTTTCATTCTCCTCAACGACTGGTAGTAAGATGCACTCGTTTTCATTGTCTAGAATGAAGTCAGCACTACGTTGATTAAAATCACCGTATATGTGAACTTTCACTTCTGGGGAAAGTTCAGACATAATTTCACCAGCAATTTGAAAAAAAATGGTCATATGCTTCTTTGTTAGCGTTATATGGGGGAAAATACACTGTGGCAAATACATGTATTTCACCTGCCATGTGTACTTTCACCAATACATGTTCGAATTCCTTAACTGTAGATGTATCAATGATTTCTGAATTAAATTTTGTAGAAATAGCTATTAAAACACCCCCACCTGACTTCTTTTCAGAAATTTCCAAATTGCGGTCATTTCTAAAAACATTATAAGAATTTCCGAAGACTTCTTCACTCCTAACGCTTTGATCCCAACTGGTTTCAGTTCCCATTATTATTGGGAATGAGCAACCCAAAATTTTATTATGAATTTCTTGAATTTTTACCGCACTTTTCATACGGTTAAAATTTTGGCAATAAACTATAATCTCGGTACTTAATTGTGTTTTAGGTGGAAGCGTTTGCAATTGAGAAGCAAGATATGTCAGAAGTAATTCTAGCACAGGGCATGCTGGAAGGCGTTTCAATCGTGCGTAAGGACACGTCTTCTCAAAAACAAGCTGCGGAGCAAAAGCCGGAGGTCGTGGAAAACAAAGGTTATTACAGGCTTCTGTACAAAAAAAAAACCCAAAAAGTGACACTACTCGTTAGTATTATTCATTTTTGCAAACGGAGTTGATCACTAAGTTAATTTATACTTTTTACTTATACAATAAATGTATAAGAGATTAAAAAATACTAACATTTGGAAATCACTTTTTGGTCACTATTTGGTCACTATTTAGTCACTATTTTTATTGTTTTTGTCACTAAAGTCACTATTATTTATCCATAACTTCGCTACCAGCCCTGTTATCTTTGAATTCCCAAATAGATCACAACTATCTACAACGCAATAAGGATACTGATCTCCAGGTGGTCGATCATATCAACAGGATGTGCTCTTATGGTGCATTCTCGCTCCACCATCTCGGAAGGCAACCAGTTCCAGTAGCAAAGTTCGGAAAAAGAAAACGTATGGCACCACATCTACCGGGTGCTGAAGCATTTTAACCTGATACTGTTGTTTCCTCCAAAGTGATAAGCATCATGAACAGCTTCGTCTAGGATATTTCCGAGCGGATTGAAAGCATAGCTTCCCGACTGACTTAAACCAATTGGCGGATGGCCCTGACGTCTCTGAAAGGTGTAAAGGGAATTAGATTGCTGCGTAGTCCTACGTCACCTCTGCGCACAACCGCGGTAGAGCCCTGTAGTTTTAAAAAAAAAATAAAACTGTTTATTTTACCGTTTTACTGTAGAATGCCTATTTTTGGTGATTTTTAAGATGGATAACAAATCGTTTAGAGTTTAGAGCTGGATCGAAAATTCAGCGGCAGATTTGAAAATTACTGTAAAATTACCAAATCGGTCCTCTACATAGTCTTTCTGACGGATAGTAAGATGGTATTATTTTCTAATGTAATCGTACTTTCATTTAATCAATTAAAATTTATTCCAGTGCACCAAAATTGAAGGAGTTTTGGAATTCGATTCCATTTTTATTGCAACTAATTACAATAGGTCAAGTGAATGATATCATTGCTTTCATTTCAAAATCAAGTTTCATTCTAACTTAATATATGCTAAAACGTGATGTCGTTTGCATCCTTTCCACGACGAACCAGTTTGTAGAGGATCTCTTTGTCGGCTAGAGCCAGAACGACATTTCCTTCACTCATTCGGATCCGATGATACTGAGTGGACATAAAGTTTTCTTATGTTTGTATTCGCTAATTTTATTCAACAAGGTTAATTCCGGGGTACTTCATTGTGATCTGGGCGTAACTGATTCAGTAAACAAATACTTCAATTGTTTAATTATGGGAAACACAGATTAAAGCTGCGAATTCTGATATTTTTTTTAGAAACTATAACTATCCTTTCGTTTCCGTCTTACATCCAGTTCTCTTGGGCTATTTTTGACAAAGCGTCTAGTGTATAATAATGTTTGACGTATTAGTGAAAAACAAAACTCTGCACTATAAAAACGTAAACATTATTACGTGTCAATCAATGTGCATTATGCTAAGTTATTTAAAACACTGACGGTTTCTGTGAGAGCTTTTCTGATCAGAGAGGCAACAGTTCGATGAGCATCGTACCACAGGTACCCAACACATTCTGAAAAATCCAACTGATTTACGATAATCTTAACCATAAGAGCTGATTAATTCAAAAATTCACTGCATTATTCAAAGGCTCGATCACAAACACTGAAGAAGACAAGCAACCTTTATCTTATACCGAAATTATTCATTTTACAAACGCAAAATAATGTTTTATTTGGCCTTAATTATTTCCTGAATTAAACTTATTTTTTAAATCCAAAATTAATGTACAAAAATGATGAAATCGAGTTTACCGTTTGCTATTAATTAATATCATATAACTCTGCACAACCAAATCAACAAATGATAATTTTAGTCTTGAAAAAAAAACTGAGCTTCAATAGTTTGTGACGCTATATACCTATTTTGGCGCGTTCTTGGATACTGCGATTGCGTTGATGATTTTTTTTTACTCTGTAGTAAAAACAGCAACTTCTAGCACCTTCCAATCACCTGAGCCATCACAGCACACAGATGCATAGTTACTGACAAAAGAAAAAAACATTACCAACCAATTAG
Organism: Aedes koreicus; assembly: GCA_024533555.2. Taxonomy (NCBI): domain Eukaryota; kingdom Metazoa; phylum Arthropoda; class Insecta; order Diptera; family Culicidae; genus Aedes; species Aedes koreicus. The sequence continues at coordinate 394,709 of JAHHFK020003085.1, forward strand.
AGATCAATTTTCTCGATTTTTTGCCTCAAATCCCGATACTGCCCATAGAACGAATGCCAATGTCAAACAAACTAAGCAAACTTCTTCAATGGTATTTTGGCGCCCAGGTATGTCTGTATTACTTTTATACCACCTATCGAGAATGCTTCCCCGTGCGAGCAGCGATCATTTCGTCAAGTGACGTACTAAAACCACCACAACCGAACACTCGCGAGTCGCGTGCTCGTGCGTATCTATCACCTACACCCCTCGGTTAATATTCGGCCTCACACACCGAGTGACCACGTGCTCGCTACTTAAGCCGGCCGATGTCTTCCTATGTGTGGTGCGTCTGTTTACCAACAAAAAGAAAACAAAATCCTCCACGTCTCATTCGTTGCGATTCGCAATGTAGATACACCTACCTCTAGTCCATGCCATCGATTCATAGCGCTCCAGTCGCTCCTCTTCAGCGTTCCAGTGAGCAAGCATCGACATCATCGGCAGTAGCCATCAAACCAGTATTAGCGAATCAACCAACCAAAGCGCAAAGTCCGTTAGAACACACTCAAATATGACGACATCGCGTGATGATGAAAAGTTTATACTATACGGTGGACCCGATCCGGAAGAGCTACTAAGGGATGGATCTCTTGGAGCTATGATCGTCAAAGAACTACGGGAACGACCGGAAAACATCGGATTGGTGCGTAGTCTGAATTGTGAAATTCTAATACACATTCTAACGCGGCATCTTCTTTGCAGATTGACCCCGAAAGTGAAGTTCAACTCACCTATCAGCAAATTTTGGACCAATCAGCTCGGGTGGCCGCTGGATTATCCGAACTCGGTCTCAACCCATCCAACCCAATCGCCATCATCAGCGAGAATTGTTTGGAATACTGCCTGGCCATGTTCGGTTCGATTTTCGTTGCTTCGCCGCTTGCACTTTTGAACCCGGCCTATGTGGAAGGTTAGTCAGCGCTTTTTACCGCCGCCGTTTTTGTTCTCTATCGCGTATGCGATAAACGCCTATCTTACGTTGTCGGCGGATATGTTTTTTCTTCCCTAATCAATACAATTGATTATTTGATTATTTCAGGAGAACTTCAGCATGCACTTAATTTATCGCAACCGAAGCTTGTTTTTGTCTCACCGAATGTGTTGGAAAAAATGATTAGCGTGATTCGGAAGATGCAATTGAATGTAAAGGTGGTGTTATTCGGAGATCATCCGAAGGCTTCCACTTATCAGGAGGTGATGAGTTTCTCGAAATTGCTCGATCGAACAGCTGTTCCCAGCAATTATCTACCCAAGCCAGTGGACGTTAATTCCCATGTAGCAATGATTGTGCTGTCATCCGGTACAACCGGACTACCGAAAGGAGTGCAACTAACTCACATAAACCTAATGACCACAGTGGCCCATTCTAAGGAGGCCAGTAAGGTTTTGGAACTGCCTGATCAGCTGGTTACCCTAGCAGCTACTCCTCTTTATCATGTGGTAGCGGGAGTTGGACTAATCAACATGATCACCAACAACTGCCGATGCGTTCTGATGCCCAAATTCGATGTGCATGTCTTCCTAAGCAGTATTCAGAAGTACAAGGTCAACCTAATGACAGTGGTGCCACCATTGATGGTATTTTTGGCAAAGCATCCCATTGTCGATAATTATGATCTATCATCCCTGATGACGTTGATTTGCGGAGCTGCGCCGTTGAGTAAGGAAATTGAAGATCAGGTACGGGAACGACTGGGAGTGGCATTTATTCGGCAAGGCTACGGCATGAGTGAGACAACACTCGGAGTGCTGATGCAGACCGGATTCGAAAATAAAGCAGGATGTGTCGGCAAGGTTCGGTTGGGTCAGTGGGTGAAAGTTATCGATCCAGAAACGGGGAAGATCCTCGGCCCAAACGAACGCGGAGAGTTGTGCTTCAAAGGTTCGCTCATAATGAAAGGCTACATAGGAAACGAGCACGCAATCGATCAGAATGGTTGGCTCCATACTGGGGATATCGGTTATTACGACGATGATGAGGACTTCTTCATCGTCGACCGTATCAAGGAGTTGATTAAATACAAGGGCTTCCAGGTGCCACCGGCCGAGCTGGAAGCAATCCTATTGAAACACCTCAAGGTTAAGGACGCAGCTGTGATTGGAATTGCCGATGAGAGGGTCGGAGAGTTGGCAACGGCTTTTGTCGTCAAGGAGGATGGTGAAGAAGTGAGCGGAGACGAGATTGTGAAATTCGTAGCCGAGCAGGTATCGCCACAGAAACAGTTGCATGGTGGAGTTAGATTCATTGATGCCATCCCAAAAACTCCAACCGGTAAAATATTGCGCCGGGAGCTTCGTGAGCTTGCGAAAAATACGCGCTCAAAGCTGTGAGATACTGCTGTTGTTTTGAACGATGTTGATATTTGTATGATAATTTAAAGAGGTGTTTCTGGTGGTGTCTTGTTGGGTGCAGTGGACGAGTATTGTAAATAAATGAATGCATTTTGGGAAAATCTATTTTATTATTCGAGCATTTTAATCGTGGACTAAACATCCCCTGGACTCAAATTGAAAAAAAGAAAAAAAAAAAAACAATAAAAGACAAGAATGGTGATAAGCATTGAATACAAAGACATGCCTTGGCTACAGGGATGCCAGATACGTTTTTCGAAAGTCTGTAGCAATCTCATTGAAATGTCTGTAATTGTCTGTATAAGGGTTTTCGTTTTGGTTTTAAGGTGCTTCAATGGGAAGTTGAAAATCGCTATTTATCGATGCTGTCAAACGAGTAGAGATGAGATTATGTTTTGTAAACATCGCAAAAACAAAAACTATCGCAAAAGAGCTTGCAATTTCAAGTTTAAAATATAAATGTCAACTTTTTTTTTCACTTGTATACATATCAGCACCAACATTAGATTAGGGCGAATCTGCTTTTGTAAACAATGGCTTTCGTAGTCATTTTCTCTTGAACAAAATGTCACAAATATAACTTAAGCACTCTTTAAGGAAGAGGAGCTTTATCTCTATCCGCTGATATATTTAATTTGAAGGAATTGTATTCAACTTCCGATAAATTAGCACACAAAGTGTTTGTTTACAAAAACAGATTCGCTCTAATCAAATGTTTGCGCTGATATGATTAAATCACTGACATTTTTCAATCACTAAATATGAACAAAGCAAAATATTTTGATCTTTTACATTTGATGTTTTGAAAAATTCTAGGCAAATCGTTTATTATCATCATTTATAAATTTAAAGAAACAACTCACTTTCACTTCACTACTACAAAATTCATTTATTTCATAGGCTGGAGCAACTTAAATTTTGCTGTACATATCGTTTGTGAACTGACATTTCAAATTAGATGAAATTTCAACCACTCCGTTTTGCTTTTTGTGCGATTTATCGTACTCTTTGGCCGACAAAATGCCTTTCACGGTTTATGTGGCACACAGTTTTAAAAAAACATGTAATTTTCTGCGTTTCTAATGCACATAAAGGGAACGCTAGATTTGGCAGAAATTAATGGGATATTTCATGTACATTTAAGCCAGCTAACGCCTTAATATAGTCAGTTGTATGAAAGATTGTAAACATTGTTGTATGGCGCAAGAAAGATTGCAAACAATTTCGTTGTTTACGCTTTCTTTGGCTTGAAATTAAACGAGGAGAAATTTTCCGCGCTTGTTAAAATTCATTATTTTTTTCCCTGTGCAGTGCGATTGAGGGCATTGTTTTTTTTTTTTGATATTGTAAATTGAAATAATTCGCTCGACAGTGGCCGTCGAATATGGTATAGCCAATATTGCTGGAATGAGCTGTCGTAGACACGGAAAAGCTCAGTCCGCCACTGAAAATCTAAATTCCCGGAGCTCGTCGTTGATTGGTTGAACTGATCAATAATGTTATCAAATCGTTTGATATGGTGAAAAAATGTTGGATGGGCTTAAAAGCTCTGTATCCGCAATAATCCGAAAAATAAAAGGTCTGTATCCGCAATAATCCGGACACCTCAAAACATGAATAAAACATAAATTTCGCATTATATTTCCGTCGTAGCTGTTCATTTCAGATTCATGGGATGAGTTTTAACAATTCGTGAAGATAAAACATAGTTATTCGGTATTTGCATAAAATGTTCAAACTATGCGCTTAACTCCGTCCATTAGGGTTTGTACAGACTCTTTAGAAATCGTAGAAGCCGTCTTTGTCCAAATTTGCTGGAAGTGTTTGATGTCTTTGATTCCTTGCTTCTTTCCAGAAAGCTTCCGCTTCATCAGAGCCCAATATCTCTCGATTGGTCGTAGATCTGGGCAATTTGGCGGGTTTGAGGTTTTTTTCGGCGGGTACAATGTTCACTTGATTTGCTTGGTACCACTCCATCACAGTTTTAGCATAGTGGCATGATGCCAAATCGGGCCAGAACAAAGGTTTTTCTTTGTGACTTTTGATGAAGGGTAGCAATCGCTTCTGCAGACACTCTTTCTGATAGATCTCCTTGTTGATTGTGCCTGTAGTGACGAAAGATTTACTCTTTTTGCCACACGTGCAAATTGCTTGCCACACTAGGTATTTTTTGGGAAATTTCGATGCCTTCTTCGTTCTGAAATGCTCAGCTGTAGCATTTTTGGCCATAGCAGAATAAAAAGCCAGCCCTAGAAGCTGCTTGAAATCCTCCAGGACATAAGTTTCATCGTCCATAACAACGCATGAAAACTTCGTCATATATTCGCAGTACAAACGTCGAGCCCGTGATTTTGCTGCCAAGTTCTGTTTGTCGTTGCGATTTGGAACTGTTTTGTACGACTTAAGTCCTAAACGTTATTTTGATTTTTGGACAAAACCAGGCGACATCCGTATTTTACGAGCCATCGTTTGAATGGAGAGATTTCGGTTTTTCGTTAATATCCTATTCACCTTTCGGTCCATGACAGGATCAGCGCGGCCAATGTTTTTGTCACTTCTCGGTTTCCTCTCCACCGTCAAACGTTCCGAAAATGATTTGAGCACATTGTGAACATAGGCAAATCCAATGTTTTTGCAAGGTCCCGTATTGACAAGTCAGGATTTGCCGTACGCCCGTACAAAATTCGCCCGCGCACTTGTTTTTCTTTCGTCGCCATCTTGAATACTAAACATGAAATGTAAACATCAATCATAGTCTTTTTCATCATAGACTCTCAGCTATACCACAGTGAAATTTTTCATTCCTACGTGCAATATTTCAAAAGTTACAATGATTTGAAAGTGTCCGGATTAATGTGGCCCCCCTAAGTTTTGATTTTATTTTTAGAATTTTATTATTTGTTTCAATATTTTATTATTTATTTTTTATCTCTAGAAGGTTGCAAGGTAACTTGTTGCAATACAGTTGATATTACTCCAATACTACTCAATTAAGTCACAATCAAGTCACTGTAACCAAATATGACGATTTTGTGTTGCTTGGGATGTTTGTCAGATTGCTCCTTTGCCTAAATAAAAAAGTCAAATTACGCGAAGTTGCCTCGATTTTGTAACAAGTTGTAGCAAAAAAGCGTAAAAAATTGACATCCATGAGAAAAAAGTTGTAATTATATAATAGTTTTTAAATAGTAACGAGTAACAATTTTATTACAATATTTTTCCTTTAACCTAGAACCCAACCTATGTAGCCTAAAGTATCTAAAAACCCCAAGCAGCACACAACAGTCAAAACTGGTTTCAGCAGCTCTATTGTGACTTAATTGAGTCACAGAGCAGTCACCTTTACTGGGTTGAAACAAATGTGCTACTAGGGAAATATCTCTTAATCTGTAATGTTAGCTATTAGATAAGCATTGATTGATTTTTTTCCCCGCTAGCTGAAAGTTGAAGAAGCTATGCTCAATAAAATGTTCAGTTCTTGGTTAATCAAAAAACTGAATATTCAAACCTATGCTATAGCTTTCAGAAGCCAAATACTACTAGATTAAGAAACACAGATGATAGTTAGAAAAAGTATCAACGAAACATATTTATTTGAACTATTCATGGCATGGATCAAACCGCCCCGTTACCCCGCTTTCCCCGTTTTAGGGTACTGTAGTTTCGTATTATCGAGAATATATGTTGATCATATCTTACAGTTTGAGTCAGCGTGTGAGAAGCAGAACAGCAAGCTAGTCAGGGCGAGAAGTTGCAGTTGTCTTATCCTATTCAAATAATTTATCCGTTTTTATGAGCATGAGCAGGATAATGAGAATGATTGACCGCCCGAAGTTGTTATTCCGTTACTGCCAGTTCAGCTGTTATTACTCAGTAGATCAACAGATGATGCAAACATGGTCAATGTGTAAAACTGGTGATCCCAAACTAAGGCAATACCGGCGCTGGCCTCGCCCGAATGCAGGTCAAATAAGGAAAGGGTAGGAATGCGTTAACGTTTATTTGGACGTTTTATTGGAAGCCGAGATCACCGCCGCACTTCCACGAGAAATCACTGGGATTTTGGATGACAAGATTGGGTGGCAGCAGGGTTCGTTTTGGTAAACAATAAGCTGAATTCACGCTTCGTTTAGTAAAATATTTAAATACTAGTACCGATTTCTGAATCGAACCGATTACAACAGTAAGGATGTAATGGTGTTTTTCATCGGAAAAACAAGGTGATTTTTTTATAATGTTGGAAATCCGATTTGATCTGAGTTAAACCAATAATAAGGATGCTATTGGAGCCACTCACAAAGTGTGATGGTGGTTTTCCGTTAGGAAAACAAGGATAATTTTATGAACGTTTGAGAGACGCTTTGTTGTTCTCTTACTGTGCTCACTCGATCACTCGTTACACCGAATTATAGATAACCGAAACAACACGAAACGCGCCATGCTCGATTGGAAAATAGTGCGTAATAAAGCATCGACACAACCTTTCACAGCCGATGCTCGAACCAAACTCTTTTTTCGTAACTTACAATTTTTACTACTGTATTCTACAATCTATTGCACTGCTGTAACTAATAACTGTATCAATCAAGTTGAAGTGTCTAATGAACAATCTATGCTAATCCATTAAAAATTGAAATTGAGGGATTTCGTAAAAATAAGAGTCCGTAGATGCATTTTGTGCCTTCTGGTAACTTTATGTTTCTATTGATATCCATGCTCATCGGTTTAATACCAACCGGGAGAGACTTGGCCTTATACAAATGGATTTCATTATCTCCAGTCCGCTCAACCAATCGCAACGTTTTGTGATAGATTGGACGGATTATTATAATTTGAGATAACTCCATGCAGATGTCTTCCAAGTTTGGCAGATCGACAAGCAATCGGTGGAGAGTTTAGAGGAAGACCGGAAGAATAAGCGATGGTTCTGCGCGTGTTTATAAACAGAAGAACCTTCATAACAAAACGAATCATCGGGTAAAATACATACGGTTTTTTTTTAACTATAAGCAGTCTAAAGCAGTTATTTGATTCATTTTATCCAGAAGTACCATAAATGGACATTCGAAAGTTTTTCAAAAGTAAGTATAATATTTTCCAGCATGTAATTAAAAAAAAAAACAAGCAAACAAAACAAAACGAATGTTTTTTCATGCAGCTGAAATAACCACGAATAGAAAACTATGCAAAATGGTTGTATTTCTCGAATTTGAACAACAATTTTAATGTAATTCAATGATACACCGTTTTGGTTTCATACTACTCAGATACACATGATTGCTACATATACCGTGTTTCGACAGAACGTGTTTCAGTTGGATCATATCAGATAAATCGGTTCAAATTTCAAAACGCAGATGCAGATGTGTACATAAATTATTTTTAAAATATTGAGGAATAGCTGTTGGAACGCATATGAATTTCTTTTCGTCATTGATGAATAAAATTTCTTAAATTATTTACTAACTACTCGTGTGTTGAGAATGCAAGTAGCAACAATTCAGCACAAAAAACACAGCTTGCTTACATTTGTTACTTACGTCGTTTTAAAAGGTTATGTTTGATGTTCCTGTTTAGAAAATATCAGATAAAATAATTATACTAAAGGTGAGCAAAGGGGACACAAACCATAAGCTATAAACCACCAAAACTCAAAATGTATGTTTGTTAAAAGCTAATCACTTATTATTTGAACAACCATTAAAAAAAATATAATCTATTCAAACGGTGTGAGCATGGTGAGTAAAAAACGGTGTTTCTTCTGTGTTGCTTTGGGTGAGAGGGTCGCGGATGAAAAGTACATTTTCAGTACAAACTGCAAACAAATTCGGTGGTTATTCTATACAAAAATCCAACATGACCCGTTAAATGTTTGGCATTCAATGTGGTTTGATTTAAAAACATGGGAAAAATCGAAAGTTTTTTTTATTCAAGAACAAGCCTAGAATTGATTAATCTTGTTGCAAGAAACGGACGGGTATTGTCAAATACTTTGGGTGAGAGTAGAGAAGATAATCCACCCGCATTCAGGCGTAATGTCACATAAATGGGGCTCCATTCCCGCTCCATCTGTCGGAACATGAAAATGATCCTACTCTACTGGTCCACCGGGCGGACAATACATTAAGTGTCCGTTAATGTTAATAGTTCAGTATGTGCAACCACTGGTTGGAGACGATGTAATTCTCTCTCTCTCTCTCTCTCTCTCTCTCTCTCTCTCTAAAAAAAAAAACTCGCCCCCCCCTATTTGAAATCCTGGCTACGCCTATGTTCAGCTTAAAATTAAATTGGAAGGGTCGTTGAACTTTGCTCTTTTTAAAGGACTTTTGCTGAAGATGAAATATTCTTACATGAATATGATGCACACAATGCAAATGAATGGCAAATGCATTTAAGTACGAATAGATTCGGACCGTCTTTTTTAAATAGTACACTAACAGAATGCTTTCCACCGTGCATAACACTCGCTCCCTTTACACCGAACTCTATTAGCTAAATCAAAGTCTTCATTAAACTTAGTTACAATGGCAATGTGCATCGTAGTAGCATCCGCTTCAGCAAGCTCGAGTACGTGATTAAAATAATCTCGAATTAACAGTTCATTGCCAATCCAATAGAAAGTGCTCACTTCTAAGACCAATTGACGGCCCGTAATGCTGGTAGATCACCTTTTCGTGGTGCGTTACGGGGTATCAGATCTACCACCGAACCCTAGTCTGAATTAATTCAAACTAGGGAACATATTTGTTTTTGTAATCAAAGGAACATATATTAGTCCTTATTACAAATGGTTTGGACCACATCATTGCCACCAATTCTTCGTGATGCGATTCGCCAAGGAAATTCGTCATGATTCGTCCGTATTTTTAGTTCGTTTCAGTGCTACGTCTTAGGCAAGGGTCTAATCAGTGAAAACAACCTTATAAAACAGCCAGGCACATTCGTGTACTTGTACATCCCTCACTGGTTTTTTGTCGCCAACAAAATGGTCCTACTTCAGACTGGCAATAATTTGCTTACTGTGACGTATGTGACTTTCCCTATCTCCATGTTTTTTGTTTAATCTAGAAGTTCGCCGAAATTAATGTCTGTATATCTGTAACATTTTTCAAATGTCTGTATAATGTCTGTAATCTGTATGTTGTCTGTATGCATGATGAAATGTTTGTATAAATACAGACATGTCTGTATATCTGGCCTCCCTGCTTGGCTATCAAATGCGGTACACGCTATTTTCAAACAACCCAAAACTGAGTAAGTTTGGCTCAAATCAGTCAAAGTATGGCTACTCAAAAGTGAGTAAAGATGAGTAAGATAGTAAGATGACAAATAGTCAAACATCGGCTTGAATCCGATCGATGTTTACTAACTATCAACATGTTAATCCTAACTATCTTTGAGCCAATTGAGATTTGAGTCAATAGTATTCAATTGGGGTTGTTTAGAAATAGCGTGTACATTACAAGTGGGATGGGAAAATTGAGGAATCCAAATAAAGATAAAGTGAGGTTAAACATCGTAATATCTAAGCCTGAAATTGATAATAACTTTTTGACTTTTATTCAAACTGTATGGAATTGTAACTAGAAAATGAGAAGAAAGTTTAGTAATTTCCATTTAATTCCAACTACCTTTACTGCTTATCTTGACAGATACGCGTATTTCGTCTACAATGTGCAGACTTCTTTAGAGTCGTGTCTGCACAGAGCCTCGCCAGTTAGGACATATCACTTGTCAGTAAACTTGTCCTTAAGTTAAAGTTATCCCTAAAGATGGTCACATTAGTTCGAAATTCCCTTTTTTTCAAAATGATTAGGAGAGACGATCGAACATGTTGTTGCTGGCTGCCAAGCATTAGCAGAAGTAGCGTATCTCGGTCGTCACAACGATGTCGCCAAGATTGTGCACCAACAACTTGCACTGAAGCACAATTTGGTGAACCATTACGTGCATTACTACAAGTACCGGCCAGACCCGGTTCTGGAAAATAGTTGCGTAAAGCTTTAGAATCGCGAGATCCTAACAATCCGTCCTCCTCCCGGCCCGGCGGGCGGGGTTTTGGTTTTTTGAAAAAAGAAAAAAGAGGGTATCCCTCCCCCGGGGGGGGCTGGCCGGGGGGTTGCCACCTCCCTTCCTCCTTCCCTACCAAGATTACGAAATAAAGGGTGTATTCGATAAAAATGGCACACACATATATACTCATCAAAATTAAACTGATTATCGGATTTTCTTGAAACTTTCAGGGAATGAAGAACTACTGATGAGTTTTGATTTACAACATTTGTTTTATTCAATTTCGTCTCCCATCCCGAATGCCCGCACCTTCCTTTTCACTCCACCCATCAAATTTTGTACAACCGATTTTCCCAGTGTTTTTGTTGTTTTTACCCAAATTTTCTTCAATTCTAGCTCTGTTTTTATAGTTTTGGGATGTTTGCGGAGTTCCGTTTTCATAATTGCCCAGAATTTTTCAATTGGACGAAGTTCCGGTGAATTTGGTGGGTTCATATCCTTTGGCACAAAATTGACTCCGTTGGCTCGGTACCACTCCAATACGTTTCGAGCGTAGTGGCAGGATGCTAGATCAGGCCAAAACAGAGTTGATCCTTTGTGCTTCTTAATGAATGGCAAGAGACGCTTCTTAAGGCACTCTTCCGTGTGAATCGCACCGTTTATTGTTCCGGAAGTGACGAAGGGAGCACTTATTTCACCACATCCGCAAATCACCTGCCAGATTAGAAACCTCTTTGCAAATTTCGATAGTTTCTTCTTTCGAACATCCTCCGGAACATTGAACTTCGACTTGGCAACGAAATATTCTTGTCCAAGAAGTTGACGGAAGTCGGCCTTGACGTATGTTTCGTCATCCATCACGATGCAACAGGATTTGGTGAGCAGCTTCGTGTAAAGTTTCCGGGCGCGGGTTTTCGCAGTGATGTTTTGTTTTTCATTCCGGTTTGGGGCTTTTTGCACTTTGTAAACAAGTAACCCAGCACGCTTCATGGTTTTCTGCACAAAACCGACTGACACCTTAGACTTTTTAGAGACATCTCGAATTGACATGTTTGGACGGTTCTTGAATTGTTGTACGACTTTCCTGGCCATTTTACTGTCCATTGGACCACTTTTACGACCACTCCCTTCCTTCCTTTGGATACTCAGACGCTCCTTGAAGGTTCTTATTACACGAGACACAGTTGTATTTGCAATTCCAAGCCTTTTAGCAATCTACCGGTGGAACGCCCTGGATTTTGATTGTGAGTGCACAAAATTTTCTCACGGACAATTTCTTGTTTCGACGACATGACTGGAACTACTGAATGTATAACTATGAAACTTGGCAGATGTAAATAATACTTCATGGATAAAATCTACTCAAATTTCTAGGGGTTTTACTCATACGATTCAAAAGTTACAAAAGATTTTCTGTGTGCCATTATTATCGAATACACCCTTTACCACGATTTGGCGGAGGAGTTAAGGCAGATGGGGGATTTGGGGGGGGTTTTTTTAATTTTGGGGAAAATCCGGGGGGCGGGGTTTTTTCCCTTACCTTTTTTTGGTTTGTTGGGGGGGGGGGGGGGGGGGGGGGGGAGTGGGGAAGAAGTGATTGTTGGGGTTGTTGGGATTTTTGGTGGTTGGTGGGGGTTCCTTAATTACTATTAAATAAAAAAAAAAAAAAAAAAAAATTAGGTTAAAATTTAAAAAAATTTAATATTTTTCCCCCCCGCCCCCCCCCCCGGGGGGGGCGGGGGGGGGGGGGAATATTATAAAAAAAAAAAAAAAAAAAAAATAATATTCATTTTTTCATTATACTAATATTAAATAAAAAAAATTTTTTTTTTTTTTTTTTATGTTCTTTTTTTTTGTTGTTCTTTTTTGTTGGTGTAAAAATAAAAAAATTTTTTTTTAATTTTTTTTCAGGTTCATTTCAACTGTTTTATACGTTACGCTTACATGACCGATTTTCGGATAAAAGGAACACGAATCGCTTGAGAAGAAACGTATTATTTGACCGCATTATCACATGCCATCTCAGGGTTATTTTCCGCAAATTGACTTACTCCTATGCAAAACCTTTGATGTGCATCGAACTCCCAGAAAAAAATCGCAAATATTTTATCTACAAGCTTCAATATGCGCAGACCAATTGACCTAAAAAAAGTTTTAAGTTTTTGTACAGAAGTCGAATCAATTTGCTTTGTTTTGCATAGTTCTTTTCGTACGTATCTACAAAAAACTCCAACACAATGTACAATCTGGTTTCACCTGTCATCACCGTCGTTCAACAATTGGAGGGAGAGAGTGTTAAACAATATCGTTTCAGTGTAACAACACTTTCTTGGGTAAACGCACCCTAAGAGCACCCGTATCGGGCGCAACTATCTGGGCGACTAAAATACTAGCGCATTGAGCTGTCATTTTAGTTTAGTCACTCAATCTCACACCGGTCGCTACTATTTTTGTTACCGTGTTCTGTATCGGTCGCTGCTAAACTAGTGCTCCATCATCAGTTTGACAGATTCGGTGATCGTCATAAACATAGTCAATTCGTGATCTGTTTCAAAGTTTATCTCTTGTGAAAAAAAATGGAAGTGGAGTTTTCTACATTTTATTCGGATTCTAGTGCTGATGAGCTTGAATTAATGGGCCTGATGATGATCCAGGCACAGACCCTGCTTGCCGAATCTTCATCCCAGAGTAACACACGGGCCCGGCGGCCAAACATTGATCGTTCAGCTGAAGAAGGGGCAAAGCGATTGGTGGACGATTACTTTGCACCTCAGCCAACTTACAACGCTGTCCAATTCCGCAGACGCTTCCAAATGAGTCGAGAACTTTTCCTTCGGCTTGTGAAGGCAGCAGAGGCTTATTTTGTTCAAAAAGCCGATGCGAATCAAAAAGAAAGAGCTGTTGCACGATGTGGTTTGGTGCAAAAACACAAATGTTTCCTCCTACAGGTTCCCCCCGGGGCACTTCAGAGGTTCCGAGAGAGGCCAATGTGGCTAATGGTTCTTTTCAGGCATACCGAAAGTCTCATGAAGAAAAATACATGAAGAAAAAACCGTCGCACCACGTGGTTTGGCGCAAAACATCTCCTACAGGTTCCCCCGGGACACCCCAGAGGTTGTCAGAGCGGTCATTGTGGCTAATGGTTCTTTTTCATGCCAACCAAAAATCTATCCAGGACAAATCATGAAAAAGCCATCGCACAACGGAGTTTGGTGCAAGCAGGTTCCCCCGGAGGCACTCCGAAAGCTCCAGGAACACCCAGGAGGTTCTATAATTTCGGTAAAATTACTCTTGGGATTCGTTGCCGACATGTTCAGAAGGATTCCATGGGACACAAATAAGTTATTCTTGAAAAACCCCAAGAGCCGATTCGTAGGTATCCCAAGGGAATCCGGAATAATTGCGGAGCCCTCTGGAATCTGGATCCTGGTATTTGTGTCGCTGAAACAAGAATAAAAACTGGACCTTGTCTCAGAATGTCATCAAAACCAGTTGAAAAACAACGAATTTATTTAATTTGAACATCTAATTTTTTCCATATAATACCTTGGCCACACAAGTGTTTCTAAGTCAAATTGTTAAAATCTACATAAGTTTCCCAGTTCATGAAAAGACGTACATGGTGAATAATTGCACTTAAAACTAGTTACTCGTATGAAAGTATTATCGATTTTGGTGAATACTAATCACCAAATTCATCAGCAAATTCACCACTAAACTCACCTACATACCCACCAACAAATTCATCATCAAACTCACCATCAAATTCACCAACAAACTCACCACCAAATTCACCACCAAATTAACCAGCAAACTCACCATAAAACTCATAAACAAACTCCTCACCAAACTCACAACTGATATCTCCAACATACTCACCACCAAATTCATCACAAAACCTACCACCAAATCCATCACCAAAACTCACCATAAAAATCAACACCAAACCCACCACCGAACTCACCATCAATGTCACCACCAAACTCACAATCAAATTCACCACCAAACTCAACAGCACACTCTCTACCAAATTTATTATCAAACTCATCACCAAATTCATCACCTAACTCACCACCAAATTCACCACCAAACTCATCACCAAACTCACCTTCAAACGAACCACCAAATTCACCAGGAAATTCACCGCCAAATTCATTACCAAACTCACCATTAAACTAACTATCAAATTCACCAACAAACCCATAATCAAATTTACCACTAAAATATTTTACAGATTCACCATCATAGTCACTAAGTCATCACCAAACTCATCATCTAACTCACCAACTCACTCTGGAGCATGAAAATTATTGCTTATCTGTTTTCATATGCCTGGACACACTTTGCAGTACAGCCCCTCCCCCTTATCCAAGAACCCTTCACTCTTCTCAACCTCCCTATGTTTGTCCCAGAGAGTTGATGAATACGTATACCAAATTTGGTCAAAACGGATCCACGCGTTCTTAAGTTATTGAGGGTCGGATATACAAACGTACAAAAATACAAACATTGGTTTTTATTTAGAAGATACATAGACTGATACTAGGAGGGCATATAAAATAAACATAAATTAAAATAAATAGATACAAAAATGGTGATAGGTCTAACTGGAATGGTTTATTAATCAATTGTTTTTCTACTATTTTTAGCACTTTGCTAAACTCTTGCCACTTTAACATTCCAATGCAAATTACTTCGAAAAATAAAATAACAAAACAATTGGAGATTTTTGACAATTGGCAGTCGAATAGCAACCCTCTCTCGCGCCACTATCGCGTTTCTTAATTTTGACTGCCCGATACTTTCCGATAGTCGCTCCACAATTTTGCTAGCGCTTTTAGTTGCATCCGATACGGTTTGAAGTGATGGTGAGGGCGATCAAATATAGTTTAGTCGCACAACGGTACGGATGCTCTAAGTGGAGTTAGTACGCATAGTAGATAAATGGATTTCAAACAATTCAATCGAATCTTTGACAAAAGGTCAAAAGACAAAAATTCTAAAGGTCAATAGAAAAAAATCAAAAGAATAAAAGCTAATTTGTTCAAACGTATTCATCACAAACGTTTGAGGTAAAAATGCGAGAGTACTAAATCTCTTAATGTCTTCTTCTTTGGTGCTGGAGATACCACGTATATAAATTAGCATTAGCATTGAAGTTTGCACACTTCGTAGATAGAGCTACGATGAGGAATAACTTGTTGAAGACATTACATGGCACCATGAAACGAATTCAGATACTGATACGTTTCTTCACGCAATAATCTCCACGCAGACAATCCTCGATCGCTCACCTGGACACGTCCATGCAACTGGTGAAAATAGGGAGGATTTGGTATCTGCCTAAAGAAGACACGGGAATCCACGTAGCCTCCAGAAAATATCAAAGGAAGAGGGAAATGCATATTCAGAGGGAATAATCAAAAGAAAGAGAGATGCTGATGGCGCCTTCTTGTTGAAGAAAAACTACTAATGGTATTAACTCGATAAATTCTCACAGCCAATTTAGCCTCCATAAAAGCTGTCAAAGAACAAACCTCGCATTCATAAAATCTCTTTATAAGAATATAATTGAAAGTAAAAAGGAGTAAAAAGAAAAGAGCTCACCGAAATTTCAAAGACGTCTTCGTCCCGTATCGTAACCACAGAGATGATTGTCCACAATCGGTCTGTCAGCTTCTTAAATCAGTTGAGGTGTTCTCTAATCCAAGCTTCCCCGAATAGTGTCATGAGGCTGAACTCGCAGCTCCCATGTCGCACAGCCTCTATCAATCACTCCAGTAACCCAGTTCGGTACACCCCAGGGTCATACGCAATCACCAATCAGAACCAGTTCTCTCACAATAGCGTGACTTAAGATACATCGGTGCTTATGGCATTTCAAATGAATTATTCACGATCAAAACGACACATCTTGGGCTGTAGCCTTTTTTCGAACTCAATAATGTTATAGAAATTAGGACACTAGGAGAAAATTATCGTGCTCGTCTACCACGAACATATAAATGGGCCTAAATTTTAGTTCTATTGGACTAGATTCCCAGTTCGGTTGAAGAATCTTTCGGGTTGGACATTTTCTCGACTTCCCTTGGCATAAAGGGCGATACGGTCAAAATTTGGTCAATATCGACTTGACGTGTTTCTTTCAATTTTGCATTTAAAAAACCGCACACCCCTCGTTTGGAGGGGTGTGTGGGGGGTGTTTTTTGGTTGGGCCCTCCGGGGGTGAACACGGCGCAGAGAAGAGGAGCGGGGCAAATTTGGCGCGGCGCGCGGCAGCCCGAGCGCCGCGCGGTGGGGGTCGCCAACGTACAAATCAACGGGTATGGAATGGGGGGGGGGGGAAGAAGTCTGGATCGGGGGAAATCGAAAACCGGAAGCCGCTGAGACGACAAAGAGAGTTGCCGGTAGTTTCAAGCGAAACCCTAACCTATCTCTCCGAGATGCCGCAAATAAGCTGGGTGTATCGTCTACAACCGTGCATCAAGCTAAAAAACGAGCCGGACTATCGACTTACAAGAAGGTAGTGACTCCAAATCGCGATGATAAACAAATTACGACGGCCAAAGCGCGATCCCGGAGGCTGTACACGACGATGCTGACGAAGTTTGACTGCGTGGTAATGGACGACGAAACCTACGTCAAAACCGACTACAAGCAGCTTCCAGGGCAGGAGTTTTATACGGCAAAAGGAAGGGGAAAGGTAGCAGATATTTTCAAGCACACGAAACTGTCAAAGTTCGCAAAGAAATATCTGGTATGGCAAGCCATCTGTACCTGTGGCTTGAAAAGCAGCATTTTCATAGCTTCCGGGACTGTCAACCAAGAAATTTACGTGAAAGAGTGTTTGAATAAACGTCTGCTGCCTTTCCTGAAGAAACACGGTTGTTCCGTACTGTTTTGGCCGGATTTGGATCTTGCATAGGAAAAGGAGGAGGGCCAAAGGGGGGAACCCACAATGAGAAAATGGGGGGGAAAAAAAAAAAATGAGGGAAGAAGGTTTGGGGGGGAAGGGGGGAGGGGGGAAAAAATGGGGGGGGGAAGGGGGGTTGGGTGGGAAAGGAAACTAAATATATATTTTTTTTTAATATTTATTAAATTAGAAAAAAATAAATTTTTTTTTTTTTTTTAAAATTGAATTTTACACCCTTTAGAGTATCATTGTGCTTGTCACACAATATAAAAAACTCCATGCATTGATGTTTGGCATGGAAAGTGTTGAGCAGATGCAACGCTTCTAGTGGATGAAACACTTCAAGACTTGATCAAAGCAACCATCGAAGAATCAAGCTTATTGAAACAATCAAATATTTGTTTACTTCTCATTCAACTCCCATTCAATTAAGACGTTATCTTCAATATTGGTTAGCAATCCCAGTCCGATTTTATTCCAGTTTTCCGATAGGTTATGGGCCCAGAACATTGGTATCGGAACTGGTGAAGAAAGAACGTATTTAAAATATATCAAGATGGTGGACAAGATGGTGTCATTCCCGAAGCTGAATAACTCGAATTATGACAACTGGAGCCTTAGGATGAAGCTGCTCCTGACGAAGGAAGGCTGTAGCGGATGCAAAGCCAGAACTGGTGACGGAATCATGGAAGACTAAGGATGAGCAAGCGCTGGCGACGATAGGATTGGCCGTTGAAGATAATCAATTGATTCACATACGGAAGGCCAACTCGGCCGCTGAAGCGTGGAAGACTCTCGAAAACTTTCATGTGAAGAAGACGTTAACCACGAATTTGCAGTTTGCGTTTGGCGAAGCACGGCAACATGGAGGCGCACGTATCAAAAATGGCGGAATTATTCGAGAAGCTGAACACACTGCAACCGGAGAAGATTCTTGACGACCAGTGGCTGGTTGCCATATTATTCAGTAGCCTACCCGAAGAGTATGAGACGCTGGTAACTGCCCTTGAAGCAAGACCGGAAGCAGATTTGACTGTGGACATGGTGAAAGGGAAGCTCATCGACGAATGGCAGAAGAAAAATCAGCGGAATGCAAATGATGACGATATCGAAGGTGTTCATTATGTGGATTTCAAGGCTGGACCAGGCAGGTGTTTCTTCTGCAAGAAAAACGGGACATCAAAAAGCGGATTGTGAAAAATTCAAGGCGTGGAAAAGAGAAAAAGGCAGTAAACCCGTAAGCAAGCACCATAAGGCAAATCATGTGAAGCAGAATGACGATGACGATGGTGATAACTACGCATTCCTGATGGGCAATTCAAGAGAAGCTGGCGCACAGTGGATACTGGATTCTGGAGCGACCTGCCATATAGCTAATTACCGGAAGTTTTTCGACCATCTGGAAGAGACGATAACGGAGGACGTTTGTGTCGCAAACGGAACAAAGGTACGTTCTAAGGGTCGTGGTACTGGTCGAATCAGCGTCATCAATGGATCTGGGAGAAGGCATGATGTTCCGATGGAAGGTGTATTGTACGTTCCAGAGATGAAATCCAACTTGCTGTCTGTGAAGCGCTTGGTGCAAAAAGGATTCGTCATAACATTCGATGCGAGTGGCGCCAGGATTTTGAAAGGTAAAAAAAGTATGTGCTGTTGCGGAGCCTGCTGGAAATTTATTCGTTCTGCGTCAAACCGATGAGAGTGCATCTATAACAACAATTAGCAACGAGTGCGTCCATACGTGGCATAGGCGATTAGGTCATAGAGATTGCGAAGCTATCGTGAAGCTGCAAGATCTGACTGAAGGAATGAAGCTTAGAAGCTGCCATTGCACTGACAAATGTGAAGTTTGCATCCAGGGTAAAATGCATCGGAAGCCGTTCCCGAAAGTATCGGAAAGTGGATCATCTGATGTAATGGATCTGGTACATACGGATATTTGTGGACCCATGAGAACGAAGACTTTTGCTGGAAGGCGGTATTTCATTACGTTCATAGATGACTATAGTAAATAAACGGTCGTCTATTTGTTGCGAAAGTAGTCTGAGGCGGTCCAGAGATTGGAAGAGTACGTCCTGCTGATGAAGACGCAATTTGGGAAAACACCTAAGATTCTGCGGTCCGATCGAGGCGGAGAATATATTGGCAATAAAGTGAAAGCATTCCTGAAGAGACGCGGTATTATTGGCCAGTTCACCGCTCCGTGCACCCCTCAGCAAAATGGGAGCGCTGAACGGAAGAATCGGTATCTGGTGGAGATGGCCAGGTGCATGTTGATTGATGCGAACCTGGACAATCGTTTTTGGGGAGAAGCAATAATGACGGCGAATTATATGCAGAATCGACTGCCTTCGAGGACCATCAATGGTACACCATATGAACGGTGGTTCGGAAAGAAGCCAAATGTAGGACACATGCAGCGGTTCGGTGCCAAGTGAAAAGCGTGGTAAGCTCGATCAAAAGGCAATAAGGCTCAAGTTCGTCGGATATAGCGAGGTGTCCAAGGCTCACCGTTTGCTGGACGTAGCAACAGGAAAGGTAACTATAAGTCGTGATGTTGAATGTCTGGCTACCTGCAGACCCGAGCCGGAGCCAGTAGAGCAAGATTTGGTATATCCATCTATTGACTTCAATCGGGAGGAACCTGTGGTACCAGATGAAGCAATTGAAACCGGCGCTGATGATGATCAGCTGGATTACGAGAGTCTGCCAGAGGATTTTGGTGAAGACAACATAGAGCTCCAGCCTGCAGAACCTTGTGAGGACGAACCATGCACGGCACGACGGCAGAGCCCCGGAAAGGTAGCAGAAATTTCAATGCAGGAAGAGCCGAAAACGCTGAAGCAAGCTTTGGCCAGCCCACACAGTGCGGAGTGGAAGAAAGCTATGAAAGAAGAACTTGGATCCATTGAAGCAAATGAGACATGGGACCTGGTTGATTTGCCGGCAGGGCGTCGAATCATTGGATGCAAGTGGGTGTATAAGTACAAACGGAACGAGAAAGGCATTATCGTACGCTATAAAGCCAGATTGGTGGCTCAAGGATTCAGCCAGCGCTTTGGAACGGACTATGATCAAGTTTTTGCACCAGTAGTTCGTCAAACGACTTTTCGTACCCTATTGTCTGTTGCAGCAAAGAGGAAAATGACCGTCAAGCAATTTGATGTTAAAACGGCATTCCTCAACGGCAACCTTGAGGAAGAGATATTCATGCAGCAGCCTCCCGGATTTGTCGTCAATGGTATGGAAAACAAGGTGTGCCGTTTGAAGAGAAGCTTATACGGGCTGCTTGCTTAAGATCGTCCACTTGTTTACGTGGACGATCTCATCATGGCAAGCGAAGACGAGAGGATGATCATCGATTTGGAGCGAGCTCTAGACAGCAATTTTGAAGTCAGCAGCCTTGGTGACGTCAGGTTTTACCTTGGAATCGAAGTGAAACGGGACCAAGCCGGAGATTTTCACATTAATCAGTGGAAATACATTGAGGAAGTTGTTAATTCCGTTGGTCTTCAAGATGCGAAAGTATCAGCTATTCCGTTGGACGTTGGATATATGAAGATCGAAGAGGTTGATGACCTTCTACCTAACAATCAACAGTACCAGAAGGTAGTAGGGCAGCTGTTGTATATTGCTGTTAATAAAGGGTGTCCACGATGAAATTGCCACACACAAAATTGATTCGCAAAATTCGAGTTTTCATCCGATTGCCATCAAATTTTCAGGGATTGAGAAATAACTATTAAACTTCATTTTACCATTTTACTCGTATTTTATTTACAGTCCATACGTAAATGCCCGCACCTTGGCCTTAACCCCGGCCATAAGATTCTGCACAACCTGTGAATCAACCGTTTTTTGCATGTAAACCCATACTTTCTTCAGTTCCTCGACTGTCTTCACTACCTTAGGTCGTTTAAGAAGGTGCTGCTTCCTAATCGCCCAGTACTTCTCGATGGGGCGGAGCTCCGGAGTGTTGGGAGGGTTGAACATTTTCGGCACGAAATTGACCTTATTGTCCGCATACCACTTCAGCACGTCCTTGGAGTAGTGGCATGAGGCCAAATCCGGCCAGAAGATTGTTGGGACGTTGTGGGCCTTCAGGAGAGGAAGCAGCCGCTTCTGGAGGCACTCTTTTATGTACACCTGTCCGTTCATCGTGTCCTGGGTCATGAAAGGATCACTTCGCTTCCCGCACGTGCAGATGGCTTGCCAAACCAGGAATTTCTTCGCAAATTTGGACATCTTCTGAGTGCGGACATGCTCCGGAACGCTGAACTTATCCTTGGCCGTGAAAAACAGGTTGCCGGGGATCTGTTTGAAGTCGGCCTTCACATATGTTTCGTCGTCCATGATGCAGCATTCAACTTTCGTCAGCATGTTGAGGTACAACTTCCTGGTACGGGTTTTGGCGGACTTGTTCTGCTTCTCGTCGCGATTAGGGGCCTTTTGTACCTTGAACGTTCAAAGCCCAGCCTTAGTTTTGGCCTTCTGGACAAAACTTCGGCTTAGGTGCAGCTTCTTAGCCACATCCCGAACGGAGGCGTTCGGATTTCGGTTGAAGGCCCCAACTACGCGGTTGTGATTTTTGGTGTTGTACGGAATACTTTTTCCTTCACTTCTGGGCTTCCGATCGGTGGTCAACCGTTCCTCGAACCGCTTAATCACTCGCGACACCGTGGAATTTGCGATTCCCAACGTTTTAGCGATGGAACGATGCGAGAGATCCTTGTTCTCGTGATGAATGCGCAAGATTTTATCACGCACGAGCTGTTCTCTCGACTCCATTTCCGCGAGTTTTGATCACAGGACTTTAAAACTTGCAGGATGTAAATAATGCACTATGAACTAAATCCACCAAAATTTTCATTAAAATCTACCCAACGGTTAAAAAGTTAGAGCAATTTCATAGTGTGGCAATTTCATCGTGGACACCCTTTAGTAGACCGGACATTGCGGGAGCAATTTCAATCATGAGCCGCAAGGTAAGCTGTCCAACCCAGCAAGACTGGAACGAGCTGAAGAGGATTGTTCGCTACCTAAAAGGGACTGTGATCGATCCGGACTGACTGGTTACATGATGCAGATTGGGCTGAATGCCGCAACGATCGCAAATCCAATAGTGGTCATATTTTCAAATATTGCGGAGGAACAATCCCGTGGGCTTGTCGGAAGCAAACGTGTGTTTCAACAGCGGAGGCGGAATTTGTATCCCTATCTGAAGCATCACAAGAAGCAGTCTGGTTGAAACGTTTACTGGTGGACCTAGGGGAGAAAGCTGAAACAACGACATTATTTGAGGACAATCAAAGCTGCCTAAAGATGCTTGACTCCGAAAAATTTAGTAATCGGACCAAGCATATATCTACAAAATATCATTACGCCAAAGATTTGAAAATGAAGGGGATCATCAATTATGTGTATTGTCCTACAGAATCGATGACCGCTGATCTTTTGACAAAGCCTTTATTAAGAGTGCGATTGGAGGTTCTTCGGAAGGCATGTGGACTACAGTAGCAGCGTTGAGGAAGAGTGTTGAGCAGATGCAACGCTTCTAGTGGATGAAACACTTCAAGACTTGATCAAAGCAACCATCGAAGAATCAAGCTTATTGAAACAATCAAATATTTGTTTACTTCTCATTCAACTCCCATTCAATTAAGACGTTATCTTCAATTTTGGTTAGCAATTCCAGTCCGATTTTATTCCATTTCTCCGATAGAAAGATCTCCATTTAAAACTGTGGAAGTGATTCTAGAATATTCAGTTGAGAACAGGTGAAAGCTTGTTGAAAATCTAAGTTGAGACTATAATTGAAATACTACCATATGACAAAACATAAATTTTAAAACCATCATATCAAGACCGTTTGGCGTTTGTAAAAAAAATCAACAAGATGTTTCGATATTCTAAGATATGCTAACAATTATTCCCACATGTATGAGACTGTTGCAAATCGGATCGTTTTTAAAACTCATCGATGGCAAAAACTTCGTTTAAAACAAACCATTTATTCAACGTTTATTCAAACAAAAACCAACCATATCGCATTTTTGCAGGACAATTTCGTCATTTATTATTGATTGTTTCCTTTCATGGAACAACAAAAACATATCCCCAGTATCAAACTCAATGCCATCAAGCACTTCACACATATTCAATATCGTTGGAGCTGTCAGCAACATAATCCCGGTTTTGGAAAAACCCATATCACTAACAGACAGTCCCAGTCAGCCGAAACAGTAGCCCGGTTCTAGCCCTGTAGGCAACCGCTCGTGCCACAAACAGAGCAGGCAGGAATAGGAAAATACTGGCAATATTGAAGAGTCCACGAGGGGCTCAGTGTTTGCTCAAATTGTTGTGATTAATGACTCGTATCGATAGATGCACGGTCGCTCACGCCCACTGCCGGACGACGTAGAGTTTTATGTGCACCACCCATCATCGGATTTCACGTAGTAGGGGAGGTTGGACAATTATGTGGCCTGGATGATGTCGAATGAGCAGAAGGAAGGTTAAATTGATTTGTGTTACGATATGACATACGAATTATAAGTATCATTTGGAATGCCTTGAATCAAAACTAAAATAGAAACAAAACCACAAAAAATTGACAAACCATTGAACGCAGCAAAATCCACAATAGCAATGTTCAAATATTCGTGCTTAGTTTTCGTCCGTATTGATTTAGACTATCTCGAATTTTTTTTATCAAACTCATCTCTATTGTAATCAAAATTTTGTTGGAATTTGCAATTGGATTTTTTCGGTGACTACAATTAACTAATCACCGAAAAAAGCCAATTCGAAGAAATACGTAAATGTCAACGGTGATAAGTCCTATAAATTTTATCTCTTGTCATCATCACGCACACTGAAATACGATTTGAGTCACATGAAAACTGTTCTTACAGTCACTCTCTATATCACGATGCTTCAAATTTTGATCTCCATCCATATTTCAATGAGCAGGCTACAAATTCTCTTACATCCCGTACTCTGTAGCTATGTCAGCATCTCCTTGCCGATGGGTTTTTATAGAAAACATTGGGAAATACATTGCTCTCCACATGTCGATAGAACAATCTAGTTAACTGTTTTTTTTTCATCGCTCGAGGCTAGCGAACGAGTTTTGTTTTGGATACGGGATAAAAAAGCATGCTTTTACAACAATAGTATCAGTAGGCCAATGGATAATTGTTCTATTTAGATGAAGACACAAGTACCGTGGCGTGAAACTTCTTGTGGCGTATCAATCAAGAAGACGCAATTTCGTAACGGTGTCTTTTGTAAGGGATGATATTTTTGTTCTTGAAGTTTCACGGTTAGTCTTACTTGTAACTTTATCCCAAGTAGCACACGAAACATCTTTTGTATTCAACACTTAGTTTTCATGTTTCATTTTAGTAATTCTGCAGTAACAAAAAGCATATTTGGTTACAGCAGAGTATATTTCACGTACACGATATACTAGATATTTCATTGATGTTGCTCAAATGGTTTGCCAAGACCGTTCAAAACAAACATTGGAGTTAGTCGAGACCTGTTTGTCTTTGTAAACATGCAGCTAAGTTAATTTAATCATGACGTTACATACTTAATTTTTTCCAGTGAATGTGATGTTTATTATGAAAATTTTTGGCCTCCAGTGCAACAATCTTGTTCCTATGAAGCGCTTTGATACTTACGGTTTTCAGAATGCGTTTTTTGAGCCACACTTGCAACATAATGAGCATGCAGCAAAAAGTCAGAAAAAATGTTACGTGCTTGCAATGTTCAATTGGACATTATCACAACAATGATGACGGATGAAATATATCCAAATGAAATGCACACTACCGACCAAATGTGTTTTATGAATTGTGTCATATGAATTTAAGAATAATCATGAAGAGTTGATTTCTAGAGGTGGTTGTTATTGTATTGGCCTAACAAATAAATTTGAAGTGCTCATTTACAACTTCTATACGCTAAGATTTTTATGGTAGTGGTTATTACTATTAAACTGTTATTTATTTATTTATTGTCGTCAATCATAAGTAGACCGTTTGTTACATTTTGTTCCTAATTCTAGTTACAATCGAGGTTATAAAATACACAACATTAGACTAAGCAGCGCTAGTTTACAATATTCATATGGCGTGTTCTTCTTTAGCGTATAAGTTATCACCAATCGACCCGGCCAGCCGCCAACATGCAGATTCAACAACACAACAGATATCTGATTACCAACAATCGTATGGAATGCGATGTTGTGTCTTCTGATTATCTAAACCAAACAATTCAATAGACCGGACAGCGTAGCAAGTGTTTAGCGTTGAACGAATAAATCAGTTCGAGTAAAACCATAGAACCCAACAGTTCTCTTTATCCGAATTCACCTTATTTTTAAAAACGTCAACTTAACCCTAAGTTTCGTAACTTATAGCATTGAAGTATTGCTTCAATTTGGATTTTGTAATTGTAAAGTCTATTGCATCGCTATGTAAATTGTAGGTTGCCATCATCTGATTCAGAGGTTTTAATTTAGCGTAATTTGTGCGATAATGATTTGTGATAAAAATATTCCGATTGCGCAGTTGCCGGGAGGGTATGTAAACATTTAATTTTGATAACAGTTCTGCTGAATCAATGCGATGCGAAAAAATGCCATTAACAAACTAAACTTTTGCAAACTCTCGACGTTTTTTTAGTATTTGCATGCTGATAAGCCTACAGCGAGCTTCATAGGGTGGGAGAGGAAATCTTTCCCAACCTAATTTACGTAATGCAAACAATGAAAACTGTTTTTGTACAGACTCTATTCGCTCTTCATGGATGACTGAAAAAGGTGACCAGACTACACAACAATATTCCAGTATTGACCTCACATAAGCAATGTATAATGTTTTAATTGTGTAAGGGTCGTTAAAACTATGACTAAAGTGTTTTATAAATGCCAGCATGTTATTAGCTCTGTTAATTATTGTATTATAATGGACAATGAATGTTAGCTTAGAATCCAACATAACTCCTAAATCACGAATTCTTGTGTACTTTCCTACAGACTGATTTCCTAGAGTGATCATAATGTCAGGTCCCAACAAACATCAGTGTCGAATAACCGCTTGTTCAAACAAATTTGGAGAAGTTGTTCAGCTTTCTAGAAGAAAAAGCTGTACAACTTCTCCAAATTTGTTTGAACAAGCGGTTATTCGACACTGATGTTTGTTGGGGTGTGTCTTGTTTTCTGCTAAATGCTATCGAATTACATTTTTGAACATTTAAATGTTAAAGGCTTTTGTTACACCAAGTATAAAAAATATGTATTTCTTCTTGAAATATCTTGTAATCTTCTTTGTTTCTTACTTCTAGGAAGAGCTTCATATCGTCGGCATGTATTAAGAATTTTACAGTTTTAAGAATGAATGAAATACCGTTTACGAAAAGAATAAACAAAAGAGGGCCTAGATGGGATCCTTGGGGGACACCTGAGGAGACTTGAATAGGATTTGATTCCTTTCCTTTGAATCTTACTTTTTGTTGGCGGTTAGTTAGGTAACATTTGAGCCATTTGAGAAGACCTGGCTTAATGCCCAGTTTTTGTAATTTGAATAGTAGCATGGGAATGTCTATCCGATCAAATGCCTTACTGAAATCTGTATAGAGAGGTTCTACGTGGTTTCCGCTATCCATTGCAATCAACGTGTAGTTAACGAATTCTAGTAAATTTGCATTAGTTGAACGTCCTTTGTAGAACCCATGTTGATTGTTAGTAATCCTGTTTTTGATTTGATAGAACAGCTTTTCATTAACTATTGCTTCAAAAAGCTTAAGAATGCATGAAATAATGGCAATTCCACGGTAATTGCGTATGTCAGATTTTTTCCGTTTTTAAATATTGGCACTAGGTAGGAGCTCTTCCATGATTTGGGAAAAATGCCAAATTCAAGCGACATATTGAAAAGCCAAAACAATGGAGTTGTGAATTCTAACGCTAAGTTTTTTAAAAATACGGGTGGAATACCGTCAGGTCCACATCCTTTCGATACATCTAATTTATTCAATGCTTCTCTAATGTCTTGTACATTCACGCTGTTGACACTAACATCATTAGCAAACTCTGGGAAGAAATCAAAATATTCGCGATCACGATCTTCTTCCGAAAATGTGGTATACATTTCTTGGAAAAAACTTGCAAATAAGTTGCAAATTTTTTCTGAGTTATCCCCAACATTTTCGTTCGGATACATTTTGGATGGAAAATTGTGCGATTTCAATTTAGTTTTCACGTAGCAACATTTTATTTCACGTTCAGTTTTCGAACTGTACTCTTTAAAAGCAATGTCAGACATGGATAACTCTAAGAGTGAGAGCATAATATTTTCATGTTTGGCTGTACCAGCTAATTAATATAAATAAAAAAGCTACCTACGTTAAGCTGAAATAAATAATCTTCCCAAACAAAATAAACAGTTGTGAGATTACTAGTTGTGCGTAATGACATAAGCTGTTGTGTTTTTTAATTTATTCTGTCAACTGTTTCAATAGAAACAAAATCAATGATTTTACAAGAAACCCGTAGACCGAATTTTAAAGACATAATTTTTGCTGTGTTCCCAACTATACCTTATGTATTCATCACATAGTAAAATTTTGAAATTGCCTCAATTTTCAATATATTAGTACTTGATTGTATATTTTTCAAATGGATTATTTAAATCAAAACCCAAGCAACAATATCTGTATAAAAACGATTCTAATGTAACATCTGTGGAATAATCGATTGATCATATGCGAAAATAGTCATATTAAAGTTGTTTAAAAGTTGTTCAACATTAATTTGTTATTGAAACTTTGTGTTTAGTTAAGCGAATATAGCTTCAAATGAAATACTTAAAGTACCTAACAATAAGAATAATCTTATCAAGACCAACTTTATCAAGATTGGTTTCAACGACCAACTTCTTTTAAAAGTAATTTATTTAACTTTTCGTGGCTTATTATTAAGCTTCTTTAAGCAATCATACAATTGAATTTGTTTGGCTAGTAGTTTTTCGTCATAAACAATGCAATTAAATAATTGCACTTAATTTCATAATAAGTTCTACACAAAAACATGTTAAGAACGGTTGGATATTTTCCACCTATGCTAAGATAACTTCACTTTGATACATTTGTTCCGAAAGTCATTGAAGTTACACATTTTATTGTATTTTATAAAACAATTGGAAATTTTTTTTATGACTTAAACCAAAATTACGGATAATCAAATTGCGAGCAATCCAGACTTAGAATATATGGAAGGTTAGTAATACTAGGATTTTATTTGATTATTCCGTTTGAACCTCTGAACGAAATCCTCACTAGATTGTTCTTCAGTTTTTTCAAGTAAAAAACATGGTGTAGCCTCTGAATTATTCTTATTCTTTGTTCCAATGGATTGTACACTTTTGTTGAAGGCGTATGGGACATTGTTGTTTTACTTGTAATGCCAGTTAAACATCCTCTATTCAGTACGTTATGTATATCCTTTGAACAAAAAGGCAGCTATTAGTTTAATTTAATATTAGATTTATTATTATTTAATTATGTGGAATTCAGTAGATTTTAATTCTTAGTCAATCAGGTATAGGCAACCAAAAAACTATCAGACTACTACTGTCGCTATTGTCCAGATAAATATATATATATATATAATATATATATATATATATATATATATATATATATATATATATATATATATATATATATATATATATATATATAATTTAAAGATTTATGCATAGGTAACTATCATAGAAGCACTTAACGTGTTAAGAATGGGTTCATAAATATTTTAGCCGGTAGTGTATTTGGTTTGTTCGTAGAAGCCATATGCCAACATCTTGCAATACAAAATGAGATTTTAAAATATCACTCATTCCGCCACAGTTTGATCCTAACATGAACCTATGACGATTTATTATTGTTAAAATTAATCAGAATTCTGATTCTTTCATATGTAAACAAAATTTTACACAAAATTTTCTTTTTAAGTTCTAAAGCAATGCTATTTTCTCGAGGATTTATTCAAGGGCGTTTATATTTTGCATAGTAGAACAGAATATTAGTCCATGAATCTGAAAGCGTTTAAAAAATAAACTTATTCCAACACGATTTTTAGATCATTTTAGTTCTCTGTATTTTGATCACGAATGTTTGGTTGATAACGATATCTATTTAAAAAAAAAGTTATCCTTGCATTCTTTTACACGTCGGTATCATTTCACTTTTTTGCAACGCGATTTAAAATATTTGAACGTTTTACAAAATGCTATTGCAACTCTGTAGAAACAATGTCGAGTTGCAAACAGGCTCCACCCTTGCGCTTTTTCCGTTCCTGTTGTGTATGATTTTGAGGTACATAGCTAAACAAAACTATCCCTAATTTGTTTCAAGAGAGATTTTTATGCTCTATTGAAACAAGTTGTGCTACTTGGGATTATCTTAATGGTCCTTTCAGTACCGAGATCTGGAGAGATAAGTGTCATAACAAATAATTATTCCGTTGCAACCCAAGCTCTCCTAAGCCTACGTGTGTCTGTGTAATGTAGCAATATTATTCTATGGAAACACAAATCCTTTCCCGTTCAAACACCCATCACCGTTGCGGATGTGAGGCATATTGATGGTTAGTATAGTTTATTATTTTATTTTTTTGTTGTTCAGTAAAATCTAGACCAACAGAGTGAAAGTCAGGTATTCAATCGTCCAAATTAAGCGAATACCTCTGACCCGACTCTGGAGGCAATGTAACTGATACGCACCAGATAGTGGAGAACGGATCATAGTCAACCGAATACTTACATACGTATTATCGTTGGTGGTAATACGGTTATGCCGGTCTAGCTGGCAGCATACCGGGAATGTAAGCTTGTTTGATTACGACGTGCAGTATGGTTATCCCGTGTTTCGACATAGGCTTTTACACGGAATAGTGGACAGCCAACAATAGTTTCTAAGATGGTTCGCTTTGTTACAGATCAGCATTCGCTGGTTGAGAAAATGTTTTCAGTATGTTAGAATGGCTTTTGGTTCTGTAAATGGTTGTAAATAGATTTCCGGTCAGACTTGGAAACGAAACAATGGATAAACATCAGCATCATGTTAAATTAGTAATGCATAATGGAAATGCTGAATTAATAATGCATAATTAAAACGAGCGTAAGAAACTATATGATCATTTAGTAGAAAGTAGCTTCATTTTCATGTGAATGTGTTATATTTATGAGACAACTATACGTCTGGTAGACTTGTGGGTAGTGAAAGTAAAAAATCGCGTTCGATTTCAACTATAAAAACTAGGTTTATTTCATCTACTAAAGGTTGTACGGAATCAAATGGCTGTAATTTTTTTACTCGTTGGGTTTTTTCTATTGAAATTTTGGGTGGAATTTGTTCAATGTGTATTTGTTTACGCTGTGTAAGTTTCACTAGCAGATGTGCAAACGTTGTCGGATTCGGAAGAACAGCAGTGGCGTTTGACCTCGAAAATCCGGATCTTTCTCACCGGGCCATCAGCAGGAAGCTGGGAATGGTATATTCTACGGTGTCTCGTGTCTGAAATCGGTACCACGAACGTTTTCCATCGATCGGAAAGATAAAAGCAGCAAAAATGGATCTCCGCATAGTGTTAAGGATCACAAGCGGGTAGTTCAAGCTTTCAAGAGGAAACAGTTCAGTTTGAGATGTGGCGAAGAAACTGAATGTAACCAAAACTTTCGTGCAAGATGCGAAAAAACGTGAAATACACACGTACAAAGTCCAAAAGGCGCCTAATCGCGATGAACGGCAGAATACGGTAGGTAAATCACGTGCACGTAAGCTCTACACCCAGATGTTGGCGAAACCACATTGCCTCGTTATGGATGATGAAACGTATGTAAAAGCAGACTTTCGGCAGCTTCCGGGGCTCCAGTTATTCACTGCTCATCATAAGTTCGATGTCCTTGAGGACGTTAGAAAGCAGAAGATGTCAAAGTTTGCCAAAATATATATGATTTGGCAAGCAATTTGCTCGTGTGGAAAGCGGAGCACCCCATTCGTGACACCTGGAACGGTCAATGGGCAGGTGTGCCTAAAGGAATGCCTCCAAAAGTGTCTACTTCCTTTTCTGAGGTCACACGATTTCGTGCCGAAGCATCTCAACCCCCCGAACGCACCGGAACTGCGGCCAATTGAAAAGTACTGGGCCATCATGAAGCAGGCACTTCGGAAGCATCCTAAGGAAGTGAAACCGGAGGAAGATTTGAAGAAAAAATGGATTGCCACGCAAAAAAACTGGTCCAAATGTTGTACAGGACTTTATGAGAAGTGTAAAGAAGAAGATTCGTGCATTTGGCTATGGAATTAAAATTGAATAAAAAAACATGGGAAAATATTCATAACATGATTTATTTTACTCCCTGAAATTTTGAAGATGATTGGTTGAACGGGTGAATTTTGCCGAATATTTGTGTGTGTCGCAATTTGATTCCGTACACCCTTTAGGTCTGCTTTTATAGTTTGTCAAACAATTAAATTCATCTTTTTCAATAGGAAGCATGGTCAATAATATTAAAATACAAGAAAGGCGGAACTATTCTGTAAGAAATGAAAAGGAGCTTTGGTACACTTTTCGTGTGTATCATGCAATACAGAAAATGTTGCGTGGTGGATGTTGCAGAGATGATAGTGATGCTACATATTCTTAAAGAGATAAAAATAGTGTAGTGCACCAATCAATATATGGTCTAAGTGAAGATTAATACATTGATTTGGTCACCCCCTTCCATGCTTCAGGTTATTATTACTCCAAGATTGCAGTTTAAATTCATACCAATTCATTCTCGTTCATATTCAAGATGCATGTTTCATTTTTGTGTACATTTTAGTGCAAGAAACACACAGAAAATGCACACAGGGTTTGACGGACATCGAAAAATGTTTGAAAATGTGGTTGACAAAATCGGGTCATCTATGTACTAATAAAATAATTTTGTGGATGTATTGACTTCGAGGGAAATGTTGTTTATCAGAGCGTCATAAAAAAATTAGAAGACATTGTTCCAGCTCATAAAAATGAAATACCATGGACGCCTCAATTTACTTCATCATATTACTTCCCTAAGCCTTTCATTTTCTTAGCCATGTAGCTTTTAACAGGACATTTTATTTCACAACTATTAGTATAGTAAACCATCTTGGACAACTTTATTCATAAACGTGTTGCAAAAAGCTCAGTAAGAATTTTGAATTACAAAATACCACGATATCTTATTTTGTTTCATCAAAAAGTCACCATGTGCACTAATAAGGTTCATTTGGACTTAAATCAAAATAGTTAGCCTCGGAAATTAATAATTCAGCTTTTATTTATTGCTTACATGCTTGTTTAACGATTAATTAAAAAAATAGTGCTCTAAAATTTGTTATAGAGTTTTTGAATTACCATGCATGGTAAAACCATAGCACTAGTTCTTAGTCAACGCTAAAGGAACAATGGTGGAGCAGATGGTTAAGTTGTGTGAATGCCATCACTGTACACGCTAAGATGAGAATACCTAAAATTAGGTATTTACAGGGTGCGGCAGAAAATAATGCGAAAATTTGATCTACTTCTTTCAAATCCCATTTTCAACTAATTCAAGCAATAATATCAACATTTTCGAGTGCAGTTATCTTAATAAAGTCCTTTTAAACAAATGTTTTGAATGTGTCCTCCATTTTTATAAAAAAAACATCCTCGAGCCGACGCCAGAAGCCAGAGCATGCCTTTCGGACGTAGTCCTCCGACATTGACTGCCATGTGCGTGTTATGGTTGACTTTAGGGTTTT
This sequence comes from Aedes koreicus, assembly GCA_024533555.2. Taxonomy (NCBI): domain Eukaryota; kingdom Metazoa; phylum Arthropoda; class Insecta; order Diptera; family Culicidae; genus Aedes; species Aedes koreicus. The sequence continues at coordinate 427,869 of JAHHFK020003085.1, forward strand.
CACACTAGGGTGTGATGTTTTGCAGGCTCGTGCTTCAACATATGCCCAAATCGAATAATCCAACGGACTGCTAGGGGGCCACAAATCCGTCGGCCAAAACTTCATGTTATCGTTCAACCATTGTTGAGCTCGATTGGACGTGTGACACGGCGCTCCATCTTGCTGTAGGTCAACGTTTTGGCCTCGGAGAAGTTGGCCTTCACCCAGGGAAGCACTTAGTCCTTTAAAATACCGATATACACTTCGGTATTGATTTTAACTCCAGTATCAATGAAAACATTTGCAGCATTTTCAAACCGTTGGACGCCACCAAGCCAAACATCATGACACCAGCCGGATGTTTGGCTTGAAATTTGAAATTCACTTTTTTCGGAACGTTCTCCATTTTCTGCGGTGAAATGAACCGGTCCGTGAGGCTGTTGGCCACAGCATCGATGCTGAAAAGCTTTTCGTCGGAGAACAGGATTATCATTTTTTCCTTCTTCATCAAGGAAAGCAATCTCTTGGAGCGAGTCACTCGTAGTTCCTTGACCTGGTCCGTAATCAAGTGGCGTTTCACTCTGGCTCTGGAATATGCATGCAGGTCTTCTTTGATGATTCTTCACATGGATTTCTCCGAAATATTGGCTTCCTTTGGAAGTTTTCTTATGGAACGCATCGGGTTGCGAGCAATTTTTGCACGGACCGATTTGATCACGTTTGGCGTGCGTGCAAAGCGTGGAAGTCCGCTTCCCGGCTTCCGCTACTAAGGACCATCCGGCAGGGACTTTTTTATGCGGTAAACTGTTGCCAAATGGCACCCTACTACCTTGGCAATGTCTTTCGGCTTCTTCTGGGCGAGCAACAAACTGGTGATCACTTCTTTCGCGAACATTTGGACGAATTTGCAATAAAAAAAATAGAATGTTTGGATGCAGCACTTGAAAGTAAACATAAACAAATACACTTTTGACAGAAATTAGTCACTAGCTACACGAATTAACCGAATACTCAAGTTTGAACATTTTCGCATTATTTTCTGCCGCACCCTGTATTGTACCTAAAATTAGGTATTGTTGATAATACCCAAAATATCGGTAAAATTAAACGATAATAAACAGTAATTTGAACTGAAACTTGGGTTTTTTTTTTTTTTTTAACTATGGACGTTATTATTTACACAAAATTTAATAAAGTTTTAGTCACTGAAGCAACGCGGTCGCCATATTTTTAAAGGAAAAATTTTTTTTTTTTTTCTTTTTGTTTTCTCTGTATATTATTTATTTATGTCCATTTTTTTAAAGAAATTATTTTTTTTTTTTTTTTTTTTTCTGGGTGGGGGTGTTTGGTGTGAATAAAAATTAATTCTTTTTGTAATATGGCATTAGTGTGTGGGGGGGGTGTAAATATTTTTTGTGTGGGGGAGAAATCTTTGTATTTTATTTTAAAGTGGGGTTAAACGTCGTCGGGCGCTCTTAGAAAATGATTTTTCGAGCTGTTCAAGCAAAGTGATTGATGATTAAAAGAGCAGAAAATCGTCAATAATGACGATACTGACCAATTTCATATAGTTTATAAAAATAGCCAAAAAGTTACTTTCAATTTCACTTTAAGATACTATGATGTTTAACCTCACTTTAGCTTTACTTGGATTCAGTTTGATATTTTTTTTAATACAAAAAAAAATCTGTAATGCATTAGAATATTTTTTTCTCCTTGGTTACAGACATTGAAATACTAATACTAATTGTATGTCTTTTTCTGAGCATTCTGTAAAATAAAACTACAATTAAATACCTAATTTTGAGTAAAAAGTAACGATAAGAAATCGATAATATTTAACGTTTATCTTCCTTCAATACTATTACCAAATATTAGGTAATCTGTGTTTACGCATAATTTAGGTATGTGTACGTTTGAACGATTATCGGTACTCTTTAACGATATTTAGGTATTCTCATCTTAGCGTGTACGACACAAGCGATGTCACAACCAGAGGACTGAAGAAAGCGTTAGTTCTTGAAGCCTGCCACTTTTGGTGTGGCGGTAGTGGCGATTTTAACATTCTAAGCTCGGTTCATATTTCTTTACAATATTTCTTCTACTAAACTACTAGTATCAGTAATTTAGATAAAACATTGTAATACCAGGCTGATGCACATTGAAAAAATACTATCGTTGTGATAATCACTGCACTAAATACAACACGGAAGATTTTTCTTTCAAATCAAATTAACGACAAAACACGACAACTTCCGCCGCGAATATTCTGTTTGCTGCATATAGCCGTCAAGAAAACCGAGCTGTCAAATTAGCACCACACGCAGCACCAAGTTTCCGGCTTCACGATTGTTGTTCGTGGATGACAGCCGGTTCAATCCTGTGGTCACAACCATCTATGTACGCAGGGTTCCGTATGCTGGCCATGCAAATATTGTTTTTCGAAACAAAAACGATTCGAACCGACCACAGCTTTGGGTACACCAACGAGAAAATCTAGAGCTATTTGGAAAAGTTTGGTAGAATTCATCAGCGTTCAAACGTCTAATCCCGACACATTTTACATGACCGAGAGGGCAAACCGGTTCTACGAGTACTGTGTACGAGTACGTGTACACGGTGTTCGGTAAGTTTGGATACCATTGGTCATGACTGTGTAGATATGCACCATGTACATATTCTGAACAAGCATTAGTGTAGACTGTCTAAAGGTTACACTGTATTTCTGAACAAATACTTCAAAAGTATTCCTTCTCAAAAGTGAGAAAAGATAGATAGTGAGCATAGATAGTTGATACGTTGACAATTAGTAAACATCAATGGAATTTAAGCCGATGTTGACTGTTTGTCATCTTACCACTACGAATTATCTTTACTCACTTTTGAGTAGCCATACTTCTGACGGATTTGAGTCAATCGGACTCAATTTTGGGTTGTTGAGAAATAGAGTGTAGATCATTAAAATATGGGGCACTTCATTTTAGATGTGCAAGTTTTTCACAGATTGTTGTTGCTTGTAAACAGTTCTGCTCGCTCTTTTTTTTTCACAGTTTAAAGCTTACGTGGTTCCAAGATATTCATCATGCAGGAAGAGAGAAGAAAAATAATTGTGCATAGTTACTTGCCAAATCCATCGGCGTCAACTCGGGAGCTGGCAAAACTGCTGGATTATTCTAAAAGTCTGTGGCGCGAGTGATTAAAAAGTTTATGGTAACTTTAAAAACTGAGATGAGCATCCAGCTGGGCATTGGAATGAATAAACCAGGTTTATACATTGATAAGAATAAATCCAATTTATGCATTCCAATGCATTTCTAGGGCATTTTTTTCATTATGACGAATTTCACATTGGGAGACTCTCTTTGATTACTTTCTCTTTCATTCATATTTCACCTTTACGTTTTTCATTCTACTATTGATAGAGTATGTTAGCCAGCACTGTTGTGTTTCGATAAAAGAATCCTTCGAAAGTTTTATAATAGAGCGGTAATAAATGAAAGAGAGCGAGACAGGAGATTTATACAAACAAAAAGAAGATTATTTTTGATGCTTTTTTTTCTTGTGATTTTTTAAATAAAATTAAAGCTAAACAATCTTGAAAAAAGTTTTTCCAATTACATTCTTACACTTACATTTTCAAACACGACGGCGGAGCGATGCAAACATCACAAAATGCACGCGCTTTCAGGAGACAAAAGAAAGTTAGATTTGCAAAAGTCTGGACGCTCCTTAAGTATATAACGCTGGTAACGCAATATGCACGGAAAATAATAAAATGAAAACTGTATTGCAACGCATATAATATATTGATTTAATGCATACTTTTTATGTATTACAGTGATTTGAAAGAAATAAAGCGTAGAAAGGAATATATAATATGCTTTTCAGCATTTTAGATTTTCTCTGTGTACGATTTTGTTTGAACACACTTCTACGAGAATAACCTTCTTGAGAGTTAGTATCACATTTATGACGATTAATAAAGATATATACCTTTATTAATCGTCAATTTTCATTTGCTTTTGATCATTCAAATACTCTTATTCGTATTATTATTATTTAATATTACCATGAAACTATTACATCTACCACACCTGGTACAGACACATCAGAGTAGGGTGCTCTGAATTTTGGAAATGATTTGGATATCCTGCGCATCACAGAGCCACTTATTCCCATGCCACCTTGAGCCTCTGGTGCAAATTTGAACCAAATTGGTTATCATTTACCCATCCAAAACGGGTTGAATTTCGTGTAAGAAAAAACAACGAAATATTTGGAGAAAGACCACGGTTTCAGGCTTTTAATTTTTATGTGTTAAAGTACCGTCAAGATTCTTATTGAAAATTCTTTGATCAAAAATTTGGATCTAAGTTAACCCCAAACTTAACTTAGATGTTTATTATAGTGATGTCTGTTCAATGATGGCATAGGGGGTGCAAAAACTAATTTTGTTAGGAACATATAGTATGACAGAGAAAAGGTAACTTCAGATTTGTGGAAACCGTGTAAACGCCTTCCTGACACATATACTCATCGAACTACTAACTCACTAAATTGCCATATGAAACGGTCAGGAGCTATTACTCTCCCTTGCCCCTTTTTTTTTCTTCAATATAATTCCATTGGGACAAACGACTATTTTTTCGGCTTGCAGCGGTGTTTGAGCCAGCAAGAGTCAATAAGTACAGAAAAATATTATTGATTGTATTCCAATCGGTAACGAAGCAAGACGCTGAGCGGAAAACTTTGTTCCGTTACTGGAATAAAATCCAATAGAGGACCGGAGAAAAAAGATGCGGGAATCGAGGAAAAAAGGCGGAGAAAAGTCAAATCGAATCGAATCATGCATACGAGCGTAATCGACTTGCAGACTTCCGTTTTGCTGGATCCTCCGCCGGTATTTCCCAAACAGTATCGAAAGCTTCATAAATATATCTTCTGCTCCGCATTCGCCTATCTGTGTGAGCATAACAGCTGCCCTACTCCTCACCAGCAGGCGATGGACTGCTGCACATCTGGGAGAATAGGAAACGAGAGAAAGATGTTGTGATATTTCATACAGCACCAGCAGCAGAAAGCAAGACGACATGGTGTTTCTCACTTATTTTTGCTTCTCTCTAGAAACCTACTCGGTATTCCTGTTCCACCCGTTCTCGGTTGGAACAGGTAAAAAAAAATGACTTATTGAAGGAAGTTTATGATGTTATAAAGATCTATATCGGAAAAACCTTTTGTATACGTATGAATCGTTTTCCGGATCTTCTTCTCCGCTACTGTTACATGGGAACGGGAATGAACATAAAGACGACGACGACGAGGACGACGACGAACATGGCACCGGCAATTCATCCTAGCGTAATCCTCTTTCTCTGTGATCTCAGTTCGATTTTTTATTCATGAGCTTCCCGGCATAACCCTATGGATACAGCTGGAAAAACTGAATATTATTTCAATTGAGCCAGTTTATGAATATTTGTCGTCAATTTTCGTATTTACCGAGTCGATCCGGCTGAGTACACTTTAAGGAATACTGCTTTGATGGAATTGTTTGTTCGAGGGGAACCCATCTACGTAATGTTGGGCCAATTTTCTTACTTGTTTACTTGTTGCCATGGTGCCTCCGCTTTGAAGGTAGATTGTTAAAGTATTGCTTATGTTTAGAAATTAAGGATGGCCTTGTGAAGTTTATAGACGAAACATGTTAAGTAACATTGCGAATTAGCGTGCCAAAATCAGCATGAAGTGTGCTCTTGTGAAGGGACACAGATAATCTAAGGTAAACGACTAAAAGTGCGTGACAAACTTAAGTTGTTATTTCTCCTTTCACATTCATTGATAATGGAAAATCAAGACGTCTGTTCTGCTCATGGTATAATAATTGAATGTATACGAAGGACTGTATCGAAAATAAGTTATCCACATGTTTTTCTTTCAAATCATATAAAAAATGATGTTTTATTCAAACAAATGGATGATTCTTTATTGTACGGGATGGAACTTGAACATTGTGAAGACTGGACGAAATTGATATTATTCTTTCACGAATTTGCGAGTTTTTGATCGAACACATTTCATCAAGTTCTGCGCAAGTATTTAATCATTTTTTGAAGGCCTTAGATAAATTTTTTTGAACTCCTGCATATTCTCAGCTACTTTACCAGTCTTTAAGAAGACCCTCTTCACAATTGCCCAATAGCGTTCCATGGGCCGAAGCTGAGGGAAATTTGGCGGATTGATGTCTTTCTCAACGAAATCTATACCCTTTTCCGTGAACCAATTGAGAGTTGTTTTGGCGTAATGCACTGACGCAAAATCCGGCCAAAACTGTGGAGGGGTACTATGCTACTGATATAAAGGTAGCAACCTCTTCTGCAGACACTCAGATCGATAGATTACCGCATTGATTGTTCCGGTAGAGTAAATATGGTAGACTTCATACCGCAGGAACGTATTGCTTGCCTTACCAGCACTTTTCAACCAGACTTCTCCATTTGAATCGACTTGTCTGCATCGTTTACATCCTTCTATACGACGGCTGTGTAATATTGTGGACCTGGAAGGGGTTTTGAGTCCTCTTTGACATGAATCCAAGTGCGATCCAAAATGATCGTGAAGGATCATCAAGCCAGTAAGCTCCTTACTCAGAGGTACCATTCTCCTTTTCAGACGAATGAAAGCACTTCCGCCAGGAATCCAAGTTATGTTCCATAAAATGATGAACAGCTACCATCAACTTTGATAATAACTATAGGCTTGACGAGACCATCCATTTTCATGACAGAATCGAACTCTTCCAATTCTAACAGCCGCTTGAAGTCGACAGCATGGGAGTAGGCAGTAAAAGAAGGCAGTGCTTCCTCGATCGGATTTCAGCAATTCTGATTGCTCTTCTTCGACTCGTGGACGACCAATTGTTGTCCTTTCATTCAGGAAGTTTGCTGTAATTATCTGTAATTTAGGAATCTTATAGAAAAACTCATTGCTTGGCTGGGATTGCTTGGCTGACTTTACTTGATCCCAGCGAATCAGCTGCCTCTCCTGTTCAGACATCTGTGTTTTTAAATCCTTCTCCAGCTTTATCCTCTTGTTGGACAATCCACGAAGTTTTTCCACCTCTTCGCTTGTCATTAAGCCAGCTGAATCCCGTTATTTAAGGCGAAAAACTTGCTTGGTCAAATCATTCAGCTCACTTTAAAGTTTTTCTTGTGCAAGTGTTGGACGCTTAGCGTAACCAGATGTGCTGGGCTGTGGTGAAACATTGATGGCTTTTCCTTCAGATTTGGTTGGCTCCGTATCATCAGCAACAGTTTTCGAAGTCTTTACCCCAAAACTGCAGCAGTTTTCCTTCCGATTCAAAGCATGTGCCACTAGCTCATGACCTGCCAGCTGTTAGTACAAAAACATCACCATTTACCTGTCAAAAAAGACCGTTTTTTAATGGTCGCTGGGACAACCACCCCTACCGCCACCGTCGAGCTATGTTACAAGCAGGCAGTCTGTTGTTGGTTTGGCCGTGTTGCTAGTAGTCACTGCTTTTTTACATTTTTCGTTTGTGATAACTAGAAAAAATGCGGAAATAAAAGATCACTTTTGCTGTTGTTTATTTTAAATCAGTTTGAAATGAATTATTATTTTTTATTGTTATTATTTATTATTATTATTTATTGCATATTACCACGTATAAACAAAAAGTCGACAAATTTGGTTTTTTTAATTATTTTTTTTTTCAATGGGATTGCTGTGTCAACATATCTGGCAACACTGGAGCGACCCCCGTATCATAGCAAACATAAATTTATAGGAGGGCATCTCTTTCTGAGCTGGCAGGTCCTGTCCTAGGTTTGAACTAATGCTGTTTGCTTGTCTGCAGAGTCTTGATTTGTCGTCTGATTACAGAACGTCACGGCATCGGTTTGGCACAAAGATTTTGAATAATTCATTTATATCCATTTTGATCCACTAGAACCACCTTTCTAGGACTCAATGATCAAACAATATCACTTTCACAAATTAGATTTCTGAATGAATGAAAACAGCTGTCACTTTCCATTCATAAACAAACGTCAACACGCTTGCTTGAGAGAACCCATTAATGGGGAAAAGTAACCCATTTTGGAAAAAATGGATTAACTCATTCGTGGGTTTAAAAATTACACATTCGTTACTCGTCCAGACTTTTTGTTTATTTTTCCTCATCAATGAGTTATTTCCATTGTTGATTAATAATAACTTATTTATAGATAACAGATACTCATTGAATAGGTAAAAATATATGTCATTCAATGTGTTAAACATTTTCACTTCACCATGGCTGAAAGTTTACCCATCAATGGGTGGGTTCCTTAGAGAATGGTAGATACATGAATCTGTTGGAATGGATTTTAGTAAACCAAATATCTTGCTTCGAACGAATGCTTCAAATGAATTCAACCTTTCAAAACGCGTTCCAAATTGTGTAGCTTGAGTCACTGCGCTTGTGCTAAGTGCTTTAAATGAGAATTAATGAAATCCAAGCAAAAATAATCAGTTACAATTTTTTAGTAATATTTTTAAATAAACTACTTCAGACGCGGCTGGGTAGCTCAGTGGTTACTTGTTCTGCTTACTAAGCAGATGGTAGGGAGTTCAATCCCAGGCCCGTCCCCTTCCTTGCCATTTGTCACTTGCCTCTTTCTATCACTGCCACTATCTACTGCGCTTTCTTTCCTTGATGGCATCACTTACCACCAGAAAGTGCATCCATGATCTAAAAAATCACTAACACAACAACTATCCTTCCCTTGGCAATTGTGGTGATCACGGTCTCTAATAACAACGATTGTCAAACTAATCATCCTTCTTCCCTCCCCAAAGACCCAGTAATCCTCTGAGTACAGAGATATGCGGAAATTCAATCCGACGGTTTGGCAACGGTGTTCGTTTTGTTTACAAAGGCTGCCAACGGTTCTGCAGAGTAAAATGTTACAGCTTTGTGCGTGACTTCGTCGTTTTCCGCTTCCATTGTTGTTTACATTTATAACGTACAAGTGATTTATTATGAGTATTTATAAAATTATCAGTTTTGAAGTGTAGCAAGGTTTTGCACTAACCGCGGAGGTGTTAAATCATCGAAATGCGTTAACATAAGATTTTTCCGATTTTCTAAAAAAGCCGAACACCCTATTCTATTGTTGGTCGAGATTTGTTTGTAATCGCTCAATAACTACTTCTTGAATATTGGTGGTGTTCGCCAATGTATCACCGTATATGTACATTGCAAAATCGAGATTACTAACGGGTGTTCAATAAAAAATGAGATTGATTTCAATACTCTTCTGTAATTAAAGTAAAGAGCGTAAATTTTTTTCTCTCCAAGACAATTGCTCTCTGGACTCCCTAGAAATGGGTGGCATGTTTCTTTGCGCTCGGCTGTCGGTTCAATCGAAGATGGCGTCGAAACAGCAAGCACTACGCGAGCGTGTTGTACGGTTTTACCAAACGCTTGTCATCGTGGAAAAAAGTTTACGGTAGACCACTTACGAGAAGAAAACGTGCCCGTGAGTACAGTTTACCGGATCCTGGCATCCCTGAGCGTGGAGCAGAAAGCCGGTAGCGGCCGTCCGGCGAAGATAATGACGAAGAAGAAGAAGGAAGCGTTGAAAAAGCTGTTCGACAACAAGGACGGAACTAGTTTGCGTGACGCCGGCCGAAAATATCACTGCTTCCATGCCTTGATTCACCGAGTCCTCAAGATGGAGGACATCATCTGTCGGAAGAAGACTCGGTCCTCCAAGTACAAGGACGAGCAGATGGCGATCGTGAAATCGCAGTGTCGGTGGATGACGAAGAACTACCGCGGGATGTCGTTCGTGTTTCGTCATCCACCGATTTTATTAATGTGATAAAAAAATATCACATTATTTTATAAACACCACGAGTTCTGCAGAATACGAATGTTTTATTTTGCATTTTTGAAGCGTAATAAATATAAAACAATTATTTTAACTTCATTGCAATACTTAGCAATCGAAACATTTCAGCAAACAGTAAAAATGCTCAGATTTTGACAGTTCTCGCTGCTCGATTGGCTCAAGATGGCCGCTTCCGCATATCTCTGTACTCTGAGGATTACTACAAATAATGTGAGGACGAGGCCGGCGCCGGTACTGGTCTTTAAATAGAATGATTTAGTGAACTTGTAAATTGAAGATGGAAAGCTACTCCTAAAGGTGTAGCCACACGGCGGCTATTTCTAATATATAGTTAGCTATATGCTAGAAAACTATGTACTAGTTCATAGGAACACCTAAACTATGTAGTGATATCTCATAGTTTTGACTCGCAAGCGATAGTTTACGCGATACGCTATGATATAGAGCCATGCCCGTTGTTGTGTGTACATTCTAGCGATAATTTCTATGTTATATTAGTAGGCTATGCACTATTCCATCCGGACGGAATAGTTCATAATTTGTTGGTGGAAGTTATTTGACAGTTCGTTTAAATTTTTTGCTAATTTGTGTGATTCTCGGTATTTTTAAAGCAAAAGTGGACCAGGAATAAAAATTCTACTTGATTGAGCTGTAGGAGCAACATCCGGTGGGACCCAACTAATCGCGATCACCGGTGGAAGTGTATACTTCAAAGTGAGTGTATTATTCTGCTTTCCAGTTCCTCATCCTTAGAAAGTCTAGACCAGGGCATATTGATACCTAAGTACTTAGTATTTTCAAGGTGATAACGTTGAGAGGCAGATTACGATTCTACCAGTTTCGTAAAAAGTAATCATATGATGAGATGGCGCTTCTTTGCGTCAAAACCAACGGAACTTAAAAAACCAAAAAATCGGGCCCCTATTCTGGGTAAATAGACCAACTGGTTGCTGGAGGCGATAAGGGCTGAAGACTGCCTTATATAACAAAAAATCGATGGCTTTAAAGAACTTGAATAACAAATTTGAGCAGTCCTATGAAGAGAAAATATTTTTCACAATGTCTCAAGAGCAGCTGATTGTCCTCGCGTCAGATGAGCCACTCAACTTTCCCACTATCGAAGCCGAAACAGGCATTTCAGGAGCTAAATCCTGCATCGGATTCCCCAACAGCAATCCGCAGATATCCCACCATCACTGATCCTTCCTCTTGCTCCTATGTTGACAAACGTAAACTTGTATTCAGCTTCCACCATACTTACATACTCATTAGAGTCATGCTGAACTGCTTTTTATAATTTAAATAATTACTGCCGCTCTTTACAGGGCTTTTATACTAACGTGCTTTCCCTCTAACGCTCCTACACAATTGGAAAATTGCCATTTTTCTTCAAAATCACGTGAAATTGAAAGCAAATCCTATTGTGATTGATAAACGAATTTTTAACATAGCAGTCGTTATAATTTCATTCAATTTTGCTGGTCTAAGAGCCGGTATTAATAATTTGAGACCTCAAAGCAACGAATTTAACCGAATCCCCCGAACTTCTCTTAAGAACTTCCCTGAACTTCTCAGAAGAACTTTCCTGACATTCTCAGAAGAACTTCCCTGAACTTCTCTAAAGAACTTCTCCGATGTTTTGTACAGAATTCCACCGAAGTTCTGTGAAAAGCTTCCCTGAACTTCTATAAAAAACTTCCCTAAATTTCTGTGAAGAACTTCCCTGAAATTGCTCTGAAGAATTTCTCTGAAATTACTTTCCTGAAATTCCCTGAATAATTTTCCCGAATTTCTCTGAAGAATTATCTGAAGTTCTCCAAAAAACTTCCCTGAAGTTCTCTGAAAAACTTCCCCGAAGTTCTCTGAAGAGCTTCCCCGAAATTCTCTGAAAACTTCCCTGAACTTCAATAAATAACTACCCTAAATGTCTGTGAAGAGCTTCCCTGCTCTTCTGTTCCTATGAAGAATTTCCATGCAGTTCCTCTGAAAAATTTCCCTAAAATTCCTCTTAAGAACTTCCAAAAAATTACTTTCCCAAAATTCTCTGAAGAATATCCCAGAACTTCGCTGAAAAATTATCTGAAGTTCTCTGAAGAACTTTCCTGTAGAAATTTTCTGAATTTTTCTCAAGAGCTCCCTGAAATTCCTTTGAAGAATCTCCCTTCCTTTTTTGCTGAAGCACTTCTCTAAAGAATTATCTGAAGTTCTCTGAAGAACTTCCCTGAGCTCCTCTGAAGAAATTTCCCGAACTTCTCTGAAGAACTTCGCTGGACCTCCCCGAATGTCTGTAAAGAACTTCCATTAACATTTCTGAAGAACTCCTCTGAACTTCACTGAAGATTTTCCCTGAACTAGTTACCCAGATCTTCATAACCTAGCTCCTTCAGAAGATTAGCTTAAATTCCATAGCCTTCAAGACGAGCAATCCACGATTTTGTCCCAGACTTTGCGAGTTTTTCCTTTTATCCGCCTTTACAATATGATGTACGCCGCAACTGCAGCAATTTTTCGTTCTCTGTCCATAGCTACCGAGTGTGCCCATGATAACTCCTCAAATTTGTTTTTTAAAAGCTCGCAGCTGAATATTTGCGACAACATAGAAAATCAATCGTGTGTTCGCCAAAAAAAATTAAATAATAGAGCTACGGCAAATATTTCTTCTTATTTCTTATTAGAGACTGTATTCGATGAAATTTGGACACACAAAATAGGTCGCCAAAAATTTTCCTTGAGCCCGATTCTTTTCAAACTTTCTGGAAATAAAGTACTACTAAATGGTTAAGTTTTGACATCATTGGTTTATTGAACCTCTTCTCCCAACCCAAATGCCCGCACCTTTGCCTTGACCCCTTTCATCAAATTTTGGGCAATGAGCGACTTGCTTACTTACTTTTAACAACACTTTCTTTAGTTCAAGTTCATTTTCTATCAGTTTTGGAGTTTTAACGAGCTTTGCCTTCATGATTGCCCAAAATTTTTCAATTGGGCGAAGTTCCGGAGTGTTTGGAGGGTTGACGTCTTTTGGTATAAAAACTACATTATTATCTTTGTACCAGTCTCAGACGGGCCGGGCATAGTGGCAAGCGGGCCATCGTGAGATCTCAAGAAGGGCAGAAGTCGTTTTTGGAGGCATTCGTCCTTGTAGATTTGTCCGTTGACGGTCCCAGAGGTGATGAAGAGGTGACTCATTTTGCCACATCCGCAGATCGCTTGCCAGACAAGGAATTTTTTGGCGAATTTCGACAGTTTCTTCTTCCGTACACTCTCCTGAACGGCCAACTTAGAGGTGGTGATGTAGTGTTCCTGTCCTGGCATTTGTTTGGTGGTCTTTAATGTAGGTCTCATCGTCCATCACAATGCAGAACGGTTTTGTGAGCCACTCCCTGTACACATGTAATCCAGAACGTTTAATTGTTTTTTGCACAAAACAAACTGAAACTTTCGCCTTTTTCGCAACATCCCTGATCGAAATGTTGGGATAACGCTTAAATTGGTTCAATACCATCCTGGCCTTCTCCGGATTTGATGTGCCACGTTTTTTGCCACTACCATTTTTCCGCTTGGTTGTCTTACGGTCCTTGAAAGTTTTGATCACATGAGATACGGTTGAATGTGTGATTCCGAGCTGTTTTCCGATCCATCGATGAGAAGTGTTTGGGTTTTCGAAGTGAGTGCCCAAAATTTGTTGGCGCACTATTTCTTCATTCGAAGCCAACACTGAAATCACTCGACCGATTTTTACGAAAGTCATTACACAATTGACACAACACAATTAAATACATTCAGTTAAAATTTCAATAATTTTTACCCACACGCTTAAAAGTTACGAACAATTGCGTGTGTCCAAATTTCATCGAATACAGTCTTTAGCTCATATTTTTGCAACACCGTTCCTCGAATCTCATAGAACTATGAAATAGATATCCATAACGGCTATATCATAGTAAACTATAGCATAGGTTTCAAGCGCCGTGTGGCGGCACCTTAAGCTCCATCTATGTGGTTTTCTATGCAATTACGCTAGTTCTGTTCAGTAACGGAGTTGCAACAACGAGGCACGTGGTTCTAAAAAAATATGTACACTCAGTAGCAAGTAAAAAAGCCGAGCAAAATTTTGCTTCCAAAAAACGCCGTATTCAATCTTCTGTAACTTTGTCAATTATCAATATTTTTGGCGGAAAATTTGACAAAATTATAACCAATGTCTAGACCTTTGTTGACCAAAATTTCATGTTGATAGAGTTTATAAATTTGAAGTTTTCATAACATATGTTTTTGAATAAACCAATTTAAAAAATCCGTATATCTGTGAAAAATTTAGGTAGCATACTAAAAATGACACCATAGCTTAAACAAATATAGGAAATAATGTGGACAAAATTTGAACTGTTTTTATCAAGTGCTTTGGACTACAGCTGGCGTCAAAGTTGACGCACCAACATGAGTATTTCCTTTTTCCACCCGATATTGACCATGCTGAAATATCGGTGCAAAAAAAAAAGCCGAGGTGAACTCATCTTATTAATACACCTGATTTGTTATGCGTGAAATATCCCAAATAACTGGTGTAACCCACGGAGAACTTAAAAATATGACATACAGTATGAATTTGTGGAAACTACGTATACAGTATTATACAGTATTATTAGTAAAATTCACCTCGGCTTTTTTTTTGCACCGATATTTCAGCATGGTCAATATCGGGTGAAAAAAGGGAATACTCATGTTGGTGCGTCAACTTGGACACCAGCTGTAGTCCAAAGCACTTGATGGAAACATTTCAAATTTTGTCCACATTATTTCCTATATTTGTTTAAGCTATGGTGTCATTTTTAGTATGGTACCTAAATTTTTCACAGAAATACGGATTTTTGAAATTGATATGTCCAAAAACTTTTTTCACAAGTGTTATGAAAACTTCAAATTTATAAACTCTATCAAGATGGAATTTTAGTCAAATAATACTGTCAATACATTGGTTATGATGTTTTCAAATTTTCAGTCAAAAATATTGATACTTGACAAAGTTACAGAAGGTTGAACATGGCGTTTTTTGGAAGCAAAATTTTTCTCGGTTTTTTTTTTGCTACTGAGTGTATATATATATACTCGCAAATTAAGATCAAATCAAACAATTTTATTTTTATTTTGAGACCTGCTTCATCATAAATCTTCACGGGTGCGTGACGAACTCTATGGATGCCCCCTTTTAAAAGAGTTGATGTCGATGAAGACAAAGCGTTCTGGGCTGATATTGCCTTTTTATGGCTCAATCTTAAATGTTGATCATTGTTGACAGGTTCACATATTTGTGGCGCATCGTGCACTTTTATCCATACTACTTTTCCCCACTAAACACTATGTTTTGAAGTGTGTTACTAATGATAATATATCCAAGTACAACTCATTTGCAGACAATTTTACATGAAACCTGTTGCAAAGCTTGATTTATCCATCCCTCGTCTTAATTACCGGAAAAATGTTGCAACTTGTGACACTACAATTTCGAAATGCCCCGATTGAATATTCGTATGAAAGTAACTATGACTTCAGATACTGAAAATACACGTATTTGCCTAGGCCAAAATAAACGGTAATAGATAGCACTAACTTAGACTATTTGCTTTAAAAATCACCCTTTTTCACCTAAATGTATGTTATGTTGAACCGGTACTGCTCATTACACTCCTGACTATGGGATTCCAAATTCTCAATTCCAGTCACGTTTTCTCTAATGAGCCAGCCGTTAGCTCTTTCTTGCTGTTCCGACCCGAACCCCTTCCGAATCAAAGAGCATCTTTAAAACCTTCTTACAAGCATGTTGGCTTACTGCAAGTTCTACCATTTCTTGGAAACTAACCTTTTGTCCTCTCCGCAACCAAGCCTTGCCATCACCCTTGTAACCTTGATGTAGTATGCAAACAAGTTTATCGCCTTGATAATTTCAAGATGAAAATTAACATCGTTTGCACCCTCGCAAACACCATGAGCAAAGAAAGGTTCAGTTCATATGCTTCAGCCCCGTTCAAAGCAGACGACCTTCTCCTGATTGCTTGAGAATCTTTGTTTCTTTCCCTCATACGACAAGGACACGACCGAATTAGCCCGTAAAGGTGCGAAAGCTTTTATTTTTACGGCATTTCTACACCTTAAAGTTTCTTCAAACAAACCCAGTGTGCGTGTTTTCCCAAAGGAAGCTTGTTGTGCATTCCTCCGTCAAGGTGTGAAACCGCGCTCGGTTGATGCGTTTGATGGCGTTGGCAAAAGTGACAATACGCGTCCTTTTCACCCACCTACACTGAAGTCAAACGTACTTTACTCCCTCTATTATGCGAAAACTACATCGACAACTGACGACACAGCTGAATCAACACTGTCATTAATCATCAAACGAGCCCTGTTCAACGGCTCATTCACTCAAAAGCGACTCTATATCAAATGAATAATGTCTTTATTATGGGAGAGCATTGCTAGTGCGAAACTGAAGGATCCTGGCGAGGAAAAGCAAGGAATAAACACACTGCACTTTATAGCCCGCCGTCGATTTGTTCGTAGCGTCGTCGGCGAGGGAAGAAGATGAAAGCATCACACGCGTCAGAGCGTTTTAAGAAAAGGCATATTTTCAACATGGTGCGCTGTGATGTTTGGGTGACATTAAATTTTCATTTAGCACACAGCAGCAGAAGTAGGAAACGATGTTCGGGTGTAATGAAGCGTGAAATTGGGTGCTTCTGGGAGCGATTGCTAAAGTATGTAATTATGTGGTATCGTCTTTGGGGCGGTGAAAGTGGCTCCCTTTAAGGACGTTTAATTTTTTGAAATATTCGGAATGTTCATACTTTTCTCTATGTAGGTAGATCGAATTAGATGATTGGTGAAAAATTGTAAACATATAAATTTCAGAATCCGAACGAGAGTGACGTTTCAGTGATTGGGAAATTTGGTCATTATCATCCAATATTACATTCACTATTGGCTAAACAGATAGAACTTGCATAATGCATTTCATGGGATATTTGGTTTGCAATTAAACGAGGGGAAATCTTGGGCGTCTGTAAAAATTCTTAATCTTTTTTTCTGTGTACGTTACAAAACTTTTAAGTGCAATGTGTGTCCACAAAACGTTATGAAGAGATGAGATGATTTTGCCGAAAAACACAGCTCTACACAAATTAATAATTTTGCAGACGTATTTCATTCATTTGAATGATATCAAGGAAAGTAGACAAAAAATTCATATAAGTATTCCAAAACCGAAACAAGAAAGGAGATCGAAGTGTGCTTTGACCACAAGTTTCATGTTTTCATATCGGTTGTCAATTATTGTCGTTTGCCATCTAATATTTTTTTTGAATAGTTTGTTAAAATGTGATTGTGATTTAGATAATAAATCGTTTGTGTCGGTTAGAAGGCTCTTAGTAGAGTTGATTGTGGATCCACGGAATATAATATCCTAGATTGAAGAATAGCCAGTTCAACTGAGATGATGCAGAGGCGATTTCCCTACAATGAAGAATGTATTTTTAATTATACCCTCAGATCTTTAGTTTCGACCATGGTTTTTCTTTCTGTATAGAAGCATTTCATTGACAAAAAATTTATCTTCAAACTTCGCCGTATCCTGTCAGTTTTGACGTTATTTTCTCTTGCATAACCTTAGAGTAACTTCTTGTGCATATGTAGCACTGAGAGAAACAAGTATCTTCAATTTTTGACTTAAATGGGGTTCAAACTTCTATCAGAACATGTTGCTTTCCCCACGAAATACACATTTTGTTTTTTAGTTGCCAGGATAATTCTCAAGTTTGGTTGAAATTTCTGGTCCATTTGTATGAGAGCCCCACCCCCTCCGGAGAGGGGAGGAGTCTCAAACCACGATTGAAAAAAATACTGCCTCAACTCCCCCCCCCCATCCAAATTTGGTTCCATTAGTTCTCAAGTTGTGCACAAATTTGTATTTCATTTTTAAGGGAGCCCCCCTCTTCCAGACGGGGAAGGAGTCTCGAATTATCATAAGAACCTGTTCCGGCCCCAAAAACTCCTGCATACAAATTTTCATAACAGTAGGAAGAATGTTTGGTTGAAGTTTGTGTTACATTTGTGTGATAGCCCATCCCCCCTGCCAAAGAGGGTAGGGATCTCCAACAATCGTGGAAACATTTCTTGCCTTCAAAAACCTCTACATGCCAAATTCGGGTCCATTTGCTTGATTGGCTCTCGAGTTATGCAGAAATTTGTGTTTTATTTGTATGGGAGACTCCCCCTTTTCCAGACGGGGAAGGAGTCTCAAACCATCATAAGAACTTTCCCCGGCTCCAAAAACTCCTGTATTCGAATTTTCATAACAGTAGGGAGAATTCTCATGTTTGGTTTAAATTTGTGTTTCATTTGTATGAGACCCCCCCCCCCCCCACACAAAGAGGAGGTGTCTAGAACCAAATCATCCGTAGAGTTGGTGGACACGCTAAAAGGTACCGAAATGCGGCGGGGCGAAACTCTCGTGTCTTTCGACGTCACTGCGCTGTTTCCAAACTTGCCTGTGGGTGATGCGCTCTGCAGTCTTCGTAAGCATTTGGAAAGAAGTCGAGCCCTACCACACTGCATCGAGGCATATCTTACCGTAGCTGAAGTATGCATGAACCAAAACTACTTCATGTTCCGAAGTAAGTGGTACAAGCAAACGTTCGGACTCAGCATGGGCAGCAAGTTGTCACCACTCTTGGCTGACGTTTTCATGAGTGATTTGGAAGTAGGACTGGAAAAAGAAAAACTCTTCCCCCGGGTCTGGTGGCGTTACGTCGACGACATTTTTGCGATAGTGAGGGAGCGCTACCTGCCACAAATAATTGATCTGCTGAATTCCCGACATAGGTCGATTAAGTTCACGGTCGAGCGAGAGACTGATGGAAAACTTCCATTTCTCGATTTGTCAATTACCAGAAAAAACGACGATACTCTGAAGTTTGGCATTTACCGAAAACCGACATCCACCGACCGCTACATCACCTCCGACTCGAACCATTACGGTTCCCAAAAACAAGCCGCTTTTCACTCAATGGCACACCGGCTCTTTAGCAAACCAATGGAGAAGGAAGAGTTCGAAGCTGAAAGGGCGAAAATCCACGAGGCCGCTGAACTGAATGGGTATGATAGAGAATTTGTCAACAAAATCATCCGAAAACACGAACGCAAAAAACATCGACAAGACGCGACTACACTTCAGCCCGAAAAATCA
The DNA here is from genome assembly GCA_024533555.2 of Aedes koreicus. Lineage (NCBI taxonomy): Eukaryota > Metazoa > Arthropoda > Insecta > Diptera > Culicidae > Aedes > Aedes koreicus. Next base: position 446,997 of record JAHHFK020003085.1, read on the forward strand.
GAGAACCAAAGGATTAGTTAACCGTTCTACCCTAAGGTTACTAACGCCATTCAGAACATTGTGAAGGATCATGGTTTTCAGACGATCTACAAAAGCAACAACACACTGAAAGACATTCTATGTGCCCTCAAAGATAAGGTTCCGAAGGACGAAATGTCGGGTATTTATGAAACCCCGTGTAAAAATTGCCCGGCGGTGTACATTGGTCAAACCCGCCGAAAATTTAAAGTCCGCTTGAGGGAACATAGAAACGCCGTTGATAATGAAAGGCCCAATGAGTCAAGCGTAGCAGCACACTCTACCGGATCCGATCATACAATAGATTGGGATCATGCGAAACTCAAAAAGTGCGTGAGAAAGGTTTCCCACCTGAATGCCTGGGAATCCATGTACATCGCCACCGCTGAGCAGCCGCTGATGAACGAGGACGAAGCTCCTATAGCTTCGTCACTTTTCCACTTGACGAAACGGCAAATCAAATAGTTCCAACACCCCTTTCCTACCTCTTCGACGTGTACTGTGCCAAGTACGAAGCAATTTTATTTTTGTGTCATCAGTTGGACATCTCCCTGTCGATGAGCTGCATCATGCTCGAAACCGGTCGGATAAAAAGGTAAATTTTAAAGTCCTTTTTCGTTTGTTGTGTCCGTACTCGCGTCGCGTTTCCGTTGAGAATCTAGAACCACCGTAGAAACATTTCTTGCCTCCAAAATCCCCACATGCCATTTTTGTTCCATTTGCTTTCTTAGTTCTAGAGTTATGCAGAAATTACAGTTTAATTTGTATGACAGCCCCCCTTCTAGGAGAGGAGAGGGGTCGCCAACCACCATAGAATCCTTTTTCGACTCCAGAAATTCCCACATGCCAAATTTGGTCCCAAGGAAGGATGGTCATGATTTAATACAGAATGTGTAAAAGTTATGGGAAAAGACTTGATATTGCACAAGCTGGCAAAGTTCATATAATGGGCCGCTGCTCTATCTGACATAAAAATAATGTTTGAGCAATATATTGAATTTTATTCAATTAAATCTAGCAATTGTGATATAAAGAACTGAGTCATGGGTCAATACTTCAGATATTATGATAAAGCTTTTGTTTTCCAATTTATTGACTTTCTTGTAATATACTTCAAAGGTTTGGTAATAAACAGGATCAACCACCTGATTTAATTGTATTATAACTTAAATTTAAAATTATTAATAATTTAAAAATAAGCCCTTTCCAAATAATAGCCTTGATTTTTCAAACATTCAAAGACCATTATAAGATCCAAATTGTCATTAAAATTAAATTTAATTGACTTCTGTGAGGTTTTAGGACCAAATGAAAAGACGAGTTGGCGCGATACACGGTAAAAATTGAACATGAAAAATTTTGTTTTCTCAAAAGTGCCCAACTCGCGATGTATGACGAACTTTTAGACAGTTATATCGCCTATATTTAAAAAAAAAATTTCGTTTTGCAAATTGACTTTTAATTCGAAAATTATTTTTTTTAGCGTGTAAGAATCGATCTTATAATTTTTACAATTTATTTTTCATAAAAGCTAAGACAATTTTACAAAAGTCACCCATACATCACTTTTTTGTAGGTCTTGTCCTTTTTGAGTTATGTTGACATGAAAAATGTGTTGTTAGAAAAACTTTTTTTCCTTGAAAGTGCCCATCTTGTAATGTATAGCGAACTTTTAGACAAATATATTGTCTTTTTAAGAAATTTTTTTTGTCGAATTCTAACATAGCCTTGTTTTTTAAATTTTAAAATATTTTTCTTTAGCGTGTAAGAATCGATTTTACAATTTTTACAATATTTTTCATAAAAGTTTTGACAAATTTTCTAAAAGTCACCCATACATCACTATTTTGTAAATCTTTTCCTTTTTGAGTTATGTTGATTTAAAAAAAATCGATCAAAAAACATAAGCCTTTTTCAAATGGTAGTCTAGATAAATTTTGAAAAAAACAAAGTATGCAAAGTTGCTTGAAAAGACATAGTCTACCCACCCACAAAGTTTCATTGGATTCAGAGAGGGAGCTGCCAAACACTGGATGAGTTGGCGTGAAATTCGTCTATGTAGAAGACTAAACAGATAAATAAATGCCACCAGCGGCTGGATAGTCCTGAAGAAAATGAATATATTTGTTTGGCTTAGGAAGTACTAGCACACCGGTCCCAAGCTTAATGATTCGCCCCTAATAACGTAACTTGCACCAACACGCCCTCAAATATTCTATCAAAAAAACATAGCGAATCAAAACAAAGCCAAAGATACTAGTACCGAAAGGTACTGAAAAGCGCAAGTGTGTATAGCAAGGTGCAGACTGCAAGATGTACTTCGGAACTAGGGGCTCTACGACAGTGAACCAATTTCAAATCGCTAGTTTCATATTGATTGTTGTTGCTACTATCGCTATAACTGGGGCGATGCATAGTACTTCTTCAAAAGCACTAGATGCATTACTCAACATTCTTCCTTTACATCAATTTATACTACAGGATGCTGTGCTCTGAGGCTTAAACGGTCCATGAATTTCTTCGATGGAGATCTTATTGGACACTTGAGTATCCTAAAAGAGTTTTCGATAAATCCTTTAATATTGATAAGTGAAGATTGTATGCTGAGGAGAAACTACTTCAATCATAAATTCACAGCAACTACTCGTTCTGATTGTGATAAAAGAGAACCGGGTTTTCGTCCGGGCTCAACAGTCTTCTATACACATGGTTCAAATCAAGATAATTTGGTAGGGGCTGGTATAACTGGTCCTGGGATAAACTTTTATGTAGCAATGGAGCGTTTCCAGCCGAAATGACCTGGAAATGTGGAAAATTATTTTCGATATTTTTTTATTTGAATGAAACTTTGCATACGCGTTTGGCTAAGGAGACTGAGCCCGCGCTAACATAGATTTTTCTGACTCAAGAGTCAGTTTTAAAAAGGGCGTAAGCATTTTGAATAGCACTTCAATTAATAATTTATAGCTCGAAAACCTTTGGTTGTACAAAAAAAATGTCTAGGAACAAGTTGTAACCCTATGTGTGAAGGTTGTAAAAAAATATACACCGACAAAAAAAAAAAAATTCGGAAAAAAATCGACAAGTAACATGAAATTTTAAATATCTCAAAAAATATTTTTTTGATTTCTTTTATTTTTTGACTGTACAAATTTGAAGTTATTACGCAAATTTTAGCGAAGACATTAGGATGCAGAAATGTCAGGGAAAAAAGTTTTTTGAACATTAACTTTTAGTGCATAATTTTAATATTAGCGGAAATAAACGTATTCGGATTGAATAATCTGATTTTTGAATTTTTTTGAATTTTTAAGTTCATGTTGACTTGCGTAAAAGCATCCGTTCTCGAGATATTTGCGATTTAATTTTATCATACTCAAATAATTTTCGAAAATACGACCTTTTGATTAGTTTTTCCAGATTCTTTAACAACAAGAGTTAGTTTTTCGAAATGTATAATAAATTTAACGCTACTCTCTCTTTGACCGCAAGATGATTGGATGAACGGTTCAAATAAAGCAGATTATAAACTATAGAGGATGCATAGCGCTACTGTTCGTCCTGTTATCACACGCGAACATGCCGGGTACATAACTGTCACATATACACAACATAAAAACCAGGAAAAGATATTTTGCCTACGACGTCAGCGCTATGGGTCCTCTATAGTTTATAATCTGTTTTGTTCAAATGTTGGACCAACTTACCGCCAGCCTGAATTTTAGGTTGCATCAAAGGCTCTCAGTAGCTTGAAAAACTCGTCCGTTGGGTAGCCCGCTACTGAATATTGCCAATAGTATATCTAGAAATCTAAAACTTCATGTACTTGGTATATAAATTCGTTCCACTTCTCGGATAGCATCATTAACAAATTTGTTTTGTGTGTTTAATAATAATTTCAAAATGGAATTCAATAAGGTGAAGTGTTGCAAACCCTTTTCTTAAAACACGGTGTTACCGAGCAGCTTCGTAAATGAAACGAAAACATTATTCAAGGGCTAATATTAATGAACTGCTGAATTCCGTTAGATACGTCTTTATCAATCTGTGATTCGTGTCGATTACATTTAAACAAAGTGAAACACGCAGAAACTGAGTATGATATCGATGAGCAACCACACAACCCGGTTCCGGAGCTTCAACCATCTACATCAAGGTACGCTATGGAGGAAATACCTTCGGCCATATCCACCACATCATCTTCTCAAGAAAGCTTGCAACAGGCATTTTCCAGAGCGCATAATATCGAGTTGCTTAACAAAGGTATAGCTGGAATCAACGTTTTACCGGTATCATCATCAAAACTGAAGCAGGTTAACTATCCTCGGAGAAAATATTTGAATATTACTGACAGTTTAAACAAACAACAAATAATAACCAATGCAAAAGAATTATATGATTGGACCAATAAGAAAAATAATGATTGCTAACGAAAATGTAATTTTGTTGTGTATCTTTTGAAGCCATGAACAGGGAGTTACAGAATGGAGCAATATCTTTCAGCAGACTAAAATGATTTCTGGTACACAAAAAATGTCAATCCTTTGTTCCGCGTTCAGATCATCAAAGCCAAATTGTTTTCAAATGATGTAGCATCAAGCCTTCATAGTATATATAAACATATAGTAACATTTATATATAAACATGTAAAATGAAAAACATTTTCTCTTAACTAATCTAAATGTAGAAACAATGTATGTACTTTAATATGCGCATTATAAATTGGAAATACAAGTAAACTAAACTATAAGAAAAGTTTTTTCAATCATTTTCAATATTTCTTATGCTGTTTATAGAATCGTCTTGCTGGCTATAAGTGAGTTGTGGGAAACTTAACGCATATTTCGAAAAATGTATTTTTGTGATGCTGGAGAACCGCGAATAAATTATGAAAAGGCCGTATTTTCTGCTGGAAATATACTGCAACATCGAAACACGTTTATTTTTGGCAAATAGTGAGATTTTAAAAAAATGCTTTAAAAGTTGATCTTAGAGACACTTTTTTCACTTCAGATCTCTCCACCCTGATGTTTTTTTTTTTCCAAAACTGACGTTTGAGTTTCAAGTTTTTACACACAATGTATAAAGTCTACAATAAGAAGCAAAATAGGCATATGTTAAACGAAAATTTTAAAAATACTGTTTTGTGGTTACTGGAAAAACGCGAATAATTAATGAAAAGGTTGTATTTTCGAATATTATTCGAATATGGAAAAAATAAATCGGAAATATATCAAGAACTGATGCTCTTACGATCTACGATCTAAGATTATTACCAAGTGTGGAAAAATTTAAAAAATATTTCAGAAATCAGATTATATCATCAAATACGTTTATTTTCGCAAATATTAAAATTTTGAGACATTTACCAAAATTTGATGGTCTAGAACTTTTTTTTCCTGACATTTCTCTATCCTGAAATTTTTGTTAAAATTTGCGTATTAACTTCAAATTTTTACAGTCAAAAAATAAAAAAAATAAGAAATTGTTTTTGAGATATTTAAAATTTAATGTAAATTTTGGATTTTTTTTTCCGGAAAAAAAGTTTTTTGTTCAGTGTATATTTTTTTCACAATTTTCACACATAGGGCCACAACTTGTTCTGAGACAGTTTTTTCGTACAACCAAAGGTTTTCGAGCTACAAATTATTAATTGAAGTGCTATTCAAAATGCTTACGCCCTTTTTAAAACTGACTCTTGTGTCCAAACATTTTTTGCATCAGTGGAAAAAACTTTCTTTCGTGGGTAAAACGTGTGTACAAATTTTCAATTAAATCGGAGACACTCGAAGTTGGTCGGTTGGTGGTCATTTCGGCTGGAAACGCTCCATTGGGTACATCCGAGAATTGATTCATCAGAGCACTTTTCATCTCCTCTTTTTTTTTAATTGAAAAAAATCCTGGTAGTTAGTTTTCTCGGAAAACCCCAATTGAAATTTTCCGATTTTTCCGGACGTCACTTCTTTCAACAAATTCATAACTCAAGAATGGAGCATTGTTGAACACAACTTTTCCTGAATTATTAGGAAATTTGCTCAAACTTGGAAAATAATATAATCTGAACAAACTTTCCCACAATATTTTTCAGTTTTGAGAAAAACTGGAAGGAAAACCTTCAAAAAAATATGTTACCTTATCATATCAAAATTACCGATAAAAAATATTTTTTTGTTCACTAAACTATGAGTTTAAATTGGTGAATGGAGGTGGTTGCCGAGTGATGCTCAGTAAACTAAAGACTGGACTCTGAAAAAAAATGAGACACACAAAAATGATCACCAAAAATTCATTTTAAATCGGATATTTCTTACATTTTCAGGGATTAAGGAACTATACATAAGCTATGTTTTGGTATAAATTTACTTATTTAATTTCCTTTCCCAAGCTGAATGCTCGTACATTTCTCTTAACAATGCTGATGAGATCTTGGGCGAGGCTTTGTCCATCTTCCCTACACAATTTCTCCCAGTTTTTCTCTCAAAGCTTCATCGGTTTTGAATGTTTTTCCGCTTTTCTTCAACTTCTTCTTCATTATCGCCCACAACTTTTCGATCGGACGGAAGTTCTGGTGTATTTGGCGGGTTCGCCTCCTTCGGGACCACTGTAACGCCTCTCGCTTCGTACCAATCCATTACAGGCTTGGCGTAATGGCACGAAGCGAGATCCGGACCAGAACATCGGAGGACTACGGGGAGAGCGGAGGAAGGGCAGCAAGCGTTTCTGCAAGCATTCCTCTCGATAAATCTGCCCGTTTATGGTGCCAGTTGTAACGAACGGCTTGCTGTACCGCCCGCACTCGCAGAGCGCCTGCCAAAACAAGTAGCTCTTCGCGAATTTGTCCATCTTATCCTCCGGAACTCTTCCGGAACCTTCATGCGGGACGTACCGTCAAAAAACTCGAGGCCGGGGATTTGTTTGGTGTCCGCCTTGATATATGTCTCGTCGTCCATGACGAAACAGCCAGGGCTAGACCAGCCACTCACGGTACAGCTTCCGCGCACGCAATTTGGCCACCGTGGTTTGCTTGTCAGTCCGGTTTGGAGGCATCCCGACCTTAAAAATACGTAGCCCAGCCCGCTTCATGGCCCGCTGGACGAACCATTTTGACGAATTGATCTTTTTAGCCACGTCTCGGGTGGAAAGGTTCGGGTTATTCTTAAAGTACTGCCTTATCTTCCGCGCCGTCTCTGGGTATTCCGTTTTCGGTTTTCGGCCGCTTCCAGCGCGCCGCTCGATGGTCTTCGTCTCCTGGAACATCTTCACAACGCGGGACACGTTGGAATGGTGGATTCCAAGCCTTTTGCCGATCCATCTGTGCGACTGACCAGATTATCGATCACCGCGCCCAAGATTTGCTGGCGTAGCTCTTCTTGTTTCGAATGCATCTTGAAACTCTAAATCTCTAAACTACACAGATAAAAAGAAACATTGAATTTTCTGCGTTATCTAATGCACATTGGGGGAATGCTAGATTTGGCGGAAAAAAATAATGGGATATTTCGTGTAAATTTAAGCCATATAACGCCTGAAACTTAGCCTAAGTTGTATGAAAGATTGCAAACATTGTTGTATGGCGTACAAAAGATTGCAAGCAATTTCCGTTGCTTACATTTTCTTTGGCTCGGAATTAAAACGAGGGGAAATTTTACGCGCCTGTTAAAATTCGGCTATTTTTTTCTGTGAAAAAAAAAAAAAAAAAAAATTAGTGAATTTTTTGAGCGTTTGTTCGCTGTAACATTTTTCTTAAAACCTGTTTGAAACTTACTTTCTACGATGATTCAGAATTTTTGTTTCAACCATTGAGGAATTCTAATATATCATGCATGCCATTCATGTTCTGTCTAATGGCAATTGCGACAAATACGACTTCCGAAATCAATCAACAATAATTTCCTCGGTAAAAGGTTCCATCATTCTAGTGAAACAACTTATTCAACAAAAAAAAAAATTATCCAGAGAAAAATCAATAATAAATCAGGAGGATAAAAAATCCACTCACATGATGCTGCTGTACACAGTTCCGATCACGCTCGATAGATTTAGCAGCCAGTTTCAGCGGTGGAACCGCAAATTCATCACCGTCGTATCACGTCTCGTCGATAAAACGTGAATTTCGTTGAAAACGTTTGTGCAACCTCCGGTGAGAAGTGAAATGTGTCGACGCAAATCACCTCCAATATAGACAGAAATAAAGGGACATTTTTCGGTCTTCCACATTAGGAAGTCACGTTCAATCGAAAAATTGTCATCACATCGTCTGTCGTCCTGATAAAGGTTTAGAATTGCTTCAACAGCTCGTCCAAGCTGTTTACTCCATTTGTGATGGTTAAAACATTGCTACAAAATGGGAACACTCATCAAAATAAAAAATTCATGGCCACGGAGCGCTCTGAATCCGAAAGTCGAGTCACAATATTTGGTAGATTTTATCGAAGTGCGGCTCGAGTGTTTCCTATGAAAGCGGTTTCACAAATGAACCAACAAAGTCAATTCGTCCAACGGCTGGATTGAAAAGTAAATATTGATTTGGTTATGCCTATGAAGTCTGGCCTAATTGGTTTAACGTTTATGTTTCCCTCTGCCATTGTGTACGAACCACATGTGTGGCTCCGCAATTAACAACAAAACACAATTTATTTTGAAGATAAAACGATCCTTTTTCGATTTCCTTTTGATGTGGCTTGGAGTGAAGATGATACGAATCATCGGGCATAAAGTTTAACTTTTGATTGAAGTCATACTTATTGGAGCCTATAAATGGCCACCACTACTGCCGACTTTCATCGCCAGTTCGAACATTTTGTGGCACATATTTATGAAAAGTCGGAGATCTCGTATCCTTAACTATAATCACCTTTTTGCTGCACTGAAGCATAACAACAAGACATTCAAATGCTTGCACGCAATGTTTAAAGTTTCTGAATTCCGTTCTACCGAAAACGCGAAGTGGTGACGCGAATCTGCCATTACAGCAAAAGTTTGTGGACTTTATCAACTTTCACCTTAAATAGGCAATAGCCATAGCAGTGATAGCCAGCTGGAAAATTAAGTGGTATATTAAAATTGGTTTCTTAACTAGCACAGTTTACCATAAATTTTTCACTGATTTGCACTTTGCCCACCTCATCATTTTTCTCTATATTTGGTTCAAGTATAGTAAAAATTATATAGTTTTTGCTGATATTTTATTTCATATATTTTTTTTTAAAGTAAAAAAAAGCTAAAGTTAAAAATATCTTTTTCTAACAGAGCTAAAACAAACAGTGCTCACTACGTTTTGGCCCGTGAAAAGACAAATTAAAGTGAAAGTAAAGCATTTCAATAATTTATGTGTCCTCCTTCTTCGGCCTTCAGGACTTGTTGCAGGCGCTTCAGCATTCTCTCCACCAGGTTTTTGGATGTTGTGGATATAGTTCTTCCTAGGCACGCTCCATGGCTTCAAACAGTTATTTTTATTGGTAACACCAGTAAAACACAAATTTTGTCACCCACCAATTCTCGATGGGGTTGAGGTCCGGGCTTAGAAAGATTTGGTCTTCTTGGAATTTGCTTCAGGTCGTTATCCTGCTGAAATACGAATTTCTCTTCAAGGGCCGTCTGGATCAGTGAAACCTCCAGATTTTCCCGCAGGATGTTGCCGTCATTATCCCGTCGATTTTCATGAGGCATTCTTTGGGCCTTGGATATGGCCCTCTTGAAGCTCCTCACCCGATTTTTACCACACAGAAACCTAGGCGTTCGGTTAAACAGCTTGAATTTTGATTCGTCCGTCGAGAGAACCGTTTTCCAGAACTCTAGGGGCTTTACAGCATGCTCCTTAAGGATTGTATCGAAAATAAACAGGTAACGCTTATCGAGATGCCGCTCATCACAAACACGCGTTAACATTCAAGTCGAAGACACTGGCTTACGTGAGAAGGATTCACGACGTTCAAAATAGCGAAGGGTTTCGGAATTCATCACGACAGCATAAAATCTATCATCAAAAAGTTCGGGGAACACTACTCGTTCGATGAGCTGCCAAGAAGAGGAAGTAAACCAGGTCTGGCTGACCCAACATTGGATCAGAAGGCGGTCAACCTCTTCCTTCGGAACAGATCGATTTCGGTTAGTGATTTGGCCAAAGCGGCTGATACCTCCGTCGGAATGGTGCAAAGAATCAAGAAGCGAAATTTTTTGGGTGAATTCTCAAACGGAGCAGCTGATCGCCAAGGCACGAAAGAGCTGAAGAGCTTGCTGACATCCTCTTTTTCGTCACTCATCGCTAAGGTTCCAGCTAACTGGCATAAGGCCACGTAAGGCTGGGAGTCAACGCATTTTGTAGATGGCTCAATAAATATAGGATTCATTTTTTCATCGCCATCCGAAATTAAGTGAGAGAAAGAGGGAGAGAAAGGAGAGAAAACCATCGACCAAGAGAGGTGATTTAAAGTCGAAGACTTCGGTTATTACGACAAAGAGCCGGGTTTTTCATCATGGCTACAATGGAGGAGCGGATCAAGGAGAAGGAAGGAGGAATTAACACTTGAATGTAACCAAACCAAAACGGATTCAATAAGTGCATTCATTAGCTTAGCTTAGCTTAGCTTGACTGAATGCACGTATCAATGGTTGCTACTCCGTGATTGATTAGAATCATTGAAATTGCACAATGAATGAACTGAATGGGACTGGGAGTAACCGACCATTCCCACTGTACACTAGGGTGACAATCCAATGTATGGGAAAAATTAGGCCATCGGATTTAGAAAAAAAAAACAGTAGTGCTCAAAAGTGTTGTCTCCCTAAAAAAAAGTCCCCATGCAAAATTTGAGCTCAGTCGGACTTCGTTAAGTAGAGCCCCCAAGCGGTCAAAGTTTGACTTTTTTAACCCATGAAAATTTTTCAAGGTAGGGGTACATGAAATTTCCAAATCGAATTTTTTTTTATGCCAAAGGTCTTAGAAATGCATGAAACATCGAAAACTGGTGTTGGTTCGAAACAAATTTTTTTAAAAAAAAAATCAATCCTTTGACTTGGCCGATTTTTTAAGTAGGGGGAATAAATTTAATTTTAATTGAATGATTTGAATTCAACTGCTGCGATATTCATGGCAATAGTCTGTCTTTAAACATATCCTTTATCATCGTTGGCAACTGCCAGCATATTATGTGTGAAATTTCATTACGTTGGTTTTTTCGCTTTTTGATTTTCTCCTATTTTTTTTTTTTTTTTTTTTTTTTTTTTTTTTTTTTTTAGAGGGTGTTAGTCCCTTTTTAATCAGAAAAATTAAAAAAATTTGAATGGTTATTATAGAAGATTCTCAACAGTATTGAAACATCTATTAACCATAATCATAAAGCCACTGTCAGCATGTAATATGTGGATGTTCCGTTAGGTTTACAAAATAATTCATCTCAACGCTTGAGAGCCAACTTGGACCGATCCACACCGACAGTACGGATGCCGCTGAAGTCCACTTACAAAATTGGACAGTGATTTTATTTGCTCCAAGATAGAGTGGCCCGACGAGCATGACGAACGAATAATTTGGATCGCAATTAATAATGTACCTCACCACCGACCGATCTTACCCGGCGAACCACGACTTTCGATGCCAACTCGATCACTCGCGCAACGAACAATAGGCAACCGAAACAATAGGCAAAACAAAACAAAATATTGCGCCACTTAGTTTCAACATAAGGGCGATCAACCTTTTGTCAACGCAAACCTATTAAAAGTAAATCCTAATAATCTAGAATTGAATGGGTAACAATTACCTGTCTTGCTCCACGTCCTTGAGAGCACTTACTACCTCACTACCGAGTATTAGATATTGTCTTCAAAATTTGGAAGCAATAAATTATTTCTAGCACCTCTTTCATCCTCGCAATTCGTCCCTACATTAGTTTCAACAGGATGATTATTCCTCTCTCTATTAGGGATCATATTTTGCTCAACACCAGAATACATGCCCATAAAATTATCGCCAAACAATGTATTTAACTTATTTCTACTCGGGATCATCCAGACACTAAACAACTGTCAGCACGTTTTATTCGCGCTATGGTGGCCCTTCGAAAAAGTAAAACAATTTTCCCACCGCTGTCCTCGCACTTATACACACTGAAATTCGGTTCCTCGCCCGAACGCACTCTTCACGACACGACGCACGCGAAAACTACGGCGGAACGCCGTCGACGCGGTTAACCGGTACACTGCTGTTGTCAAGAATTCGAATGAAATACTTCCCCACAGACAATAGTATGTTCGATCCACATCTATTCCTGAATTCAGCTCGTAGACCTCACCACACTGTGCAATTGTTTGAAAACAAAAAGAGTAAAAATACTCACACCAAAACAGAGTCTGCTCCCTACAAGGTATGTGATCCAAGCACCTTCGTTTCGCTCACTACGCTGTTTATGTACCTTGCTTTCCATAAAGGAGGTGCTTTTTGTCGAAAAATTAAAAACAAAAAATTTAGAATCGTAGGATACTGTGAACATATAATATGTGATATATAATTAGGGAGATTTCCTCATTTTGCATCAGGGTGTCCCTTTAAGTTTGAAATTTGAAATAAAAAATTGAAATGCAACTCCTCCTTACGATATTTTCATTACTGTTTTCTTTTGAATAGTCAAAATTGAACGTTCCAATTCAATAACGTACAAGAAAGTACAACACTAACTGCCGTGAGTCAAAATATGGATGAAAATATATTGAGATGGTTCTTTTAGTGAAATAAAATTAAAAGAAATCCAAAATGGTTTACATTTGATTTGTCAGGGTGGCTCACTCCTTTATCATCGTATCACACCGTAAATACATTGTATGTTATATTTCATTTGGGCGATTCCTTCATTTTCCATTAGGTTGGCCCTCTAATTTGGAAATTAAAAACAAATAACGAGTATTTCCAGCAAATTTAACCAGCAACATTTTGCGTTATATTTGAAACCACGATTTTTTGCCAAACTTTCGTTCTCATTCATTTATTACGGTGTCATTATAATAATTCAACCGATTTATATCCACAGATTGAAAGAACATGCTACGTACAACTACATTATCCTTACATAATGCTCGACGAAAAATTTAGGGATAACTTAGTTATTAACGAAAGAGAATTGTTTACTAGAGAGCCCCTTATTGTTAGATAGCTCCTTTTGAAAAGTTTTGCGAGATTGACTATTCAAAAGAAAACATTAATAAAATTATCTTAACGAGGTGTTTCATGTCAGTTTTTTATTTCAAATTTCAAACTTAAAGAGTCACCCTGATGCAAAATGAGGAAATCGCCATAATGAAATATCACATATTATATGTTAACAATGATCTACGATGACACATGAGATGTGTAAATACTATTGTCTTCAGTATTCCATTCAAATTCTCAATTATTTTTCAAAGGACCACCCTAACGGAATAAAACTGAGCAAACCCTAATGAAATATAATGAATCTAGTGAAGACGATGGCCTACGATGATGAAAGATGTGTTAAAATAATATTGCTTCCAAACTCCCATTCAAATTCTGATTTTTTGGATTTTTTTTTTTTTAATTTTTGACAAAAGGGATCGCCCTTATGGGAAATAAAGAGGGCCATCCTAACGGAACATCACATGCTGACAGTTGCTTATGATTACTTAATAGATGTGTCAATCTTCTATAATCCATTCAAATTTTTTTTAAATTTTTCATCAAAAAGGACCACCCTAATGGAAAATAAGCGAACCACTCCAATGAAATTTCACACATAATATGCTAGCAGTTTCCAACGATGATAAAGGATATGTTTAAAGACTATTGCCATGAATATCTCAGCAGTTGAATTCAAATCATTCAAGTAAAATTAAAATTTACTCCCCCAACTCAAAAATCGGTTATGTCCCAGAGTCTATTTTTTTTCGAGTCTACACCAGTTCTCGACGTTTTATGCATTTCTAAGACCTTTGACATCAAAAAAAAAAAATTCGATTTCGGAAATTTCATGTATCCCTGTATGTACCTTGGTTCATGGGTCCAAAAAGTCAAACTTTGGATCAAATTTTGCAAGGGAACTTCTTTTGAGGAGACAAAACTTTTGAGCACTACTGTTTTTTGAAATTCGAAAAGTCGGTTTAGGCTGGCACCTTACTGTACACGTCTCAGTGACTCAATTTCTTTGATAATCAATAACGGCGTGGGCCACGTCCTTGCAATCAGGTGTGAATAGGGATGAGAAGTTAGTGTGACCTTTGCTGTTTAGGGACCGTGTTTACCTCTGCATCCCCACAAAGGTCACAGGAAGCAGGTTTTTCTATGTTAGTAGGGTAGGGCTCGATGGATCAGCATTCACCTTGATAAGTTATGTGATCATATTTATAATTGATAATAATATTAAATTATATTTGATGTAGGTTCAAAATAAAATAGGACAAAATTGATAGCAATTACCTGTTTCGCTCCGCGTTTTTGAGAGCACTTACCAGCTCTCAATTGTCTGAAAAATCCTTTCGGGGTCAGACTGGTTAGCGTTCTGCTTCCACCAAGGTATCCGGGTTATTCAAATGATGCCCATCCAGACCCGCTATGCTTGCCCCATATGGCATTGCTCGCGGTCATTGGATAGGGAAGACTATAAAAGAACATGAAATACGAGAAAAGGCATCAGTTATTGCCAACATCCGACGCGCATGTAAGATATTCATGGTGATATTCTCACTGCGACCGTTCAAAATGGTTCGACGGACGCATATGAAAGATCATTTCAGTGTTTCCACGCGTTAACTTAATCCCATCGCAATTAATTATAGAAGCCAAGCACCATTTAACTAGGTGCCACATTTGGAAATGTCAGGTCCGCTCCCCTTCTAGCTTGGGATCTTTAACATTCGTACAACCGAAAAAAAAAAGAAAAACTAAACTGCGATCTTGTCACTGGAAACTCAGTTTTTTCGGCATGGAATGCGGTCAAATTTTTCACTTAAACATTACGCAAATACTCGCGGAAACTCACGCACAGTTTACCACCGGTTTGGTCAGTTCCGATTCTAACGCCGAAAAGTGACGAAAACAAATTGATCAACAGATTCAGACTTCCTCCATTTTCAAACAAAAACTAAAATTTTCTTAGCTTTCAATTTGCTAAACTACATTTTACAAACTATATAACTTCTGGAACCAATAACTGCATCAAGCAAGTTGATAGTTGAAGAAAGCAATCTATGCTAATACATTTAAAGTTACGATAGAAGGATTTGGTGAAATTAGAGTCCTTCGAAGCAATTCGCGCCTTTTGGCACCTTTATGATTCTAATGATTTCCAAGCTCATCGTTTTAGCACCACCTGGGGGATACTTGGTCCTATACCCAGTGATTTCATTATCTCCAATTCGCTCAACCAATCGCAATGTTTTGTGATAAAGTGGGTGGAATATTATTATTTGAGATAACTCAATGCAGACGTTTTACAAATTTGGCAGATCGACAGGCAATCGGTGGATAACAATCATAGCAATATGCTTAGAGGCGGACCGGAAGTTTCGATGAGCTACATCCCTCTGGATTAAATAAGTGCATTCATTAAACAAAAAGTGGAATTTTGGATTTAATACCTCGTAAGAGTTTGAATTAACAGCCAACATTGGACGCTTCTAAAAAGAACCACTCATTTATAAACTGTGAACACTTTCCCTTTCTCAAAATTTCCTTTCAGTTGGAAGTAAAGTAATTAACTAATTCTACGCCAAAACTGCGCAGCAAACCAACGGCAATAATGAAAACTGAAATTTCCCTACAAGTGGCCATTTTAGGGGGATTTCAGTTTTCATTATTGCCCACCAAAAAAATAAAAACACCATTTCGCACAAATGGAATGTAAAAATGCTTTCTACTTGATGAAATTGTACGGCCTACAGCGTTTGCCAGTTAGTCATTCAGTCAGTCTACCAGAAAGAGAGTGTGAATGCGGTGACGTTGATGGTGATGATAATGATGATGATTATGCGAATGACCACACGGAATGAATGGTAAAACCGTTCGATAGGAGACCCGAGTGTAAAGTAATCATCAGCGCAAAGTGTAAGTTTTGTTGAAAATTCAACTGATACAACTTCAACTTGCATCGTATTTTAAAATGGTTAAATTTCCGTAATCCGTGTGGAAACGGATGTTTTCCACATTTCAAGAACCATGAAAACACAAATATCTTTAGAAATATCAATGCACGTACTTTTGCGCTTGAATTGTGAGTCTTTTGCAACATTTGAAGAAAAATAAATGACCTGTTACATGAGCATCTTTAACGGGTTTTTCTAATATCTTTTTACCTAACAATCCTGTCTTATCATTTTAGTCTAATCAAAACTAGGCACTCCTTCTCGATAATTCTGTCGTCAAGCTTGCTTAGCAAAGCCCAATTTATTAAATCAACCATTTTCACAAATTAATGTGGCCACATAGCTACAATGTCATGCAATAAAAATTAAGAGTGTATTCGATAAAAATGGCACACACATATTTACTCACCAAAACAAACCACCAAACCAACAAACTCACCAATGCAAACCTACTAATGAATTATGATTTACAAAACTTGTTTTATTCAATTTCATCTCCCATCCCGAATGCCCATACCTTCCTTTTCACTCCACCCATTACATTTTGTGCAACCGATTTTCGTTGTTGTTTTTACCCAAATTTTCCTCAACTCCAGTTCTGTTTTAAGAGCTTAGGGACGTTTGCGAAGTTCCGGGTTCATAATTGCCCCGAATGTTTCAATTGGGTGAAGTTACGATGAATTTGGTGGGCTCATATCTTATGGCACAAAATTGACTCCGTTGGCTCGGTACCACTCCAACACGTTTCAAGCGTAGTGGCAGGATGCTAAATCAGGCCATAACAGAGTTGATCCTTTGTGCTTCCTTATGAACGGCGAGAGCCACTTCTTAAGACACTCTTCCGTGTAATCGTTGATTTTTCCGGAAGTGATGAAGGGAAAGCTCACCACATCCGCAAATCGAATGCCAGATCAGGAACTTTTGTTTTGCAAATTTCGATAATTTCTTCTATTAAACATCCTCCGGAACATCGAACTCAGACTTGGCAACGAAATATTCTGGCCCAGGAAGTTGACGAAAGTCTAGCTTGACGGAAGTTTTGTCATCCATCGCGATGCAACACGATTTGGTGAGCAGCTTCAGCAGTGTTAAGTTTCCAGGCGCGGGTTTTCGCAGTGATGTTTTGTTGTTTATTCTGGTTTGAGGTTTCTTTCACCTTGTAAATGAATAAATAAATAATAAATATGTACACCAGCACGCTTCATGGTTTTCTGCACAAAACCAACTGACACTTTGAACTTTTTAGCGACATCTTGAATTGACATGTTTGGACGGT